>BPLQ01002731.1:0-25905 GCA_021605075.1 Caerostris darwini
CTCATGAATAGAAGCACTTAGTTTTTTAAGTATATATTTTTTTTTGTCAAAATCAGGCTAATATTGGCAAAAAAGTGTATTTTTCAATTCCTACTTTTAGTTCACACTCTCCCTATATATATTTTGTTCAAATTTTTAATCGTTCATAAAAGACTGTTTTTTTCCCCCACTCAAGTTCAAATATATTTTTTTGAATTTGTAGTGGATGACGATGTTAATATGGTTTTTTCAAATATTAATTCAATAATTAAATTTAATTCATTAATTTTAGTTTTTTTTTTAGATTTAAGTTGCATGTATCTAATAATAGATGGCGCCAGATGTAAGAAGAAAATTTTAACTTTATTTAGAAAGGACTTTTCTGCAATAGAATGACAAAAAAATTCGAATTGCCTTTTTTTTATATCACTTGCTTTTAGGAATTAATTGGCCAATTGTACTTGAAAATTATAATAGAACAGAAAGAAAATTTTAAAAGATTATTTTTTCTCATACAATACAATTTGTTTTTACAAAAGAAATATATAAGTACCAAATACTAAAAAAAATAATAAAATATTACTGAAAATAATAAAATACTAAAAATATTTTTAATTTATTGAAGGCTGCTTCATATTTATAGCTATTCAAATTTCTTTGATGGAAATGAATCTGCCATTCAAGATAGAAAGAAAGAATAACAATAAAGTTCCCCATTTCGAAAGAAAGACTGTTTGGTATTTATTAAAAAGAAATTCATTTTTTGTACGTATTATACTTTACGCATAAAGTATAATAATGGAGTACGCATAAAAATCAGGCACGCGCATTATTACAACGCATAAATATCAATCATCTAACACTATGCGACTGAGTTAATATACACAGTCCAGTCACATTAATGTGACCACCACCTACTTTCGACGTCAAAGTGAAATAACCAATCACAACAGTCAGGTGGCAGCACATTGCAGTGGAGTGTATATAAAGGATGTCCTAGGGCATCGGGAAGCATTTCAATCGTTGGCGTAATGCAGAAACGTTGCGATTTTTCCGACGCCTGAAACGGCATGATTATTGGCTTTCGAGCCAATGGTGGAAGCATTCCGGAAAGGGCTAATTTAGTGAACTGTTCGCGTGCAGCCGGGGTAAAAGTATACCTTGCATGGCAAAATGGCACTATCCAAAACAGCGGCGTGGCACATGTGTTCTACCACTGGCTATGGATGACAGAGGCGAACAAAGGCTACGGAGATGCGTTCGGACGAATAGACGTGCAACTGACCTCCCAGACGAAATAAGGGGCTCAACAACGGTTCAACGAACGTTGCTGCGCATGGGCCTCCGCAGCAGAAGCCTGGTTAATGCACCTATGCTGATTGCTGTCCACCGGCGACGAAGGCTGGAATTTGCACGCCAGTACCGAAACTGGACGTCCACAGAGTGGCTTTTTCAGATGAATCACGTTTTATGCTCCAGATGGACGTTGGCGTAAACGGCGTGAAACGTCTGAAAGCAAACAAACACCGTAAAAATTGCAGGAAGGATCCAAGCTGCAGGAGGGAGCTTATGGTTTGAGGAATGTTTTCCTGGCATTTAATGGGTGCACTCATCATTGTGGAAGGCACGATGGATCAGTGCAAGTACTCATCTGTCCTTGCGGACCATGTCCTCCTCTACATGCAAATTATTTTTCCTCACAATGATGGCATCTACCAGCAGGATAATGCGAGGTGTGATACAGCTCGCAGTGTATGTGTGTGGTTCGAAGAGCACCAGGATGAGTTTACCGTACTCCCCTGTCCAGCAAACTCACCGGATTTAAGCCTAATCGAGAATCTGTGGGACTACCTCGAACGGGTTGTTCGCTCCATGGATCCTCAACCGCGTAATGTAGCGCAGCTGGCCACGGCACTGGAGTCGACATGGATCAACATCCCAGTGAACATCTTCAGAAACCTAATTGACTCTCTTCCTGCACGTCTCGCAGCGGTCCGCGACAGCGACAATTCGAAGATTCGAATCTGTTGTCGTCAGGACTATAGTCACTGCTTTTATAAAGGAGCAGGCTCCATGATTGTTACTCAGCATATGTAAGTATTTAATTCACTAATGTTTCACTTTAATAAGCGACAAATAAGTTTTACAATGTATAAACGAATGCGATTTAATTCACTCAGTTGTTTTACTAGTAAGCCAAGAGAATTTTCATCAGTTTCGTTGCGTTCATTTTAATTTTGAAATAAATGCTTCAAAATGTTTTAACGCTCATCTGTCAAAGGTATTAGAGTAAAGGAGCGGGCTTATGTTCATATATGTAAATATTTAGAAATGAGAATTATATTTTGAAATGGCAGAACGAAATCAAAGCAAGTGAAGAAATTTTAGATCTTGATCCTGAAAAAGTAAAAATATAAACCTGAAAAGTAATGAGTGAGCTGCGTGGTTCCACAAAGTTCTTTCCATTTTCTTCGCCAATTGATAATTTATGACTGCTATATTTGTTAATCTAAAAATCTGATGATCTCTATCTTTTTATTTCTTTTACATTCGAATTGAAAAGGAAATATTTAAAAAAAAAAGTCCAAGCATATCCCCCACATCTATCTACAAAGACAATTTTTTTTCTTTCAATAAAAGAAAGAAGAATGTTTCAGATACGAAAGACGTATTCAGCAGCGATAAAACTTTTAGCGAGCTCTCATTCGATGCCTATTTCTATTTTTTCCCCTGCTTTTCGAATTCAGTGAAAATTTTATCTTCTCACTTTCAAGGAATTTTCACCACAAAAATCTGATAAGGACAGAAATATAAATGAACAGAGAAAAGGCAGGGTGGGGGGTAACATTCCATCCCCACGGAATAGAACCGAGAAACGAGTTCTGACGAAAGCACCCAACGCAATGAAGATTCTTCCCCTCCCCCCCCCCAAACCCCCACCTCTCAAACCCACATAAATCAGGCAGCGAGTATCGATAATGAGTGCAAAAGTAATCTAAACGACACATCTGCATTCATTAGAGCGCCATAATAGCTTCGTTCTATCGAAGAAGCGCTCCGATTCACCACTTCTTTATGCAGGCAGGCAGCCAGCCCATAGGACGAGCGGATGGCTTATCTCAAGTGTTTTAATTGGCTGGCAGTTGTCGTTTGTTTCTGTTTCATTGGTATCTCTGTTTGGAAAATGCACAGGTATGACGGAAAGTTTAGATGTAGTTCTATCCGAGTCTTTCATTCGAGAGAAAAGTGTTTCTGTTCGCTAAACAAGGCAGCCATTTTATCAGTTTGACTGCAAAATGGCACAGAAAGCGATAGCGATAAATACACGCCATTTTGTTTTGGAAAACTGCAATAGCGATTGTATATCTCTTTCAGTGTTTTATATTTTATTAAAAGTTATCACCTTTTCATTCACTAGATAGTTCCGGATAAGATATCACCAGGCATCTATGCTTTTAGATAAACCAAAATAAAAATCTATCCAAAGTTTGGTTCGATGGTTCTGAATTCTGATCACTATGAGTTGAGAGAAATTCATTTGGTTCAACATTTTTCAATAAATAATGAATGGGGAAGTGATAATTTTTTTAATTTGAGAATAAAAAAAGTGTTTTATTATTTTTGTTATTTATCGAAAAAAGTCTTTTGATTTTAAAAGGATTGTTATTCAAAAGAAATCATTATTTTTAATATATACAGACATAATTTAAAATTACTAAGAGCATTAAATGAAAAGAAAAGCAAATAGCTTAGAGTGGATTTTTTGATATTCCTATCTTTTTCATATATATTTAAGCAATGCTTCTTATTTTCAAGTAAATAGCATCAATATAAAATGACAGAGTTAAACCTTAATGACAACCTAACCTTTTCATAACTCATTTTAGTATTTGGTTCTAAAATTAATTGTTTGTTTCAATTTTTTCTGGTCTTGGTGGTAAATTAAATGAATCTTTAGAGCTGGCCTTAATTTTTAAGGATAGCCCGTTTTGAAAAGATATAATTTATTTTGGGAAACAATGATTTTGATTTTGTCAGAACTTAGATTATTGAATTTTTTTAATTGATTTTTATTTTATTTATTTATTATTATTATTATTTTTAATTTTTTTAAACTGCAAAAGATGAAATTTGTCATTTGTTACGTCATTAATTTATGAAGAAAATTTTTTATAGATATTGCTCACTAATTTCTTATTTTTTTTATTTTTTTCATTTCCTAATTTTTTATATTTCAAAGCTTTTAGGTAATTTTTATTTTTCGGGTGGGCTTTTACATTGGTGGCCTTCGTGTTCCAGTAATGTGTTTCACTGACATTCCAAAGATAGACTTTAAAGGAAGAGTATTGTAATCTTAGCGGATATTTACAGGTATCAGTTGCGCATTTGCTTGTATGGCAGTGATGCAGAAAAATCGATCTTAAAGTATACTAAGCTAAGGTGGACAGAACTGCGAGCATGTATCCACCTTTTTTCCTGCACAATTTACAACAGACAATCTCAAGGGTGGCAGCTGATGTGCCAAAACCACCTCTTGACAAGCTTGGAACCAACTGTTCCTTGTTCTCTGAAGCACAATTTAAGGATGGACAAGAATCGAACGAAAAAAAGTTCCATGTGTTACTGCATATATTATTACAAAAATGTAAGTAAATCCATGATATCCAATCATAATCATTCCAGTAAGCCTGAAATAATTTTGAGGTTTCTAAAACAAAGAAAAGTTCAAACAGTTCAACAGCTTTAAAAGTAATCAAATATAAAATGTAATAATTTTAATATACTATTTTTTATGTTGGGTTTTTTGCCTTAGTTCTTGCAGAATTTTAACAGTTTAATCTTGAGGTTAATAAAATCGCAAGCCATCTGACCCATCTTTAATATTATAGGACACGATTTAGTGCAACCCTTGAAGTCTCCAAGACTTATTGCAAGCACTTCCATCTCATTCCTGGCGCATTCTTCAAGTTCACTTCAAGCACCAACGCTTGGCTAGTGCACCCCCCTCTAAAACTCTTTTTCTTGCAGAAAACCGGGGTAATTAAAAGACACAAATAAAAATACTCCCCCCTCGCAACAGTAGACGGGCAATTACTCCTAACTGACACCAGTTATTTGTACCCGCGTAACACATAATGTTCTCATTAACAGCACGGAACGCTGACTCCCGCACTCTTTTACCGGCGATGCAACCTTGGCGCGAGAAATCTGTAATTCTTTTTAATTAGCTAGAAAAAGTGAAAGTTTTATTGGCAGGCTAACTCGCCTTCTGCCTCGAAGTCCAGAAAAAGAATTCGGGCAATCAAGATATATTTCACGCCGTCGCCGAAACAAGTCAAGAAAGTGTGCACGGGCGATTTAAAAGATTCGTTTTAGCAAAAGTTTCTGGAGTGGTATTCTTGCCAGGAGCGTGTAAGTAATGGGAAAGATTATTTTTGGTATGCCCTCACTGGCAAACTCGGAAATCTCTGTGTTTATTCAGAATAATAGAGTAATGCCATCTGCAGAACTTCTTCCAGCAATCGCGAGATTAACTTAGTTTTGCAATTCTTTTCTCTTAAAAGATAAGTGGAAAAATATTTTGCTCTTTTTTCCTATAATAACGGATTGCTATGAAATAAATTAAACCTATATATTAAAATGTTTTTGTCATATAATAATAAATGTCATTCCAAAAAAAATAATGCATATTGGGATTAAGGATGTCTTATTAGAACTGGGTTTCGTGGAATGTTTTAGAATGTTGAAGGATTAATTTTAAAACGTGGTTATTTTCCTGACAGAGTTTGTGGCTTGCGTCTAATCTTGGCTAAGAAATTGTTTTGAATATAAATTAATTTCTGCCTTATTCATTTCGGCATTCGAATTGAAAGTAACGTTTTTCAATTGTTATTGCTTTTGAAAGTAATATCAATGATATTCCGCAGAGCAGATGAATTTTTTTATGCTATGCAATCGAATTCAATCATTTCACAAAAATGGAAAAACATCTTATCAAAATAGGATTAGCTAGATAATTTTAAAAGTTTAATTTCCCTTGTATATAACAGATGTTCTCAGAATTTGCAACCGACTAATAAAAAAAGTAGATCATAGATTAAATATGTAAACACCAAATATTAATATTGCTTTTTAAAGAAAATCTGTTATGAGTATACAAAAAATATTATTTTTTACTCAAATGTGTTAATGTAATTTGTGAAACATTTCATCAAATTGATTGATATTTTAGTAAGAAATTCGTATTAATAAACATCTGCAAAAAAATCAATAAATTAAATAACTACTAATTATTTTTAACTTTTAAATTTTTTAACGATAAAGAATTTGCGCGTTTAAACTTCAATACGTATTGAAAAAAAATTTGAATTTAATTGCATGCATCGTCATCATCATTAGTGCAACAGCCCCATGGTGGGCCAAAGTAAGCTGCCTCATAGTGGATTTCGAGACCGGAGATGTGTTTTTTAAGGGGTAGGGTTCTCCACCCTACGTTTAACAGTCATATTAGACTGGGAGCTACGGTTTAAAGCGGATACCGGAAATCCATGACAACGCCGGAATTCGAAACCAAAACCTGCGGCACCGAGCGTCAGAGCGCTATTAGAGAGTTTTTGCATACCGTACGTTAGTTACCGTAGGATGCATGCTCAGTTTCCTATGAGCATGCGCGCTAGGGAGAAAAAGCTAACGGACATCCTACGGTAACTAACGTACGGTATGCAAAAACTCTCTATTCACTCAGCCATAAGGCACAATTTTATGTATAAATGCATTAAATGTATATAAAGTATAAAAAAAACCTTATTTTAAATATAATTTGTTGATAACATAATGTTAATTCCTTTTTTCTATCTTTAACGTGTAAGTAGGGGAAATATAATTAATTAGAATGGGCCCAAGCTATGTATCAACTATTTATTGAATTTTTTAATTGCAAAATTAAAAGAAAGCTGTGACATTCAAACTTACAAGGATAGTTCTCGGCCACTATTGAGGTAGTTCAGTCAGTATAAAGAGGCAACTACTGATGCGCTGCAAGTACATGTTGCCAGATTTACGAAGTGAGCGGAATGTTTACCATAATCCCTTAAAAAAGATGGCACAGTTCTCTACAAGTTAAAAAAAAAGTAATGATGGTGAAAAACAATGTGATTAAAAATATATCTTATGTAATAAAACTACATGACTAAGAAGCAACACATGATAATAATTATCAATATGGACAAAAAGGGATATAAGTATGTGTGTATGTTCCAATATAACTTAAAAGCAATAGCATTTCAAAGTCCATTTCAATATTTCGATCTATTATTTATTTGGCGAGGAAAATCGTGAAAAAATTCTTGCTAGAGTATTTTTAATTAGACTAAATCATATTTTTCATTGTTTGGCGCCGCATCTGGTAGCCAAGTGGTGCTTAGTTAACTGACTACGCTTATGGATAATATTAAGATGGTCATAGTTCAACCGCCCATTGTGTAGAAAGGTAAACATCCGGTTTAAAGGCGAACGAATAGATTACTTGTTAGGGTTGCCAGACTGATATACGCGACTCAATATATATATATATTAATTTTTTGAAAAAAAAAAATCAATTGTTACTGTGAAATTGGTTTTCATCTAATTTCTTAGTATTATGTATTGTAAAATTTTAATTATTAAAATCTAAAATTATTAATATTATAATTAACCTCCTTCTGAAAATATTTTTCTCTCCTATAAAACCGCTCCGTTTGAATACGTTCGACTTGTCCGCTGCCGATTTTCGCACTATTAGTTAGTTGGTGGGCTTTAGTTGCACAAGGACCAATTTTAGCCATTTGCGCCAAACAAATATTCAAGCAGTTAAATGATAAATGTGAATTACAGTAAGATGCCGCCAAATCCCTGTTAGGTTTTTAAAAAGGATTACTTAAGACTTTCTATTTTCTTGAATGGTAAAATGCTTCCGCTTATTTAATGAATGTAATTAATATTAGTTAATTTAGGTATATATTGTAGAAAATTCTGGTATTCAGGTTCAGTATATCAAATTGTTTTTGATATTTTTTCAATTCCTACTATCCACACTCTCCCTATATATATCTTGTTCACATTTCTAATCGTTCATAAAGTACTTTTTAGTCATCCACTCAAGTTCAAATACATTTTTTTTAAAACTTGTAGTGGATGACCCTGGATGTTGATACAGTTTTTCAATTATTAATTCATTAATTAATTTTTTTTTTAGATTTAAGTTACATGTATCTACCAATAGATGGCGCCCCATGTAAGAGGAAAATTTCAACTTAAGTAGGAATTGACTTAAAAAACATTTTTTATATTACATTATATTACTTTTTTTTATATTACATTTTTTATATTACTTAGTTATTTTGTTCTTAACTAAGTTAATAAAGTATAAAATATATAATGTTACTAAAACCGGACTACAACATGCCATATCTGGCATATCATAAAGCTAAATTAAGCGTAGATGAAAGATCAGCTGGATACACAATCTTTTTTCGTGAACATCTGTAACAAAATGGAGGTGAAATGAAGTAGGAGTCAATTTATTAATTTAAAAAAAAAAAGAATACCATTTTAAGCGGAGAAATGAGAGCACAAAAATGAATTAAAATTTATGGCAATAACATCTTAGATTTATTTCCATAACTGAATGCCTGTATAGTAAATAATAGCCTTGTGCTTTTTGTTGAAAAGTTAATGGCCACCCATTCTTTTGAACAAAAACAATTTTAGTTTCAATGGATTTTCGTACTAATCTTCCGAAATAAACAGTGTAAGGAATACGATGGGTTTATGTGTAATACAAACAAACATCGTGCTTGTGAAAATGAAAGAAGAAGAAGAATAACAACAAGCATTAAATAAGATTCGAAAAGCCTTGAAACTCAATATTTCAACGCTCCCTTTGTGTTGAAAGGAGTCATACCGACCATTTCATCTTCGCTAAAGAGCCATCGTTTCTTATCTCTCGAGAAAGAACTAAAGAAGGGAATAAAAAAACCAAAAAGAAACCAAGCGAAACGGCAACAAATTCAAGAATCGCAATATTAATGTGGCAGTTTTATGCTCCGCAGTTACACACACTAGTGCGGGGGTTAAAAACAACTCCTTCATTAAGAAATGTACTAATGGTATTCTGGACAAAGAAACATCCACAATCAGATGAACTGATGTCCGTTTGGAGACGCATCAATTACTTCTCGTTTTTACTCTCACCTGCCCATTAGGAAGGCCCCTTTGCTGCAAACAAAGAGTGTGATACGAGCGGCGATGTGCCTCAGTCGGAAAATTAGCCGCTAAGTTTAAGCCTTGCTGTTAAAGAATTTCGCAAAGTAATTCTGCCAAAAAATTGTCTTTATGCTGAAGTATACAGAGCGGCAAAAATTCAAAGTTTGCCGTGATATATTTGGATTTCTACGGGGAAAAAGTTACTATCCATAGCATTTTTTTTTGCCAGTTTAATATTTTTCTTAATTATTTAGTTACAAAAATATATGCAGATATCTGTAATCTGAAAAAAAAAAAAAAAAAAAAAAAAAAAAACGTTTCTGTCAAATTGTGTCAAAAAATTTTTACAACGGAAACAAAAAATAATTTAATTGTCTAACTAGTAAAAAAAATGGATAGTGTAGTGCGGACAAACGATACTGGGCAACCCGATTGTAACTGGGTGTAGTTGGGTTGAGATACTTGAGGCTCATGTTGGAGAACTCAAAGGTTTATTGACACACGAGCCAACACCACACACATGCAATTAGAGACATAAATATTTAACACATTTGAAGACATATAGGTTTGTGGAAAGATTCCATTTAAGCCAAAAATCCGATACTCCGCTACGCGCAGGTTGAGCTAAATATACATAGAAATGTATACAATAAAATTAAAATTAAAAAAGGCAAAACAGAACTTAAATATATATTGTATACATTTTGCAATCATTTTCACTTATCTGTCCTTTCGTTGGTTTTTGTGATATATGTAACATACTTTACGCCTTGCATGCATTCCATCAGTAGATTATGCACAAAATTTCTGTGTAAGCGTAAAAAAAAATATTTTTTTTATTTCATGGATTTTTTTTATGGTGTCACTGAGATTTTGAATTAATATTAACTGATGGAAACACTTAAGAAAGTAATATAATTGACATTTGAAATATTACAAAACTCTAAAATCCGCCATTTTTTAAAAAAAATTCCTATCATTCAAAAAAATTAAAATCCTTTCAATCCATCAAATATAAAATAATTTTTTAATTTGATGAATTTTTTTAGGGTGTCACGGGGCTTTTGAATAAATATTAACCTATGGAAACATTTAAGAAAGTAATATAATTGATATTTGGAAGATTACGAAACTCCAAAATCCACCATTTTTAAAAAAAAAAACTTATCACAAGAAATATGAGTTTCATGTAAATCCTATTCAGCGTTTATTTTCGAATTTTCTTTCATTATTTTAATAAACTGTCGCACTTATTGGCAAATGATGAGCAAAAGGAACTCTTCATCCACTCACAAAACTCAAAGCAATCAAAATCACGCGCATCCATTACTTCAGACCGGCAAAGAGACACGAAGATTACCCAAACTTAATTACCCGAGATGCATTTTTTTTCCCTCCATATTTTTTTTCTAAAAATTTCATTTTGGATTTTTTTTCTGACGGGCTCTAATCAACATCAATTATGAAAGAAACTCTTATCTGTCTTTTCTTTCTCTCTAAGACATGCAGTTTTGGTTAAAAAGGAATCGAAAGTTTTCTGGGCAATGTTTCCGGGAGTTTATTTATTGGTAAATAAGTAATAAAAATCTCCTCTAACGTGAAAAATGGCCAGCCTCTGTAAAAATGAAGGCTTTCCAAAGATAGGAAGAAGAAGGGAAAAAAAAGAAGAATTTGAAGGAAGGAGTGAGAGAAAAAAAATTATGGATTAAAGTTGAGGTAAGTTTCGAGAACTCTTTTCGCAACTTCAATTAAAATCGTTCACAAAGTTTTTAGCGGGAAAAATAAAAGTAAAGAATTTTCTTCTTTCTTAAAAATGAAAACTCGAAAATAATTAATTAACTTGGGAGTTCATTAATTTGATAATTTCCTTCCGCAAGTTTTTGGGAAAGATTAAAAATGTTTTTATCTTTATTTTATTTCAGTTTCCGCATTATTGAATTGAATTAAATTTTTTTTATTTTTTTCAAGATTTCTAAATGAAATCTGTGTATTTAAAGTTTGTCATGATTTGTTGATTTGTTATCGCAATTTGAATGAAATGAATCGAAATAATATTTTAACGCTTGTTATGATTATCTGGCTATTATTGAAATAAATTTCTTAATTAAAATGAATTTCACCACCACGTTTTGCTAAGAACAAAAACATTCGATTTCATTAATTAATTTTAACTTTAATAAAATATATTTTAAAAATATGTTTAAAGAAATGTAAATAATTGGAATTAAGTTGGATTTTTTAAAAACCCCTTTCAGAAACTCCTTTAAACCTACCTTCTCACCCCCTTTGACCCTTTCAGAAGATTTATTTCACCCCTTTCATGAATGCGATATGTAATTCAATTATTTAAAACGGTGATAGCTATATTCCGGAATTCAGTTTTAAACGCGTTGAAAAAGAATCTGCATATTGAATGTATTTTAAAGATAATTATTTGAATTTTTCATTTTCAAAAACAACATCTCAAATAAATTTTTCAAAAATAACATCTGAAATAAATTTGACTATAACTTTTTACAATCGGGACTGAATTAATCATACCTAATATAAATTACTCTGACACTCGGAGCCACAAGTCCAAAAATCTGCCAGTAGGAAAACGGTCTTGGCCCACCATGGGGGCTGTTGCACCACTTATGATGATGATAAATATAAATGAAATACATTTAATTCAGGTTAAAGTACAAAGTGAAGGTTTTTCTTTGTTGAACATCGGTAGGCCTCATGTGCCTCTTACGTATCAGACGAACAGCCAAAAGAAGGGTGATTACTGGAGGACTGTATCTACTATTACACCACCCCACCCCACTGTGCCTAGAGCTGAGTTGCCCTTTACAGTTTGGAAATGATGTGGGTGAGAAGAAGTCTGATTGGGCTCTGCGGTCACAGGAGACTGGGACCCATGGCGTAAAGTGGATTCCGAACCACCGCAAACATCCATGGCACCGCCGAGTTTCGAACCCGAAACTTGTAGTACCGATCGCCAAAGCGCTAACCACTCGGCCATCAGACCCCCACCCCTCCTCCCAGACGATGTGTGTGTTTGGGAAAACTTTTAGAGGTAACTGCCCTCTTTTTTTTTTTTTTTTTTCCATTTTCGATTTCTCTCAGGCCCCAATGGTGCAGGCTCCTCGTTTCTGGAAGCAGTAACTGTGGATTCGAGCCTCGGCCCTCCTGCACACGTTGCCGCTTGGCCACAAGTCGAGCGTAGTAAAGGGGAAGGCGTTAAATTTAATTGAACCTCTTGGTGGTATCCCAAAATACTGTATCTTCTATCTAGAACTCTTTAGAAACTGTAATCACTTAAACTGTAACCGTATTTCATCTACGAACTTTTCCCCCACACTTGATTGTTGTTATTTGCCTGGTGTAGACGGGGTGTATGTATCTGTATCTTTAATGTTATATACTATAATGTATCTGTATTGTGAAATAAAATTAAAGAAGAGTGTTGAAATATTTGAATTGACTGACTGCATCTCGACCTTTCGGATATCTCCTCAACCATTCCTTGGACAAGAAAGGCAAGAGAAAATTTATATGAATTTTTCTAGTTCAAGTTAATTGTTTAGTGAGGTAAAAGGTGGCATTAATTCTATAACATTAGTTTTATAATATTTCAATTAATTGTTTATTTAAAAACTGTTTGCATTGTAACCATGTATAATAAGGGTTTATTTTTAAAAAATCCATATATTTATATAAATTTATAAATGGTTGAACTGAAAATTAAATCTATGCTGAATTTAAAAATTATTTTTTTTATTACATGTGCGGTTTTTTTCCGTTGAACATTAGTGGGTTTCGTATTCCACCGAACGATGAAGGGATGTTATTGCCTTCCAAGAGGACATTTAGGGGTTAAATCCACGTATATACCTGACATGGGGGTGAAAACACGGAGATACCTTACCAGGCATTTTGCTGTTTCTATTCAAGCAAAACACTTTACATACGTGGCCAATGCTTTTATTGTCATCTTATATTTTATGTTACAAATTACACAAGATTAAGCGTTATTCAGTTTGCACCAATGGGCCGTGATATACTGCACACACGCAAGTTCTTGCTCAATTTATTCAGACAATTCAAAAATCGCCGGAATCAGATTTAGCGTCCCACAAAGCCAAGCGTAATGAATATTTTGACGTCAAATTTCACACAGATGTCAAGGACAGTGACAGCAACCTAAAAATGAAATTACACGGTTATTACTAATATTCACGAGGTTTAATCACCTGACTCTTTATTTGCCCCTATAAAAAGCTTGCACTGTCACCTGGTTCTTCTTCAGTCCTGTACCTTGACTAAGCAGAAAGTTATTTTATCAACTCCGTGCTATCAGAATATGTCGCTAGGTATGTGTTTGAGCCGGATCCCAGTCATGTGTCGAATAGAAGTAACATCGTTTATAATATCTTGAGGGTACGTATTTTATGATAATGCTATCTTCAGGATGTAATTATTTATTTCGTTTGGGCTCACTATTATACATCGGGTTTCACGGATTTTCCTGTCGACATCTATTCACACGTTCTTACGTATTTTGTATATAAATTATTAATCTTGATTTGTTGCGGGTTTTTTACTATCGATATATAACATGTGTTCTCAATGGAACCATTTGAATTCAACATAATATAAAAACTTAAGACACACTTTAGTTTCTTTCATATTAATCAATAATTTTAATTTTTATGAAGAACGTAGTTGGAATTTTACAATTCATATCATATCATTCATTTTATATGTTATAATATATTAATGAAAAAAATTTTTCCCTAGAAAATATACATCCATAGCAATTGCGACTACTATAAAATCGATGGGAAATTTTGCAGAATTTTACAGAATCACAGAAATTTACAAAGTTTATGTTTAAATGTTTTACTAGTGTGATATATATATATATATGCAAATGACAGGCAAATTAGGAGAATTTATGCTCATGGACATTTTGCTTCACCCATGGGGGGCTGTGCATGATATACGTAAGTGGAATATGAGTACCAATAAAGTACATACTTACCCCCCTCACACAGGTTCTAATTACTGCCTGATCAGTGGTACAGTGGTTACGACAAGATCGCAAATTCGAATCTGCTGGAGTCATTAATTGCATCTGAAATCAATGTATTCCTTTCAGAAATAAGTGTATAACTGAAATATCCAGATGTATGAGACACATTACAAAACTAGGATGTTTGTGAGTGGTTCGGAATCCCTGTTAAACTGTAGGCTCCAGTCTGTTCAGCCTAAAGTGTGCACAAGAAGACCGTAGAGCGACAAACAATTATGCAAAAAATATAGAAACAAATAATGCTACTACCTTACAATGCGAGTACTGTAAAGGGCTATATATATGAATGAATTTCTCAGATATTAAACGGCATAAAATCGAATCTACTATGAGGATGGAAAAAAAAGTAAAGGTGAAAAAAATAAGAAAAATCTGGCAGAAATTATCACCATTGAAATACTTATGGAATTGTAAGCTCTCTGAAATTTTTTTAATACTAGCGAGCAGAGAGATTACAGATTAAAAGAAACAGAGTATTGGAGAAGAAATGTCTCTGGGGAACCATTTTTTAAAAGAGTATTCTTAAGTTCTCTTTCTTATTGCTTAAAAGTATTGTTATTACAGATAGAATTAATTCTGATTTATGTGATCATCATAATTAATTATGCGTTTTGATGTTGCTCCATTGTGAATGTCTGCTGATAGTAAAGTGGAATCATTTTCTTGCGACAAATATATTAATTTCTGATGAGTTGTAAATGCCAATGTTAATATGAAGAAAACAATCTTGAAGGTTATTTGTATTTGTTTATTTTAAAAGAAGCTCTATTGGATACATGTCATATTTTTTTTATATTTTTTTTTCGCATGTACTATGAGCAATTTAAAGGATCTTATATCGAAATTTATGAACTTTTGCAGTCAGGTTGTAAGCTAATAAATAACATTTTGTATAATCATTTTTAAGATTTCTTTTACATAATTTTGTAATGCATTCAATAATTTCCAAACATGTTGTAATTTTGATGGTGATTTGGCCGCATATATAAGTGCCCTTTTCTCACGGTCAAGCTGTCTGAAATGGGCGACGTGGGGTATGGGTTTCTTTCAGGTTTCTATGGGTTTTCTTTTAATGAATTGGTGCTGGTACCACACACCAAATGTCTACCCTGAAAGTAATATCCATCTATGAGTTCCAATGCATCCAATTGTTCGTGGCTTACAGAACTATAATATTACATGACATTCCTAATATATATTGAAAAAGGGAATCTCGTGGTCCAGTTTGGGCACGCAAATAATGTGCAGGAGTGCTGAGGTTGAAGAAACCCACACTATTGGAATTTGTTGCAGACACTGGGGACGTATACATGAAAATTCAATGGCAATTTACACAGAGGGATTAAACGTCTCGCATCGAATATCTATTGAGAGTTTGCCGGGTTTTCACCCATATGAACTGCAAATGTGGGTGAGATATATTTTAAAGTCTTCAGGGAAACCTGGAACTCAATTAATTACCCATAGGTGTGTTTTCGGGAAATATATAAGAAATGATAGAGAATCAATGCATGATAGCTATGGCAAACTAAATCTTTTTTTAATTGTGTATTACCTTATTTTACAATGACAAAGGAAACAAAAATGGGTTTTCATTATTTTGTCTAATATCTCCTTTGAAATTCAAATGCGCGGCAGTTACCCTCGAAAATTCCCAAGGAATCAGTGCAGTCCATTTACCACCCATAGATAGATTGCTTATGAAATACATCAATAAATGAAATATGAAGACGACTGACATGTCACAAACTTATGTATACGGGGTGACTATAATTAAAGTCCCATTTTCAAAATGTTGTAAAAAAAGAACCACTCGTCACAATGAGTTCAAAATTGAACTGGAGATACTTGAAAGAGGAAAAAATACGGCCTCAAAAAGAGTTCCAAAGTATATTAATAGACTTCGCTGTAAGCGGCATAACGAAAGTGAATTCGACTGCCAGTGGTATTTTGAATCGAAATGACAACATATTTGGCATGAGGTGCCCATTAAACCAACTGTAGTGTTCAATGTGCTGGATTTTTTCGGTTTTTTGACGGAAAAATGACTTCCAAGTCATTCAACAAATGTGACACTGTTAGTGGGAAGCCCATCCACCACGATTACAAGGTCATACAAAATTGGATGGAAAAAATAGGTGGATCTTTTTTTGGAATTTCTTTTTGATGTCATACCGTTTCCTCCTTCTTCTAGTATCTTCAGTTTAAAGTTGAACTCATTGTGACGAGTGATTCTTTTTTTACAGCATTTTGAAAATGGGACTTTAATTACAATCACCTTGTACTTTATATCTGGGCACATATTTCTTAATTATATTTGTTGACATATTCTTAACAAATTCAACAATTCAATTTTTTTCTCGTCTAAGATGTTGCTGAGATATGTTTCATTTATCAATTGTATTTTATGGCGAAATATACTGCTGCGCAATCCCTTTTATGTCCTTTTCGAAGCTTTGTCCCACCGTTTTAATCCGAAGTTATGTGTTTTATTCGAACCAAAAACACAACCACAATAAAGTACTGCGTCAAACAACACAATGAAAACAGAGCAAATAATTGAAAAATTGCGAGTGTTACTAACACATTGTTAAAGTCTGCAATTGACAAATCGCTTCTTCTGCTCGAAGTAAATAAGAAACAGAGAAGAAACTTTTGGGAAGAAAAAAGAACGTTTGGTTGCAAAGCATTTGAAATAATGAATCTGCTTCTTACAGCTGAGCAAATCTTTTTCTTCAAGAAAAAAAATTCTTCTTCTTGAATTCTTCATAGATTTATAAATAAAAATAAATAAAAGAAATTTCTTTCTATTTTTTTTTTTTTTTTTTTTTTCATTCTTTGGAATAAAAATTTTGAAAATGAGATAATGTTTTTTTTTCGTCCACTGAATTAATATTCTACGAGAGAGAGAATAGGTCGCTTCCAAACAGCAATGTGTTCTTATTTATTAATGAAAAATGATAAAGAAATGTGTTTATTGTGTTTTCCGTACACTTCATTCTGATTCTTTCTTTTCAGAATTTTTTTTTTTTTGTCCTAATTGAAACTTCTGAAAATTCTTTCGAAACACTTCTGAATATTTAAGATATTTTATTAAAAAAAATAACATAGGAGGAATATTTTTTATCAGAATTGTTTTGCAAGATATTTTTTGAATTCCATGCATAAATAGAGTGAAGCTTTTATGTTGATACGATCGAATCTTATGCGTGTTTTTAAGTCATTGAGAGCTTTCTTCCTTTTTTTAAAAAATAATAATAAAGAAAATGATATATTTTTTTATTTTTTAAAAATAAATATAATTTGAATGCGAATTTTCTTTTATTAATCATTCAGCTATTTTCTTTTTTTGGTGTTGAATTTGAGTTTGCTAAATAATCAAGAAAATAAATTACTAGAGAAATGCAATTTTATTTGAATTTTTTTTTTTTTGGTTTAAATGCGAAAGAATACATCTTTTTATGTATTTCATTTAAATATATCGAAAAATATCTGCAAATGAAATTTCACTTTCCTGTTCAGCTTACTTAAGCCCGAATTATTCTCCCTGAAACTCAATGATTTTTTTTCATACATCTTTTTATAAACCTACCGTAAATTGAAAACATGCAAATATAATGCCAATCGCACAGCGCACTTTAAACAATGGAGCTTAAGAAAAATATCAAAATTATTTCTAGAAAAAAGTCTACATTCAATCAATATGCAAGAAATAATACAAACGACTGTTGTATTAGAAACAACAGTCATTATTTAAAAGAAAATAAAAAATGATGAAATATAATCCTACGAATATGCATATTTATTTAATAAATTTTTATTATTTTCATTCTAACCAGAATGGCAAGGATGTGTAGGATAAACCAATAAATTTGAAAGTCTTTTTGTTGTTTTATCTCATCCTCAGGATACTGCAGCGCGGAACGGACATCCCATGAGTAGTCTACTTAAGAAAGGAGGGAAAGGAGGGGGGGCAATTTCTGCTTTGATAGAACACTCGTAGGTAGAAGTCTGACTTGGCTCCGTGGCGCTAAGGAAGGACAGTGCTTTCTGGAGGACTTTTGATTAAAATAACCCGCACTTGTGTGTCATATGGAAGAAATTCCGGAAATTTCTGACTAAGTACGAGGCAACGTGCTGAACATCACAAGCGCCATCGAGGCTCCTCGTTTTTTGAAACACTGTCTACAACAAAGCCAACAGCGGATGGAACCTCAGCCCTCATGCTCACGTTGCAAGTGAGTCACGAGTCAAGTTCTTGTTGTGTTTGGCATAGGAGTTGCAATGCATAATATGGTTGTAACATAGCGGAGTATCCTAGGTGCACCTAAGTTATCGTTTGTTCAGCTGCATACGTTCCATTCAAGAATAAAATGTCTTCTATTCGAATTAGAGGACATTTGAAAACAGCAACTTCACTTAATATGTAAGAAATAATTTAAATATTTATTATTTATATTATTATATAAGCAATTAACTGGAAAAGAAGGCGAATAAATGTAATACTTCAAAACAAATAAAATGTTGCCGGCGTAATAGTTCACATTTGCCAAAAAAATTATTCATACCGCCTGAATTCATATATAAAACTTTTTAAATATATTCTTCATTATATCTTTTTTTCAAATATATTAAATAACAAAATAGTGTAGAATGGCTAACTAAATACATGGTAATAAATGATAATTACTAAATAAATAGGTTTGCAAATACGTTTGCTGGTACATTAGTTTATATGCCTTGAATTGAATACAATAAAAAAGGAACATTATTTTATTTAATATGATCATTATTTTGTGCATATACTTTTTTTAACTTAAAATATTTCAAAGTAGACACAATCATATTTCGTAAAAGCAAGTTATTTCTACTTACTTTCTCAAAATAAGAACTAAATAAGATAATAAATTTCAAATGTTTGAAAAATTACGCTTTTAATAGAAGTACACATTTCATTGATATTGTTTCTAAATTGCTAATGGAATTATGAAAAAAAATGCTAATTAAGTTTTAAAAACCCAGTACTCCAATGAATAACATGGTCCATCATTATTCTTACAAAGAGAGCTTATTTTGTGGTTTCGTAATCACATTTATGTCCAGACTAAAATGAAAAAAAAATGTTTTTCGAAACATGCATCTTTTTAATATGCACATATTACCATAGATCACTTTTTCCCATCACTCTACATCACCGCTAGACTTGGTCATGTGACAATTCCCATGAGTCTAGCTTCATTTAGACCAGACAAAAACATTTCTTTAGCGCACTGCCTGTGCGCCTGGATTTTGAAGTTGGAAAAATTAATTTATTTGAAACCTTTTTTTTTTTTTTTTGCTACCGAAGGAACACAAATTGTCTTTTCCCTTCCACCGAATGCGAAGTTTAATTAATTTCTAGAGCTCGCTAAGAATTCTTGAGAATAGAAATGTTTTACATCTTCACAAATTGGTTAAAAGAAGACACAGTTAAAACGTTAAACATTATTCACTGTTTTTTTTCTTTACTGCCAGCGTTTCGTTTGGAATGTGTAGAAAAATTAAAAAAGCTCCTTTATAAATATTTAAATATGCCTTTTTTTTTCTTAAATATTTACCTAAATGGTATATGTTCAGGTTGCTGTAGTGCTAATAGTCCCTTTTTTTGCTTTTCAAAGTGATTTTGACTCATGAAATTAATGAGAAAAGTGGAGTCCATTGAATCTAGTTGTTTGCTAATGAAATGAAAAACAACGACGTTGTTTTTGAAGTAGCTGAAAATTTTGTACTACGAGTGCTTTTCTTGTTAAACATCTAATAAGAAAACTACTTTACGTGAAAGTTTTTTGAAACCAAATTCTTTGAAAATCACGATAAATCGATTTAAACAAAAGATTTTTTTTTTATTAGAAAATCTGTTGAAAAATATTATTGCAGAAAGTCGTCAACTATAATATTAGAAATTGGATTTTTGCTTAAAAAGATTCCATATTGTTTTTGAAACTGACTTTTTAAGAAGAGTTTTATGAGAAATACGCTATTACTTTTTACACACGAAATAAAAAACAAATAAAAATGATGTAAATGATGACGTTTTTCCTATTCTGAAAAGCCTATTTACTTCATTTTTGCTTGTAGATATTATTTGACTGTTGAAAAAGAAAAATACTATAATCTACATTAGTAAATTTAATTAAAAAATATTGCGTTAAAAATGCATTTTTTAAGAGGGCATATTGGAAAACGAATTTAGCGAAATAATGAGCTGAATTTCATACTTTAAGCCTTATTTATAAAATTAGAGGAACATAAACGTTACTAAACTGCTCTCTCTAGTCCGATTTCAGATCAACTATTAAACTCTAGAATGCTAAATGAATCTCTGAAACTAGTTACCGTTCATATGCTAGAGGGTTACCTGGAAGAAAACTACGAACTTCTGAGAAAAATAAAGCTCAAAGACTAACATAAAATGCGCAACGCTTAGAGGCAAATGAAAAGCTTTTTTTAAAAAAAAGTGTGTTTCCCGTACATCTGCAACCTCCAATTCCTGAGTGAGGTAACGATGCCTCCACCTCTAAATTAAAACCCGTGCGGCTACAAGTGTTAGAAATGGTCTCCGCACTCTAAGAGATATGATTCAAAAATAGAAATACATCCATTTCCTCTACCTCCGAGGAGCATTTTTTCGAAGCATGGAAATGACTTAGGGCTGCTGTAAATGTTATCGCCTCTCTCTCTTTCAAAGCGAAACCCGCAAATCGATTCCAGAACTTTGTCGCTATCTTTGTAACTCTTGCAGAGATCGGGACTTTGCCGATCCGATTTGAAAATATAATATTAAACTTATAATTTCTCGTATTGGCCTGTCGGGTTGGAAATCTGAAAGAATTTGGTTCCACCTGAACGAGTTTCGTTTAATCTGAAAGAATTTATTTCTAACCGAAGGAATTTGATTCAGTCGAAAGGAATCTGGTTCCATCTGAATGAATTTAGTTCGATCTGAAAGAATTTGGGTTCAACTTGAACGAATTTGGTTCAGCATGAATGAATTTGATTCAATTTGAACGAATATGATTCAATTTGAGAGAATTGGTTCAATTTGAATAAATTTGCTTCAATTTGAAAGAATTTGCTTCAATTTGAAAGAATTTGGTTCACTTTAAATTGAAATTGAAAAAAATTGGTTTAAATTGAAAAAATTTGGTTTAAATTGAAAGAATTTGGTTCAACTTGAATTAATTTCGGTTCAACTTGAACGATTTAGGTTCAACTTGTATGAATATGGTTCAATCTGAAAGAATTTTATTCATAATCACAATAACTAAAAATTGAAGAAAAGCTTTTACAGTTCTTACATCAATGCAAGGAAAAAATAAAGAAAGAAATGAAAAATAAACAAAATTAATAACGAAATGTTCAAAAATTAACTTTTAATCTTTTAAGTTATTAATTTTTAACGTGAAAAAAGTTTAAAAGTACCAACTTTCCACATTTATTCGCAACCTTCCTGGGGGTTGTACCTCACTTAAAGAATCATTTCTTTAACAAAATCATGACAACTTCACGTCTCCTGTAGATAGTGGACCGTGCAACGACAAACCAAACCTGTAGATAATATTAAATACAGTGGTGTATGAAGATAATCTGCCACTCAGACAAGAGGAAAAATTACGAATACAAAAGACTTCACAGAAAAAGAAACAAATCACTAGTAATCACTCCAGGAAATTTTAGAATATTAATAGTCCATTCCATCACTTTGAACACTAACATTTTGTTATTTTAAATTCCATAGATTGAATTCTCCCATGCTATTTGTATACCATGTCCTACTTATAGATTGTCATTGGAGGATATATATGAAGTGGTATACAACAGAAACGAAACGTTTATTAAAAATGTGTAACTTAGTTTTAAAAGGTTTCATTTTGTTTTGTTTTGTGTATCTGCTATTTCATTTCTTATGTTTATTACACAGAACCCTATCATATTAATTTCTGGTGCTCGGGGCCACAGGTTTCAGGTTCGAGTTCCGGCGTTGCCATGGAGGTTTGTAGTGGTTCGGAATCCACTTTAAACCGTAGGTCACGGTCCAATATATTTTTAAAATTATTAAATATGTGAACTGCCCGTGTGGAAAACAATGCTTTTGATACCAGCCATTATAACTGGCCTTTGGGCTTTGTGGACGTCATGACACTAAATAAACGAGTCGATAAGTATAATAGCTTGCCATTGAATGGATTCTTCGGTTGATAATTGCCATTTATGGAATGAAAACGTCTTCTGATTATATTGTTATTGTGCCATTTCTGGTTCCACTGCAGAGTCTTGGTGGGAGCAAATATCTTGAGAGGATTATAGCTGATACAATTTTGAGGGACATCTGGAATGTTTAAAGTTTTATTGGAGAGCTGTATGGGCTGCGTTTGAGACCAAGTCAAATGATTTGTAGATTTTCATAATAACACATTGAAAATAAAGATGAGCGGAAATTTTCAAGTTTTAAAGTACCCTACAGTCTTCCATAGGCCAGAGCCTATGCACTAGCCAAATTTAAAAACTAGGATTTTGAATAAAGGACGAACAAGTAATCAAAGATTTTTAAATTTATGCATTAAGTAACAATATAGTATTACAAGAATGCTAAGAAAATTCATACATGGAATGGAGTGTTTTACTATTCAGATGGTATTAAATTTATTTTGAAATACGCAATATCTATATATTTTTAAAAAGGCCCTTTCACCATCGAATATAATTGTGGAAAACTATATTACGGATTGGGGAAAATTGCATTATTGCTTCTTGTTAGCGTGAGCGACTGATTTTTACAAACCCGTGATTGTATTGCAAAAATCTATTAATACGCTTTGGGACCTTTTTGATGCCGTATCGCTTCTCCCTTCTTCAAATATCTCAATGTCAAACTCGTTGTGAAGAGTGGTTCTTTTTTTAAAGCATTTTGAAAGTGGGATTTTAATTAGAATCACCCCGTATTTGCAGCATATTAAATTTACCTAATATATTATTAATTACAACAATATGTTGATACTATTTCCTTCTGATAAATTTAATTTGCATTTTTGTCACATTATTGTACAAGTATAAATTTGTTCGACTCATAAACTTTAAAAAAAATTCATTTATGACAAGTGCATCGTCTTAATATGTACAGTATTATGTTATGAATTTTAATGATACACAAACATGGTTTAATATGATATGTCCGGTTTCTGATCTACAGAAGAAACGTAATATGCTATGACATAATCTGTTTGTTTAAAACGAGCTAACTGTTGGAAACAGTATGTTAAAAAACTGCAATGTAAAGGAAAAAAAAAATTTAAAGATATTCTAATCCATTATACTACGTTGTCCTTTTAAGGATGATTAAATTTTAGTCTTTCCCATTAAAAAAAAATGGTTTTCTTTCCCTAAAACTCTGAATAGTAGCAATAAAAATAGTCTTTAATCTCTTAATTACAGTTATTAATCATCATTTGTGGCTTGTCATGTTGTTGCGACCGAGTCTCGTGATATTTTGGAAGTTATTTTTTGAGATTAGTTGCAATGTAAGCTAAGCGAAACGAGACAAAAAAATAAACGTTGAAAGATATTTTTAATAAGTGTGTTTTTTTCTCTTTAATAAGTAGAAAAAGAATTTAAACATTTTTATACGATGGCGCATTAAAGAAATCTAATTCAAAATGCTTATGAAATGAATTTTTGTAGTGCATTTTTATGTTATGGGAAAAACGGCTTTAGTATATAATTATGTTTAACCAATTTTGTTGAAGAAAAAACATTTAACGTCGCCCTTATTATAATTCAGATCATTAAAAAGAGCAAACAATCAATTTCAAAAGAATTTGAGAAAAGTAAATACCTTTTAGGATTTACTTAAACAGAAAACAAAAACAAAAAAAAAAAGGGTTTTTTTTATGTTATACATAAAAGTGATGACTTGCGCCATCTTAACTAAGGCAAGACATTTTGTAAATGAGTCATAAAATATTCATTCTTTAAAAGGCCCCCTTTTTTTTCTTTCTAAGAGAAGCAATCAAATTAATTCAAAGGTATTGTTTTGTTTAAGGCTTCTAGTAGTTTTGAATTTTTAAAATAGGCCGGCTGTATTTTAATTTTGTGTGTTTTAAAAGTTTAAGGAAAATTATGGTTAATTTTATTCATGGTGATAGTAAAATCTTTCTTTTGGCTTAATAATATTAAAGACATTCAATCAAAACAAATTAAAAATATTGATTCATTTTGCATTTTTGAAGATCTTCAACAAACAAGTATTTGCAGCCTCATGAACAAAAACACTCAGATTTTTAAGTATAGTTCACGTTCAGAGAGAAAAAGAAAAGAATTGAATAATAATGTATTGAAATTTTTTTGAAATTGTTTTATAATCTTTTGTTAAATCAGATTCTAAAACGTTGACAAACACGAAAGTTAAACTAAATATATGAATTGTTGTTTTGTTAAAATCAGGTTACAATTGGCAAAAAAGTGCAAGTTACTTTACCTAAGCAGTTACCTAAGCTAAAAGAATATGTAAAACATTTCATATTCTGTTGCATACGTGTAGATATGTGGAAGTATACATTGAACTCAAAAAGTGATGCCCAAGTTCGAATCCTGGCGGTGTCATGGATGTTTGTGAGTGGTGCGCAATCCACTTTGAGCCACAATTGAGGTCCAGGTATAATTACCCTAAAATGTGCAGAAAATGAGAGTAGAGCGTCAAACGAAACCAAACCAAAAACTGATGCTATTCCGAAATATAGTTGAGTGACAGCCCATCGAGTCGTTGACAGCCAAAATGGAAGAAAAAATATTTTTAACAAAAATGTCAATAACTTATCTCTGAATAATTATAAAGTTTTTTAGTTCAATGCAAATTGTTCAGTCATTTGAAACATATATTTAAAATGTGTGATTCCGAAAAGTATTATAACAGTTATGACAGTTTTCGCATGCTGGTGCAGCAAATAATAAAAAGAAATACAGCTTTCTCCAAATTCAATTCCCAAAAACTTGTGGTGAAATAACAGTATCTCGATTTGTAATGAATGTAGAAGAAAAACGTTTCGAAAGCTAACGGTCTGATCTTTAATCAGATGGATTGACGTACAATGAATGGTTCATTAAAATCGGAATTTAAAAGTCCTAGGTTAACCTTAGAGTTTCAAAATTCTACTTTTCCTTCTTCATTGGGTCAACAGCCCCATGGTGGGTTAAGTCCGTCTGTCTACAGGCAGATTTCGAGATTTTTCTTTTTATGGGTTAGGGTAGTTAACCCTAGCCCAACACTCTACAGTCTGCTCTGTTAGACCGATGCCTACGATTTAAAGGGAATTCCAAACATCCATGGTACCGCTGGAACTTGAACCCGATACCTGTGTCATGGAGCAACAAAATTATTACACATATAAAAACTACTAACTTGGCTTTACGTAACTTTGAGATTTATGCTCGGCAATGATTTATTTATTTCTATCTAATTAATTTTACTGGAAAAGAAATTGTCAAGAAAACCCAAAAGATTCTTCTTCTTCATTGGCGCAACAGCCCAATGGTGGGTCGAGACCTTCTGCCTATTGGAAGGTTTAGAG
>BPLQ01002733.1:0-50315 GCA_021605075.1 Caerostris darwini
TATAATAATTCATTAAATCATGTTTAAAATGACTTATTTTACATGATTATCTAACTTTAGTTCTTGAAGAAAAATAATTTTAGGTACTATTATCAAAGCATCATATTTAATATAACATATTTTTCAAATAAAATATGATGGAATTATTTGTGATTATTGTTTTAAAAAACACTATTAAAATGCAAATATTTTCACCCTTACATAAAAAGGACAGTATCTTCTTTTATACATCTTATCGCGTTTCCAAAAATAAATAAGTAATGAAAATAATAATATGGAGTCTCGGAAAATAATGTTGTTTCTCAACTCAAATATATCACTCATAAAATCAAATTTCATTTATTCACATATTTCTAATAAAATCAAGTTACATAAGATTAGAAAACTTCAAAAAATATTTAAAATTATTTTATTATACTTTTTCTCCTCTTTATTACACAAAAATGAAACTTCACTTGAAAGTTTAATAAATAAGATTGCAAAACTTAATTCTTCTAGTAAGTTATATTTCCATTTTAATCAGTTAATAGAAGGTGCTTTTTTTGTTTTGGTTTAAACTGCTTAAAATAAATATTGAAATTACTTATTAAAGATGTTTTTGACAGATTTATATTTATATATTTATTACGTAGTTGAAAAGGAACTAATAAAAACAAGACTCTTTTAGCCAATAAGCTATGAAAATTGAAAATTTAATATTAAATATTCAAACATTCAAATGCATATATTTACTTTTTAGATTTTTAAAATTTGAGTTTTATAGCATTTAATAAATATTAAACGGCACCAACAATCCATTACGTTTTTCCGTGATAAATATTTTTCTTGAATTTCTCTACAGGTAGATTCTGTTTTTGTAAATTATGGGAAAGCTTCACTAGGTGAATAGAATTAATTGTATGATTCCATTATAGAATTCTAGAAGTATGTTTTCCGTGAAAATTCTCAACTACTCGAATGCAATACTTTTTTTAACTTTTAGTGTTTAGTAGTTGATTTATTGATATCGTACTTAAATGGTATTTTTTTCAGATATCATTAATTTTTGTTTAGTGGTATTTTTGCATTGTTTATCTTCCTATGCTTTGGCATTACTTAAAAAAAAATATACAGTAAGGTACTATTTCCTCGCTGTTGCATCTCGAGCAACGCTTTGTCGCCTAAATGATCTACAATTTTGGCAATAGGTCCCCTGCTGAATAGTGTGTTGCATTGTAATGCGGGTGGTCTGTCCCACTCCAAGAGGACTGAGCTTTGCAAAACCCATACATTGTCTTCTTTATTATGGATGTCTTCTCCAAGCTAAACAAAACAACATTAGATTTCACTCGTTTCCGGGATACTGCTTGTACTTGCTCCCGAAAGCTAGACAAGTGGCGAATGGTATACTTACAGAAGGGACCTGATGGCCCAATGTCTAGCGCTCTGGCTCTCGATACTACAGGTTTCTGGTTCGAATCACGGCTGTGCCCTGGATATTTGTAGTGGTCCGGAATCCACTTTAAGCCGTAGGACCCGGTCTCATATGACCGTAGATCGTCACAGAGACCAGTCAGACTTCTCTCACCCACATAATTCCCAAACTTATAGGGGCAACTCAGCTCTGGGCACAGTGATGTGGTGTGGTGTGGTATAATAGTAATAGTAGTAGTGGTAAACTTACAGACGTTAAAGCACATCTTACTTCTGCATTCAGATCATTAAGCAAATGAACGATGGTGAGGACAAGACTGAATTAATGAAACTTAAAATATTGAAGAACGGCCATGTTTTTACGATCTACAGTGTTTATTGCCCGCCTCTAACAACAAACCTCACTTCAGTCTACATCTGTACTCCCTAAATTTAATGGTGATTTTAATTTCCATTCTACCAAACATGCGTACAATGATATAAATCCCTCAGGAACAGAAGTGGAAGATTTACTGAACTAATTTATAACTGCTACGATCCATACACATTTCACATTATAATAGAACTAAATCAATTCCAGATCTTTTACTCGTGTCTGCAGATCTACAAAACGTAGCAACCTTGAGGATACTGGCTCTGTCCACAGACAAATCTTAGATATCTTTCTCTTTAAGAAACAGGTTTACTGAATATAAATACCGAGTTTTCTGGAATTCCATGAAGGCTAACTGGAAACTCTTTACTGATAAGCTGGGAAATTTCTCACGAAGTAAGCCAGTTGACCCCCTGCTCTCACCCTGGTATTATTTGTGTCAAAATTAACAAAAATATCCTATCCTATCCCATCCTCAAGAGGAAGGGCCAAGAAATATAGTTGTTTTTGGAATGAAGACTTTCAGCAGTTAAAAAATAAACGGGACCACTTATGTATGAAAGCTGATCACTGGTAGAATCTCTGACATTCCAAATTGGAGAAAACACGCTGCAAAACTTAAAAAGTCCATTATGGCAGAATCACTGGCAGAATCTCTGACGTCTCAAATTGGAGAAAACATGCTGCAATACTTAAAGGGTTCATTATTTCAGTTAACAGAAGTAGCTTTGACAACTTAATTTCACAAATTAATTTTCAAAGCGATAGCATAAAAGCGTACAAATTCCTATCTCGTCTCAAAATTCAAACACCTCAAACTGCCAAGTGACTTTTTCGTATTAACCAAAAGATTATTTCCTCAGATACCAAGGTTGGTGGCTGTTTTCTGGAGTACTTTACAGAAGCAAACTGGAAAGGCGTCTACAAGAAAATTGTCCAGGGTGCTTAAGCTCCAACTCGAGCACTGCCAGGTCAGATTTGAATATTGTCCAGAGGGTGTAAAAAGTATTTTCTGTTCCTCTTTCTCCATGTATGAACTAAATACGGCCCTAAATGGTTTTAAAAATCGTAAATCTCCTGGGGTCGAGAACATTAATTCCGAATTCTTAAAGTACCTTGGTCAAACTGCTAAAGCCAATCTCCTTAAATTTTCAATATAATTTGGACTGGCTGTGTTCAATCTTCAGGGTGTAAGGCAATAATTATTCCCTTTCACAAGAAAGTTAAATACCCTGAAGAATGAACTCAGCCACGCACTATTCGCCTTAAACCCATGGAGAGGATGGATTACAACAGGCTGAAGTCGTGCCTAGAGTAAAATTAACTCTGCTTGCTGAAAAGCAGGCATGCTTCTGAAAATTCATCTCAACTGCTCACGACGTGACTCTTTTTAGTCAAACAATAAAAGACGCATTGGACTCCCAACAAGTACACACAGCCATCGCCGTTTATTGTAAATTACGATTTATTGTAAGTACGATTTGAAAAGAAAAATTTCTGTTTGAACTTAAAAATATGGGCACATCCGATCATTTATTGAACTGGATCAAGACTTTTATAAATCAACATCTCTGCAGAATAAGATATGGGAAAGGCCTATCAAAATTTGGTCTTCTTCAGACTGCTCTCCCTCAGGCAGTGGTTTCGACTTGTATTCTTTTCAATGATTACATCAATGATCTCTTCCAGAATTTCAAATGAATTCCCGGTGTCAAATGCCTACTTTATGCCGATGATCTTCTCATTTGGATAGTGACACCCAAGAAGAATCTAGTTCCCTTGACCGAAAAGATACTGAACCAAGCCCCAACCTCCCTAGTAGAGTGGTGTGTAGAGAACAACATGAACGTTAAAGTCTCAAAAACATATTATGAAAGTTTTTCCCTTGGCCACAAAAAAAATCATACCTTTCTTTACTGTGAGGTGAAAGAAGTCAAACAAAATTAATTTTACTTATTTGGGCGTGACATTCGACAATAAACTCTCATGGAAGATACACTCTGAAATTATAATTAATAAAACTTCAAGTTGACTTCCCAACTTAAAGCGAGTGGCGGGCTGCAGATAGGGATACTCTAGGTCAACCCTCAACACCACGTATAAAACATTTGTTCTACCAGTGATTACATACTGCTGCGAACCTCTGATTAGCGCAACAAACGAGTTACGTAGGCCTCTTGAAACCTTTCATAACCACGCCCTTCGCTTAATCACCGGTGCTGTGAAAACGTTCCCTATAGACACTATGCTTCTTTGTACTTATAACTGGTCTTTGGAAAAAAGAGACTTTGGTGCTTTGGGAAAAAATTCTGAGGACTCCTAAATATCTCACCCTCTGGAATTTGGAGAGCCTCAGACAACGCTGTCTAAGGACTCAAGCAGGCCTTCTACAGGAAGTTCTGAAAATGAAAGACTTATAACCTTAATTTCGAGTTTGAAAATTTACTAACCCCGCAGTCCTTTAGACTGTCAGATATTTAATGTGGTCACAGATCTTGTTCCTGCAGTCCGAAAATTAGATCCTAGCTGTGATGTTCTTATGAGTATTTCCTATGCAACTATTAACGAGCTATACTCCGAACTGGAGTGGTTGAGAATCTGTACCAATGACTCCTGCGTGGAACAGCGAATCAACAGCCGCTGGGGCAGGGATTTTCTGCGACCTGTTTTCTGTTTATGCCCCTGCCGGCCGTTTTGTATCTGCTTATGATGGTGAAGTTGAACTTTACATATTGCCCTGACTCAATTGCAGTGCCGAACAGAGCAATTTTCTAGTGCAGTCATCCTGTCTCTAAGGCAACACTTTTGGCAATCAATTCCCCCCGCCCCCTCACACCTCAGTCTACTTCCATCGAAAAAGGTATCTTTTGGCTTAAAGGCCTTACCTTAAAGGGCAAGGATATCTTTCTGCAGTGGATTCCAGGCCACTGGGGGATCCTGAGTAAAGAGAAAATGGATTCTTTTGCCAAAAAAGAAACAACAGTCAACCAAACATTTTGTCAAGACATGATGAAACTAATGATCAAACACTTTTTCCGGAACACTCTATCTGATAATTTTCGTGAAGGTAACTCATCTAAAACTGATTTAACTTTATTCTAAACATCCTTTTTCAGTCCAGATTTAAAGCAATTGCCCTTTTCAGACAACTGACGGGCCATGATTGCTTGGCCAATCACCTTTCCTGAATGATAATATTTGAAAGCCCAAAATACATTCTCTACAATTTGGAAGAGTACATGGATTCATCCCACCTTCTTATATGCCCTGCTTCCTGCTTGCCGAGTTTCCTTTACTGTGTAGGGTCGTTACTGGGAGACTAGAGCCCCTATGGGTTAAACATGTCACTATGTAATTTCCTTCGTTTCTCGTTATTGTTGTTTTTGTTTTTATATTATTTATGTTTTTATTTTATTACATATCGTGACCTGCCATTAGAAGAAAAAAATTACCTTATTGACATTAACAACCTGATTTTAAAATTTCTTAGAAGCAAGAAGCAAATGAAAAAGAAATCTATATATCAATATATATTCACAAACTCAATAGAAAAGAACATTAAAACAAATTTTAACTCTTTCTTTAAAACAATATTGTTTTTTATAGTGATTTTCTTATTAATACTTCTGTTTAAATCAAATATTAAAATGCTTTTAAACCGTGCAAAATTATTACGAAATCTACATATTCAATTAAAATGTGAACATCGATTTGTTTTTAAATGTTTAATGATCAAATTTTCTGTATGTTATTGTCAATTTATTGACAAAAAGAGATGATGTTTTTTTCTAAGGCAGCTGGCAAATACTTAGACTGCGATCTTTTAACGCAATAAGGGCTGCACCGACGTTACTCACTTCGCACTACCCAGAGGGCGTGTGTAACTTGAAGATATGCTACGGACGCGGAGTAACAATGCCCTCGCAACGCTTTACGGTCCTATGAGACAGGCACCTACGATTTAAAGTGGATTCCGAACTACTACAAACATCCATGTCACTGCGGGATTTGAACGCGAAACCTTTGGTACCGAGCGCTAGCCACTTAGTCATCAGGACCCAGAGAGGTAATGTTAAAAAAGTAATAATTAAAAGGGAACTGCGGAACGGCTCCAACGGTCCATTAAAATTGTGTTAAACTATTCTTTCGGAGTTGACTACAGTTTGATTATGCTTAACTCATCGGAAAGCATATCTAAATGAATAGAAATAATTAAAGGGTTCATTTTATTATTCTAGTGATACGTATTAAATGAAAATTATCAGTTATTCTCATGATATTGAAACAATTCTTTTTTCCTATTTACTGATTTCTTGAATGTATTTAAGCATTTTCATTCTAACTTTCTTCCATTTTTTCTTTTTCTTTTTCGAGGCAATATAAATTCGTTTTTCATTTATTGTTAAGTTCTAAACATTTTGAAAATTTCAGCACCGTTTAATTGTGTAGTATTACATTTTTGAATTAAAAATGTATGAATTATATTAATCAATTATTTAATACGAACAAAAAGGAATAAAAACTACAAAAAAAATCCATAAGACGATTACAGTATTATGGAACAGAACATAAAGTTTAAAGAAATTTTATAGCCAAATTTGTATATAACATTTTGTTTCGTTTGAATTTCAAATTATGACGTTACATGAAACGTATAAGAATGATTAATTATTACTAATGACTTAATTTTTATTTATGACGAATAATGCTTTAATTTATAAACTTTTTATAATTTTTTTAACCTTAAATAAAAAATAGCTACTTTAAATTAAATAATTTGTTCATACGAACAATTCTAAATATTTTAACATTGTAATTATTAAGTATAATAAAATTATAATAATAGAAATATCTCTCTTTAATATATATATAAATACTCTTCAGAAAAAAAAAAGTATATTCAAATAATAATTATCAATTAATAATTATTAATTATCATAATTATAAAAAAGTATAAAATAATCATTATCAATTATTATAATAATTAGTTAATTAATACATAAAAATAGCCAACTATTATAACTATTTTAAATAAATTATCAATTTATGAATAAATATTACTTATAACAATTTTAAGTTATTTATCAATTTATATAAATTATATATAAATTGATAAATATAATATATTGTTTATATAAATTTTTTAAACTATTTAAACTGCCTTTGAATAATTTAAAATTAAAATTTACTTTAAAAAAATGAAGAATAAATTTTAGTATACAAAATTTGTTGAGATTATTTCTACTAAATAAAATTCACATTTTTACTTTATTATTTCTTTAGTTTTTATCAAGTATAATAACATTATAACAATCGAAATACCCATTTTAATATAAATAATAAGGCTTCAGAAAAAAAAAAATTGCGAAAATTAACTTTTAATGAAAATTTAATTTAAAACTTATCTAACAATAATTATGCTGAAATGTAATTATTTTAATTTTAACCGAATGTATTTTATTAATTCTTAACATAACTATAGTAGCAGATGTTCAAAAGTCAAAAGAAACTAAAACTAAGGTTTGTATAAAATGAAAATTATAAACTAAAACTATAAATTAATAATCAATTTATAATAAAAAAATATCAATTATTGTAATGATTATTTAATTTATACTTTACAATAATCAAATAGTCTAACAATTTTAAATTAATTATTATTAAATTATTAATTATTCAATTAATATTAAATTTTCAATTAATTATCAATTTATATATAGTTATCAATTATTATTAAATTTTCAGTTAATTATCAATAACAATTATATTATTATAAAAATTCTCATTTAATTATGAATTTATAAATAACGATTATAACTTAATATAACAATTTTCAATTAATTATCAATTTATAAATAACTATGAATTATTATAACTATTTTTAATTAATTATCAATTCATGGTATAAATTTTTGAAACTATTTACTACTGTGTCAGCAAAAACCAATTATCAATTTAAATTTCCCGGACATATGGAAAGTCAATTTTTTTTTCTTTTTTTAGGTTGTCGGCACTATGCTTGACATCTGTGGGAAATTTCACATCAAAATATTCATTAGTGTTTGAGTTACGCTTGGCTTTGTGAGACGCTAAACCTGATTCCCGCGATTTTTGAAATGTCTGAATTAATTGAGCAAAGAGCTTGCACTCAATTTTGTTTGCGGAAACGTATAGAATGTTGCAAAAGGCATTCGGTGAGCATTCCTATATCAGAAAGAAATATTTACAAGTGGTATAAACAGTTCAAAGAAGGCAGAGAACGCGTTGAAGACGAAGAGAGCTCTGGTCGAAAATCCACTTCAACCGACGAAGCTCACGTGCAAAAAAATTAAAGATTTGGGGCTTGCAAACCGTCGATTTAAAATTTCTCCAATTTTAAATCAACTATTTGCAAGCCCCAAATCTTTAATTTTTTTGCAGTTGCTGCTGATGTTGGAATTTTGAAAAGATCGCTCATTTCCATTTAAAAAGATGTTTTGGACCTCACACGCGTCAAATCTCGATTGGTACCAAAAACACTGAATTTTTGGAAAGCATCTTCGCGTTGAAGTGTATGGCACAATGCTTTCTGACTATCTGGAGAAGTTGAAATGCATCATAACTGGAGAGGAGACTTGGATTTATGCTGACGACCAGGAAACAAACGATAAATCGTGCGAATATCGTGACTGAAGCAAGTCCGAAAACAGCACGACAAAGTCGCTCAAAAATCAAGGTCATGTTGACTGTCTTCTTCGATTACCGTGGTGTGGTGCGTTACGAATTCCTTCCGCCGGGCCAAACTGTCGACCGGAATCTTATTTGATGTAAAGGAGGATGTGAGGACGACAAGGAATCTTATTTTGCGTGAAGCTATTCGCAAAAAGCGGACATACTTATGGAAAGACAACTCTCGGTTCTCGCCTCACCATAATGTGCCATCTCACACTGCATTGATTCTTTGTGATTTTTTTGCCAAAAATAAAACCTATATCGTTCCACAACCACCGTATTCACCTGATTTAGCACCTTGCAACTTCTGGCTATTCCCTAAACTCAAAAGACCACTACGGCGACACCGTTTTGAGTCGATTGACGATATTCAACGTGAATTGGCACGCGCTTTGAAGGCCATCCCTGCCGATGACTTTTTAGCATGCATTGAGGACTGGAAAAAACGTTGGTATAAGTGCACTGTGTCCGGAGGGGATTACTTTGAAGGCGATGAAATAAATTTGGATGAATAAATAATTAGTTTTTGAAAAAAATAAAAATTGGTCTTATTTTTGGGCACTGTACTGAACTGCTTTTGAATAACTTCCAAGTAAAATCCTCTTGTGAGTAAAATTCATTAAGAAAAAAAAAGCTGAGAATAAATTTTAGCATAAAAATTTGTAGAGATTATTTCTACTAAATAAAATTCACTTTTTACTTTATTATTTTATTAGGATTTATCAGTTATATAAACACTATAACTAACGAAATATCTTCAATAGCTTTGATTACGCTACAGAAAAAAGTAAGTTATGCGAAAATTAAATTTTAATGAATATTTAATTTGCAACTTATCTGATAATTATTATGCATAAAATGTATCGAATAAATTTTCACTAATATTAAAAGCTATTTTTACTTTATTATAATATATTTACTTAATTCTTATTATAACTATAGTAATAATGGTTTAAATGAAGTATCAAATTAAAATCTAAAGCTGTATAAAATGAAATTCTTCAAAAATTCTTATGTAAAATGAACAATTCTTAAGTAAAACTATAAATTAATTTTCAATCATTTATATTTATCAAAAACAATTAACAACTGTTATAATTTTAAAATAATTATAAATTTATATGTAACACTTATCAGTTGTTACAATAATTAATTATCAGTACATAGAGAATACTGATATAATATTATAACAATTTTAGATTAATTTTCAATTTGTAAACAACAATTATCAAGTAATATAACAATTTTTTAATAATTATTAATTTATAATTAATAATTTTCCTTTAATTATGAATTTATAGATAACAAATATAAATTACTTTAATTTTCTATTAATTATATTATAATAGCAAATTTCAATAAATTATGAACTTATAAATAGCAATTATCTATAATTATAACAATTTTCGATTAATTATCATATTATAAATAACAATTTTCAATTAATAATCAATTTATGGTATCTATTTTTTTAACTATTTAAACTGTTTTTGATAAACTTCTAAGTAAAATTTATTTAAAAAATACAAGATAAGAATAAATTTTAGTATAAAATATTTGTTGAGATTATTTCTAATAAATAAAATTCACATTTTTATTTTATTATTTTGTTAGTATTTATCAAGTATAATAACATTATAACATTCAAAATATCGCTATTCAATGTAAATAATAAGGTTTCAGTGAAAGTAATTTTTGTGAAAATTAACTTTTAATGAAAATTTAATTTAAAACTTATCTAAGAATATTTCACATAAAATATATCGAATAACACATTCACTACCATTAGAAGTTATTTTAATTTTAACGTAAAGTATTTTATTAATTCTTAACATAACTATAGTAATAGATGTTCAAAGTACATAAGAAATTAAAAACTAAGGCCTGTATAAAATGAAAATTATAAAATAAACTTATAAATGAATAACCAATTTACAAACAAAAATTATCAATTCTTATAAAGATTATTTAATTCTTACTTAGCAATAACCAACAAGTCTAACAATTTTAAATTATTTACAAATTTAAAAATAACAATTTTCCCTTAATTATCAATACATAAATATTATAAATTATTTTTAAATTTTCAATTAATTTTAAATAATAATTATATTATTATAACAATTTTCATTTAATTATGTTGTTATAAATAACAATTATCAATTATTATAAGAATTTACATTTTATAAATAACAATTATCAATTATATATTTTTTATTTTCAATTAATTTTTATTTTATATATAACAATTATCAATTATTTTTTTATTTCAATTAATTATCAACTTAGAAATAACAATTATCAATTATTATAGCAATTTCGAATTGATTCAGTTTATACTTAACAATCATCAATTATTATAACAATTTTAAATTAATTATCAACTTAAAAATAACAATTATCAATTATCATAACAATTTTCAAGTAATTTTTAATTTAGAAATAACAATTATCAATTATTATAACAATTTTCAATTAATTTTTAACTTATAAATAACAATTATCAATTAATTATCAATTTATATCATACATTTTTGAAACAATTTAAACTGTTTTTGAATAACATCCAAGTAAAATTGTTCAAATTATTTCTACTAAGTAAAATTCTAATTTTTAATTTATTCCTTTTTTTGAGTATTTATCAATTATAAAAACATTATAACAATCGAAATTTCCTTCAATATCTTTAGTTACTCTTCAGAAAAAAATAAACTTATGTGAAAGTTAAATTTTATTGAATATTTAAATTAAAACTTATCTGACAATTATTACACATAAAATGTATTGAATAAATTTTCACTACCATTAAAAGCTATTTTTAATTTTTATCATAATGCATTTACTTAATTCTTATCATTACTATAGTAATAAATGCTTAAAAGACATAACAAATTAAAAACTAAAGCTGGTATAAAATGTAAATTCTTAAGTAAAACTACAAATTAATTTTCAGCTTAAAAACAATTAACAACTGTTATAATTTTAAATTAATTATCAAGTTATAAATAACACTTATTAATTATTATAATAATTAATTATCAGTGCATACATGAAATTGATCAACTATTATAACAATTTTAAATTAATTGTCAATTTATAAATAATAATGATTAATTATTATAAATATTATATTAATTATTATAATTACTATAGTAATTTTCAATTATTTATCATTTTATAAATAACGATTATTAATTATTTTAGTTTTTAATTAATTATCAATTTATAAATAATAGTTATGAAATTGTTAGAACAATTTTCAATTAATTAGGAATTTATAAATAGCAGTTATCAGTTATTATAACAATTTTCGATTAATTATCAAATTATCTAACAATGATTACGCAGAAAATATATTGAATAACACTTTTACTATAATTAAAAGTTATTTTAAATTTAACAATTTTATCAATTCTTAACATAACTATAGTGGTAGATGTTCAAAAGACGTAACAAATTAAAAACTTAGGCTTGTATAAAATGAAAATTATACAGTAAAACTATAAATTAATTTTCAATTTATAATCAAAAATTATCATTTATTATAATGATTATTTAATCCATACTTTACAATGATCAACTATTCTAACAGTTTTAAATTTATTAATTTAAACATAACAATCTTCAATTAATTATCAATTTATAAATTAAAAATTATCAATTATTATTAAATTTTCAAATTATAATTAACAATTATATTATTATAACATTTTTCTCACAGTTATCAATTATTATAACAATTTTCTAATATTATAACAATTTTCAATTAATAAGCAATTTATGATATAACTTTTTTAAACTAATTAATCTGTTTTTAAACAACTCCCAAGTAAAATTTAGATCCAAAAAAAATTTTAGTATAAGTTTTAGTACAAAAAATTTGTTGACATTATTACTAAGTAAAATACATATATTTTGTTATTATTTAATTTTATGGACTTAGTTCAAATAAAAATTTAGCTTATAATTTAAAATTAATTTGTTAAAAGCAAAATTAATATGTAGAAATTAAAATTATATATGATCATGCAACGCATTTAATTCCCTTCATTTACTTTAAAAAAATTAAAAATAATAATAAAAATTACAAAAATAATTTATAACGAATCACTGATAGTGAGCGAAAGCATATTCATAATATTCAAACAATTAAGGGCAAAAGTATTCAGCAAAGCATGCAAAACAAAAATTTGTAAATACTAAAAGTAAGTTATTTGAAGCATTTTAATTTTTTATTGAAAAGGAATAAATTACTTTGTATTTTGCGTACCTCTCTCATATCACTTTACTTGAGTTAAATTAGATAGTCAGTTTTATTCATTTGGTATTAATTGTATTTTCAAATATTTTAAATTAAGGGATAAAATGATTTGTAAAAGAATTATTTTTACTTGTTTTATTTAACTAAATATTTTGAAAGAATTTTAAGATCCAGAAGTTCCTTTATTCGTTGTAATTCGTTAAGCTAAATATTTTGAACGAATTTTAAGATCGATAAATTATTTTCTTTTAATTAATTATTTACATTAAAAGTAAGATTATATAAAATGCTTCTTTAATATGAGATATTTTATAATGAATAATAAATTACGTTTTCTAAATATTAATAAAATAATTAAATGTTCCGATTCGTGCAGCTTATTAAGCACAATACAGTTTTAAGCGAAGTAAAAATAAATATGTAAATAAACAAAGCTTGAAAATAAAACTCAAAAGCCAATCACATGCATTATTTTTTTAAATAATAATCAGCTAAATAAATACGTAGCATCAGAAAGTTCGTTAAAAATATGCGATTTCACGCGAAACCTGTTTGTGATGCCTTTAACAAGTCGAGAGATTTATGAAATGTCCGGGCGCTAACACCCGAACTAAATGTTACACCGTGAAAAAAAAGTATTCAAAACTTTACTCACCCTCAGTAGTCGCATTAGTCGAGTTCGCGTACTCAGTCGAGAAAGCAGCGTCACTCGCATCTCTTATCATCATGAAGCTGAAGAGCAATGTGAAGGAGATCTTCATCCTGACACCCTTCTCGATCCTCTTGGGGCGTCGCACTTTGCGAGAAAACCCAACTCTTGCAACTTGCATCTTGCTTCAACTCAAATCAACAAACGCAATCTCAGAATGATAAAGACAGCAGACTGTTATCACTATCGCAACTAGCAAAGTGTCTCTGCGAATCACTTTGACGACAGCGTCAAACCAATGTCCTGTCCCGGCGCGAAAGTTCGATCCGACCAAGTTGGAGGTAAGTCTCGGAGAGACAGAGATTGCAGAGAACGTCCTAAGGGTTCGAAGCGCAGGAGAGAAATGTTTCTCCTGCTGATCAAATGTGGAAACCGAGGGTGAGTTGGAAAGGGCCCTCCCAATAAGCTTCACAAGGTTGGTTCACGTGACGCTGACGTCATCTAGAGGTGGTGCCACCCGAATTCTGTCAGGATACCTGCGCAATTTTTGAGAAATGTAGGAATGATGGGAAAAATTTTTTTCAAGGGTGGAAACGAAGTGATGAACATTTAAGTTGCCTTTATCTTTACTTAAACAACAAAAAATATGCCTGGAAACAACTGTTACAAATTGATTTACAGTAAACAAGGAAAAAATAAGTAATAGGGGTACATTTTTTTTTCCTACCCACACAGCTTTAAGGGGAAACATTTACCGAGGTAGGGCACTTCCATAGAAATAGAGTTATGATGGCTTGAAATATTAAATATGAGTTAATATTAAAAGTGTTATTATAATTACTCAGTGGTTTCGATATTTTCATAAAATCTTCGGGGATAAAACCATTTTCCTTTTCATCCAAGTAGTTCTCAAAGCGTTTAACAAAATAGCGGTAAAGAAAAAAAAAACGACATTGTTATTGTATATTTTATTTAAATCATGGTGAAAATTATCGATGTATACCTACTCGCATTTTATTTAATTAAAAACTTTAAGAAGAAACTTTTTTTTTCAATATTATTACATTTTCAATTGTGTCATGATTTGATTATCTGAATATTTACTTTCCAAGTGAAAGAAAATACAATTCTGTTAAATAGAGACTTTTTTGGCTGGAATTTTAATGATGAAAACTAGGATCTACAGTAAAAAACTTTAATGTATATTTTATAGATAACTGATATCATGTTTCATCACCATAGAGTTAATTCTGGTGGATACTTGGTAAAGATAAGTGAGGATATATCACATTTGAATATTTAATGGGTAAAAAGCCCGATTGGCCAGTGTGAGTTAATATGAGATATCACTGTAATCCCCACCAAATCTAATGCAGCTTTCAAATAAACCCATGTCCATAAATTAAGGATAATTCAGAATCACACAGAAATTGAACTCTAAAATAAAAATTTCACCTGTAGAATTATTACACACATCTTAAAAAAAGAATATGCAAATTACAGGAAACCACCAGATGGCGCGGATAGTACGTCACAATGACGAGAGTGTAAGAGAGGGCTATATAAGGAATGGTGGCAAAGAAGTAAAATTGTTCACAAGCGTTTTAAAAGCCTTTCAGAGCAATAACTGCATAGTTATGGCACAAAGGAAGCATTTGGATGATTTTTTTACGTGGTAGAATTATCGGACGACTGGAATGTGGACGTAACCAGCTGGAAGTATCCGAAGAACTTGGAATCGCCCAGAGTGTCATCTCCAGGCTTTGGAAACGATTCCAAAATGATGGTAATGTGAGTAGATGTTACAGCACAGGTCGCCCCCGAGTTACAACGCCGAATGAGGACCGGTATTTAGCAGTTACTGCCAAAGGAAACAGACGGAGCACAGCATCAGACCTGTCTCGTCAGCTCTCTTCAGCTACCGGTACGACAGTTTCAAGGCAGACCGTGTACAGACGCTTAGGGCACATTGGTCTATATGCTGGTAGGCCTGTCAGATCTGTTCCACTTACCGCAACTCACTGTCGCCTGCGATCAACAGAATTTATCTTTCCACAATTTGTTTCATTTCTGACATGCTGCACCTCCGTGAGTATTGATATCATTATTGCCAAAATACAGAACCACATTAAAATAAATTGAAAAAGCTTTGAAACTTTTCATTGTGTGTAGGTCACGGAAGGACACATGGAGGATTAATTCTTAAGCGTGCATACAAATGCGCCCTATGTAAACTGTGTAAAAGGGGCGAACATACGATCAGTTTTAAGCATTGTATTGCGTTTTCTCTCCATTCCTTTATTTAAGATATTTAATTATACCCTGCCGAAAGAAATGTCCCTCTAGTGCAATCATGTATTTCAATTTAATTGGTGGAGAATTATGGTAAAATTATGAGACAGAGCATTTTCCTTCCGAGAAAATATTGCTCATGTAGGAAAATATTAAAACACGCATGAGTATTAAGTCCATGAATTGCTGAAGGCATAATTTGATCGGGATGTACATTGCAGCAGCCTCGTCACATTCTTGAAGAATACGACATAAATGTTTTTGTTGTTCTAGTGCTGTTAGTCTTTACGCCATAAGCAAGGGCTGCACCGCTGGGACTCATTTAGCTCTAACCAGAGGGCACGTGTAGCTTGAAAATAGCTAACACAAACCCCACAAGACTCTACGATCCTATTAGACCGGGATCTACAGTTTAAAGTGGATTCCGGACCACTACAAACATCCAATTCCCCGCCGGGATTCGATACCTGTGGTACCAAACGCCAGAGCGCTAGCCACTCGGCCATTAGGCGCCGCAACATAAATACTACGTTATGGATTGTACTATAAAATTAAAAACTAGACCAAAAGAATCACTGTATGTTGCACTTAAAGTTGCCTTAATATGCACTTGTAGATGTATTCGATTGTTCTGTCGTAGTAATTCTAGATTTATCATATACCCGAAGTCTATACTAGAAAAAATGTGCGTGAAACTAACGCCTGTTGACATATTCCTAACACACATCCAAAGTCTCTGTGATTCATTACTGAGAGATCAAGTAAAATTTTTTGCAGCTCATACTTATTAAAATTATATAATATTATATATAATACATTAAAATTATATAATATATTTTTATAAAATTTTTTATTACATTGCGCAAATCAAGCGATCCTGTATTTTCCATTATTTCATATTAGCGTTTAGGTCTTTTTTGGAAAATTTCTTCACGTTCATCATACTATTCACTTGCTTCCTGGCAGTTTCGTCATCTTATTTTTCATGGTAGTCTTCTACATTTCTTTGCTCTGCACTATCTACGTGCTTCCATCTTGTTTTTTAACATCTTTTGCCCTGGTATTGCATTTTAAATAGATGGCATAGTATCATGTTATAAGAATACATAATCTTAATCGTTTCTATAAAATACATCACGATGAAAGTATGGTTAATAATGTTACCCACTCACCAATATCTTTTACGTCTTTCTTCAACATATGAAACGATGTTTCTAGCAACATAAAGAAAACATGAAACCTGAGAGATTCTACTTAGTATATTTTGATATAAACCTAGGATAAGCAGGTTTTTACATGTAAGGTGGAAAATAGTTTGTTGCCTAAAGTTAAACTCCCTGTCTCTTTAAAATATTGAAAAAATTTTAACTTGTTTTTCGGTGTTTTCTCATCAAATTTATATATGTAAGAAATTACAATATAAACATTTTCATTGTCTCACTGATCTATTTAAGGATATTCGTTGTTATCTAAAGATGATTGGAAGTATTTGGTGTAAAAATTACTGTTGATTCCGCAGTGATCTTCAGAGAAAGGGATGATTGCTCTAACGCATTAGTGTGATTTTTTAAGTTTCTTCATGTAACTGCAACAGCATTGTCATTGAGTGCAGTGATATTGTTATAATACATAAATTACTGCTACAGTTATTGCTTTTAAAAATGAAGAATCTTGATTGTGTTTGCAAGAGTGTCTCACATCGAAAGTTAGTCTGTAAAGTAGAAATTTTCTGGATTTGTTTCCCCTATAACAAAGAGTAATTAAAAAAGTTCTCTTGATACATTGAACAATATAATCCTTCGTTGGATTATTCGGGACGAACATTATTAAAAAATGAGGTGCCACAATGCGCAAAAAAATATTACGTTGAATTTCATTATCCCTATTTATTTCCAAAATATGTTATATTATTTTAAATTTACAATTACAATTTTTACAAATTTGTTTTCAATTTATTTCCAGAATAATAAATTAATTCCAATATCACTGATTACATAAAGAGCTATAAATATAAATTGCAAATTAAAGAATTGTGTGGTTAATAAATTGTATGAATATCTGTTAATTTCATTAGATTTAAATAGCATTTTTAAAAACTTCATGTTTATTTAATGTCGTGATGTTTTACTGGTAGGATGGTTTTTCCATGTAGTAAGTTAAATAAGTATTTATTTATTTAACTTTTATTCGATACAGAAGTTTGTTCTACCATTCGTCTTTTATGGAATTAATCTGTGCCAACTATATAGAAGAATGTTTTTAACAAACACTGCACTGAATTAAAACATTATTCAATACAAAAAAGGAATTTCTAAAGAATTCAGTTGCTAATAATTAAATATTACCTTCATAATTATGTAAGAAACTTTTACCTTGTGCTTTTGTTCACACATTTTTTTTTTCATTTTAAGAAAAGCACTCTTAACTTAAAACAATATATGTCAAGTGAAATTCATATTAGTGTTTGTGGTCATTATTTTGAGTGTCTACTGTAGGAAAAAGACACAATAATTATTTTGTTATTTCACTTTATTATGTAATTTAACCAATGAATGTTATGCATTAGCCTGTCTTATCCACCTGAATTTAAACAAGGCAATTTTGACAAAAAGTTATTCTTCTCACTTTACTATCAATAAATTTACGTACGTGCGACTATCGGAGTCCTTCTTAGCCACCTGCGTGTAAACAGGGCAAATTCAACAAAAAACATTCCCACTTTACTATCAATGTATCTTTATACGTGCATCGAATATAGATGTTAATATATTGTTATATATATGAAGAACACAGCGCACGAATACAATACCCAAAGTAGACATACAAGAAGTGAATTGGAAACATCACCATTTTGCATGCCAAAAGCTACTACGTAACGCGCTACACGTAAATTGTGTAGCAACACCATCATAGCATTGGCAAAACGAAAATTCTGGGATGCCTCATATTCACCCCTCTGAATAAAGAAATATTGTTCAAGAACCGAAATGCGCACATGTTGCAGAAAAGTAATTGAAAATCATTTAATAAGCTTAAAGGGCAAAAGTTGAGCCTTAACTGCAGTGGCACATCAAATATATATACAAAATATGCAATAAGAAGATGTGAAAAAATATCGATCAGAAAATGCGTAAATCCATAGATGAATTAGTGAACCTATATGAAATAAATTATAACATCCTGAAGATAGCTTTATCAAGGTATTCATACTTTCAACATTGAACAGAAATGTGTAGAACTCGTAATACTCCTGATCTCTAGATGAATCCAACCAAGTCAAAGACACATCTAGCGATGTATTTCGATAGCATGGACTAGACAAAATAACATTTTGTTTTAGGCGGCAAGGTATATTTAATGTAAGCAATTCATTTGCAGTTTTGTTTTTCCTTGTTGTGCTTCAATTTCAAAATTTCACTATATATATGTAATGTTTATTCAGGGCTCCTACTGATTTTAAAATTTCGTACGCTTTAAAAATAATTTGAAATAAATTATTGTATTTTCCTTCCGTTTCCTTAAAAACAGCGTTCTCCAGACAAATTAATAAGTATCACATTTTGAAGCATAAATTATTAATAATTCATAAAAAATTTTTTTAAAAATTATGTGATCAAAATTTAATTTGTGTGTTAGTTCATTAAGGCATCAATTACCTAATCAAACACGTGATATCAACGCAAACAAAAAGTATCTAAACATCAGTGTTGGGACTTATTATTTTTTTTTTCTTTTTATTTAAATAACTCATTTACCAACAAACTTAATATTAGTTGGAGGCATCATCAAATATAATACATCATTTATTATTCATTAATAACCTCATATTATTAATTCATAAGACTTCATTCATGATATTCATAATTCATTCATTCATTTTTTTCTGTTTAAGCATATTAATGGATAATAAAAATTTTGCGCTTTTAAGTTTTTGTAATAAAGGTACTAAATTCTATTTTTTATAAGTACAGGATGTTTGACAATTTTTTTCATTAATTTGAGTTTCCCACAATTTGAGGCACTTTTTGGTTAGCTTGTGTAAAAAAATAATAATAGCATTTCAGTTGTGCATATTTTTTTTGTAAATAATGGCATTTTAATAAATATAGGCTTCACATATTTGATACTAATAAATGAAGTGGATAAATCCCAGCAATTATTATTATTACAGAGACTGCAGTAATTATTACATAAATCATGATATTCAACAACTTAAACAATTTACATAAATAATCCAAAGACCAATAAATATGTCTATAACGAATGAGATGCTCATAAATAAATCTATTAAATTGATGTCTACAATAAACATTTAATCCTTGAATTTTAACCATCACCTCATATGTTTCCTACGCCTATAACAAAAATATAACTTTCCTACAATCACGCATTTAAAGGACTTTTTATAAAAAAAAAGATATTAAAATTTTTTATAATCGATGTAAAATAATATATATTGGTTTGGTTTGTCGTTCTATGGTCAACTTGTGCACACGAGGATTAAACAGATCGGGACCTACGGTTTAAAGTGGATTCCGAACCACTCGCAAACATCCATGCCACCGCCAGGATTAGAACCTGAATCCTGTGGTACCAATAGCCGAGGCCACAAAATATTACAGAAGATAAATAATTGAAAATTATAATATTAGGGATATTAAAATACAGTTATTGTTTTTTTAAAAGGATTATGGAAAAAAAATGGAAATACAACAGCGTCATTTTATGGTTTTAGCCACTTTATGAAATTATATGATTCAATTCATTATTAAACCAAAAGAAAGCAATCTGTTGAAGTTTTATAGGATTAATTTATCACATAATAGTAAATCGATACCAAATTTAAGCAAAAAATTAATAAATAAATGTTTTTTTAAATTAAAATCTAATTAAATTTTGGGTAAAAAATAATTAATATAAATTTACTAATTAATTACTAATTAATAATTAATTAATTTAAATTTTTAATAATTAAATATTTTTAATAATTAATTTTAATTAATTAATTAATTAATAATTAATAATTAACGAATTTAAATTTTTAAGAATTTTTAGCTACATAAAATATAAATTATTTCTTTATTTTTAATATATCAAATAGATATTAAAAATGAAGAAAATTCTTGGAAGAAGAGATTAATACACAAAATTAAATACTAAAACATCGATTTGAAATTTTCAGAAATGTTCATAATCTGCCAAATGCATTTAAAATTGTTTTAATATTATTTTAAAATAAAACTCAAGGATCGGGAATCTCTCAGACAATTGTAAATAGTCACTTTAAAATATTATGAATGAGCAATAATGAGCAAAGAAATTGAAACTATCCATTATAAGCTCATAAAATGTTTTTTTTTTTTTTTTTATCATTTTAAAATTTGTGGGAATCTGCGGGAATCTTCTATGAATTGTTCATGACAATATTTCGTAAGCTATTAATAATTTTAATCAATTGGATCTAAATAAGATTTTGCTTAAAAAAAATGTTTGAAAAATTTATAAGCTGTAAATTTAAAAGTTTATGTAAAATTCCATTAACAGAATTTGCCAAAATTCCTATAATTTCAAACAGGATTTGCTATATTTACCACAATTCATTGAATAGCATTTGTTGAATTCTTTTATGAATATTTAAAGACCATCAATAAAAAGATAGAATTTTGTATAACTTATTATAAAGGAACGTTAACTAGAAATTTCGAAACCAAATTATTAAATTTAACTCGGAACTTCTACTGCTTTTAATGAGAATTTTAAGCGAATAAAATAAGGCAAACAATGGCTCATAACTATTTACTTAGGGTACTTATGGATTATTGAATTTCGGAACTAATGGAGTCCAGTTCTAAAGCTGGCAAGTAATTCAAAAAAGCAAGGCTTTCTGTTGATGAGCAAATTCTAAAAGTATGCATTCTGTTTCTAAATTTAGATTTAATACCTGTAGTTAGTTTGATTTTATGAAGGATTAAAACTTCAAAATTATACAATGTTATAAACAGTGTGCGACAATATTTAATTCGTGTAATTCTTAACAAAATAAATATAAATTAAAATATATGTGAAATTAATTATTAAGCACACTATACTAAATATTATAATTCAATTCTGATGAGAAGAATTTGTATATAAATCTATTTAGTATTAAAAGCAAATTTAAACTCTGTTTTTAAATGTATTTTTTTAGAAAAGGAAGTTCTTTGGTTAAATATTTGAAAAAGTACAAATCCACTTTAATGAAATAATGTAAGGAAACAAAAATTATGTATGCAGCCTTGCGATAAGAATATTATCAAAGTAAAATCAATTTATTCTTAGATGGTGCTACTTAAAACCATACTTTCTAGCTACAAAATTTAAGCAAAGTACTCTGACCCATCACCTGTTTCTCTGAAATATGAATCAAATTATACAGATACTTTATTAGAGAACCTGAAATTCTTGAGTAAGCGACTATTTCAGAGGACACGAAAGAACTTTAAATAAGTTTTTTTTTCTAATGAAACAAAAATATATATATATATATATATATATATATATATATAGAAATTGCAAATAACGTTGACTTCATTTGTACCAATAAAATAAATTAATCATTTATATAGAAATTGCAAATAGCATTGACTTGATTTGTACTAATAAAATATACTAATCATTTATATAGAAATTACAAATAACAATGACTTCCTCTATTATTAATAGATCCACCAATTTAAAAACCAATGATCAGTGCACATTATTTTAAATAATCTAAATAAAAACGAAAATGCTTATAGTGCTACAGGTTGTGTCTTTCATAATCAGTTTCGTTTGAAGTTAATTTTAAGTCCATGCGTTAAGTCTTTCTCTATCACAAACAATATACAAAATGAAGAAAAATGTCGTGAATTCAATTAGAACTGATTAGTATTCTAGTAAAGTGCTGCCTTAGAAAAGCAATTTCAAATGTAAGTAAATATACATTTTTGTTTGCACAAATAAACTACAGAGTACTGAAGTTTAATAAAACACCAAAGTGCAGCTTCATTCAAGTATATTTTTACGGAATACAAACTCTACACGTATGCATGCTGTAACTAAATTCAATCAGAGTTTAATAAAGTCTAGAAAGAACGCCTTTTCCAAACGAATCTGTGAAGTGTCAGAATGGAAATAAGAAGGAGAAATAATTTAAAATAACAACAATCAAAGAGCTTCAGCAGGGAGATTCTTCCTCCACCACTACCCCTTCCACTAACCACAGGCGGACTCCTTTTAGAAGTTGTTAGAATTGATTAAATTGCCGCTTTAATGGACTCATTGGGTTTGTCAAAATATCAACTGAGGCATTTCATCATTGAAAACATACTTAAAGAGGAAAACATGTGAATTTGAAAAACACTTTGAGGTACAGCATATAAAAGTATAAAAGTTAAACACATCATATTTAATGGATATATTTAAAGATCTATAAGCGGAAAATTTTCAAATACAAATCGAGGGAAAAATTGCATTTAATAATCGGATGAATGGGGAAAAATTTCACAAACAATGTTTTTTTTCCTGCATAACTAGAGAATTAAATTATTAGAAAATGTTTTTTCCAATGAATCCTATTTCCTTTTCCAACTAAAATTATGCAAATGATGCTAAATTAGATTTGAAAGAATCATCCTGATCATATTTTACCAATCCCAAGCGTTATTTCATTCAAGTATACTTACTATTAGTAGTGTTATTACGCCAAGTCTTATTTATTTTATACATAACCGCAAACCTGTGGGCATGAGGTGCTACTAGATATCATTGCTGACTATTCTTACTCTTAATTACAGATACACTCAAAACTGACGACTTCATCAGAAAGGACAAAATCAAAATATCGTACCATTTCCTTAAGGTATTCCTTAAAGTGGATTTCCACAAGGTAATGAAGGACCACAAATATGAAGAAATGTTCACACAATTTTATTCAAAAGTATTTTGAGAAAGTATCTAGTACTAAACAAGTACAAATAAATATAAAAGAAAGTTATTCGAAAATGTTTTGAGCAAGTTTCTGGTAAGAGGGGCAACGTAGGTGCTCTGCGTAAGTGCAACTACTCGTGGTGCACCCTGGAAATATTTCTAGCGGCTAAGTGATCTAAAATATTAACTTGCATCTTCCTTAATCTTCGTCCATGAAACTTAAGATTCTACAGGAGAATGCGGATGGTAAGTCCAGTCCAAGAAAATCCAGCTCCAACGATCTTTTCAAAAGTATGATGTTGATCATTCTGTAATTATGGTGGCCAATTTCACTGAGGACACTATGAAGTCCTATCCTTTTTCAGAATACATGTTATACTTGCTTCCAAAATGCAGGCAAGTTGCTAGAAGCATTCTAATTGTTTTCATAACTTATCTTATTTCTGACTTTAGAATTATTAAATATATGCGACAGATAATTCCCAAAAGTGAAACTGTAAAAATTAAACTAGAACTGGAAGAATGAGACAATTTTTAAAATCTCTCCTAATAGTAAGCCAATTCTATCTAGTCTTGAAGTATCTTCTAAGACAATCATTACTGGTGACATGAATGCACGCTCAAGAAAGTGGGGATATATTCACTCGAATGCTACTAGATTAAAATTTGAAGACCTCATAAATTCCGGTTCTCTTGAGGTTATTTTTAAATCAGATGACTCTCCTATTTACATCCATTATAACGGTTCAGGTAGTCCGCAAGAATTGTTACGTGAATGATCTGACATCTATGATTTCATTGAATGGAGGGTTGTAGAGGATCCGGGTTCAGGACACAGACAATTATAGCCTCGATTGATGCCCACCTCCAAGCAGGTCGATTTAAATAAAGCCTACAGATATTTTCGAATTTTGAAAATGTAAATTGGGACAATGACTAAAAATGACTAATAGAGAACTCGGAGTAGCTAAATTTAATCTCTTACTTCCTCTGGAAAAAATAGTTTATAATCTAACAAATGTAATATAGTTCTGTGTAAAGGCATGCTTGTCACGAGGCAAAGTCAGAGACTACAAATGCTTGTGGTCCCATGAATTGGAGGAGCATAAAGAGAAATGGGACAAATTCAGAAAAAAGGCTGAGCTCACTAAAAGGAAATCCAATGTTGTTTCAGTGCTAAAGCAGGCTAGCCTGTTTTAAAAACTACTGCATTACGCATATCGTTTGACGATTTTATTTCACATAGTGATTCTAAAAGTTATAATTTGAATGTTTTTAAGTTTATTTCTAACATCCAAAATCGTAAACACTGGAATAGAAAGAAACCGATCTCCATTGGAAATAAATTACTATCATCAGATAAGGTCATTGCAAAAGCTTTTAAAGCTACTCCCAGTCTCAATGAAAGGGAAAATATACAAGAGAAATGTCAAGAAGGGTAAATGCTGAATGGAAAGAGTTAATGAGGGTGCAGAAAGCTGCGGGGGAACCTAATTGGGAGGATCATTGATGCTCCCTTTAAAGTACAAGAACTGGAAGACGTACTAAAACGTCTTGAAATGAAAAAAAAATCCCCTGGTGTCGATTACATACATGCATAATTTTTAAGCCACTTAGGCACGGAGACAAGAAAACATTATTGAATGTTTTAAATCAAGTATTGGAGTTGGGTCAGATTCCACCACATTGGAGAAGAGCTATTATAATCCCGGTTCTAAAGAAAAATAAGAACACTGGGCAGCTATTGGCTCATTTAGCTTAAGAGTATTCTTACGGAAACTATGGAAAGGCTTGTGGTAAACCATTTGAACTGATATCTTGAGAAATATAGTATATTATCCATAGAACAGGCTGTGTTCCAGAGAAATAGATCAACATGTGATCAGAGGCAAAGGAGGATCAGAGGCAACATGTGATCAGAGGCAGATACAATTCAGCCCGTTTATTAAGGCTGCTTTGGATGGCAGAGACATTTTGGCAGCTATCAATGTTGACTTTAAGCGTGCTTAAGATTTTGTCGTGATAAAAGCTCTACCAGAAGCTCCCGAGTATTGGTATTACATCCAAAATTATTTAATTGGAATAGGTCTTTTACAATTCACAGTACCTGCAGTGTAAGTTTGGAGATTCCTTCTCCAAATGTTTTAATCTACAAACTAGTCTTCTCCAAGAAGCAGTTAGTAGGTGTACCTTGTTTAATATCTATGTTAATGATCTTATTTCATCATTTAAATCGATACCTGGTATTAAATGTCTACTATTTGCTGATGATTTGGTAACCTGGACCCAGGCACTAAAATGTGATGCAAAATTCTTATTGAAAGTCGATTAAATAAGGTTCTACAGGAACTCTTAAATTGATGTGAAGAAAATAACATGAATATAAATTTAAAAAATACATATTGCCTATCTTTTTCCTTAATGCATGAAATCTTTTGCCCAGAGTTAAAGTACTAAGATACTCCGATTTCCAATACGGATAACTTTACTTATCTGGGAGAGACTTTTGATAATATATTAAATGCGAGGCTTCACGGTGAGTAGCTTACCAAACGTTTTTCAACTAGGCTTAGTGCCCTTAAGCATTTACCAGTATATAATTTGGGGGTGTGCTCGGTCCACCCTAAACACTAAATTTAATACTTATATCCTGCCTTTAATGACGTATTGTTGTAAAGCTCTAAGTCGTCTCCCCAATTGGGGATTAGTAAACTTGGAATGTTGAAAAATCAAGCTCTTAGATTGATTACAGGCCCTGTGAAGATACACTTGATGCGAATGCTATTATTGACAAATAACTTCTTACAAGATACTATGAAAATAAAGACTTTGATTCTCTATGAAAGGCTATTGCGAATAGAGGATCCATGTTGGAGGGACTATGCAGTCTCAGGTTTTTTTTTTTCCCCACGTAATTAAAACTCAGTATGGATTTATACAAAAAGTCCTAGACATAAAGAAAGATCTTGCGGTTCCGGGGGATTTATACAACCACTCTTGACAATCAAAAATCCTTTGCACGTGATTAATGCCGATGTCTAGATCTAGTGGAAACCATATATAAAAAGAGAGATGTTGCATCAACTGTTTTGAAATGTCTCGCTTTGAAGACCATTGAGGCCAGATATCCTCCAACTCTTTGGCTGCATATTTTTACTGATGATTATCAATTTGACTGCCACTTAAATGTAAGGACCGGCGTGTTTTCGGATCTTTTTTTTTTTCATTTTACGCCCCTGTGGGCTACATTGTTACCTCCTACCATGTTGAAGTAGGGGCCATATGTATAGCCCTAAAGCAGGGGTCGGCAAACTGCGGCTCTTTGGATGTGAAGATGCGGCTATTTAGTTCAATACGCAAATATTATTTATTTTATCAAAAATAAAAAGCATTTAAAAATCTTTCTGAATCGATTAATGAGAATTAGGCAGCGATTCTATCTCTCAGCCACATATACTCGCTTTTCACCACACCCCTTTACCGTGACACGCGTCGTCAGTCAATCGATAGCTCTCGAATGACGCCGTCGTCGGATGTTTCTATGTAGGTTTTAATTCGCTTTCGACGCAAGACAATTTGGCATCTTCATCAATGCTTTAGCTGTGAAGTATAGTTAGTTGTTTCAAGTAAAAGAGTTAGAAGCGAATTATCTTCGCAAAGTTATGTATGTACACACACACACACACACACACACACACATATATATATATAATAGTATTAAAAAAACCGAAGTAAAGGTAATTTTTAAGTATTATATTTTTAAAATACATATTTTACATATTTTTTTCCAAATAAGATACCTAACTACTTTTTTGAAGTCAATAAAAATTGTCAAAAAAGAAACGAAGTACTACTGTTGAATATTACGTGAAAGTGTTTTTATTAAAATATATATTTAAAAAATTACCTATTTTATTATTTATCTATTTTATTGCTTTTATTATTTAAAAATTACATTTAAAATAATAATTATTAGTGTAAGTACCCATAAATTGTTATTTAATAAACATATTTTCGAACTCTGAGGATCACAGTATGTAGATATTAGCAGTTTTAGATTGCTTATAAGATAGGCAATTTTCATTGATTTCGCCATAACTAGGCATAATACCTTTACTCGTGAACTAAATATCTAATATTTGCCAAACTTAAAAAAAAAATTAAAATGTGCAGACTGCGCCGTGATAAATACGTTCTGACAAGTCCGTTCATACCAGAAATCTTGAAAAAAATCAAACATTTGCCACTATCCATTAAAACAGTACAAGATAGAATAGCTAAAATGTCTTCAAATGTAACATTCATTCATTCATGTAAGACGTTCAACTTTCTTCTGCCTTATCACTTGCTATAGATAAGTCTTGCGACATAAAAGACAAGGCACAAGTTGCCCTTTTTGTCAGGTATATGTCTTCCCAAAGTCCAAAAAAAGAACTTCTAGGATTGCTACCACTCTCGGGACACACTAGATGGGAAGACATAGCGAATGCCGTGAAAAAAGCTTTGAAGACAATAAGATCGATTTAAATAAAATCGTTTCAATAGCAACTGATGGAGCCAGAAGTATGACAGAAAAAAATAAAGGGGCAACAACGATTCTTCAGAGCAAAATAAACCACGAAATTCTTACGTTTCACTGCGTAATACACCAAGAAGCGCTTTGTGCCCAAACATTTCCGTCCGAAATAGTTGAGGTCATGAATTTGGTAATCAAGACTGTTAACAGCATCTTGTCAAAAGCCCTCTGCCATCGTCAATTTAAAGAATTCTTAAACGAAATGGAGACTCAGTATTCCGACCTCCTTCTTCACAATAAAGTGCGATGTCTTTCTAAAGGTAAGATGTTGAAACGTTTTGCGTTGTGCTTGAATGAAATAAATACATTCCTAAATGAAAAAAGGCATTAATCACCCTGAATTAGAGAACGACAAATGGTTGCAAAAATTTTACTTTATGGTGGATATCACGGCAAAATTAAATCAGCTGAATCTAATACTGCAAGGAAAGGGAAACCCATTCTATGTTTTGGTAGAAGAATTGGTTTGTTTTGAAGAAAAATTAATTATTTTTGCAGAAGATATTCAGAGCGGTAAATTACTTAATTTTCTATTTCTAAAACAATGTCGCTATAAAACCAGTGTAACTGTTGACACTAGGTACTTCCGCACAGTTATAAAAAATATTAAAGACGAATTTGCTGATAGATTTGAGCAATTAAAAACCAACAATACCACTCTAGCATTCATGGTAAATCCTCTCAACACAAATAGTAACGAAATCCACATTGCGCCATTTGGAATTGATACTGGATCTCTAGAAATGCAATTGATCGATTTAAAAAGTAAAGCTTTGTGGATTGGAAAATTTACAGAGTTGAAAAGCAAGTTGGAAGAGTTGGAGGTCCAGGATTGTATGTACGTAACGCAACAAAAGTGGACAGCTTTAAAAGAAATGCCGCGAGTCGACGCATGGAATAGTCTTCCAAATTGCTTCGGTGGGGTGAAGAAGTTGGCATTTGGAGTGCTGACTATCTTGGGATCAATATATTCGTGCGAACAAGCGTTCTCTTGCATGAATATAATTAAAAGTAAAGTAAGAAGCCAACTAACAAATGAAAATTGAGAGTCGTGTTTGAAACTTAAAACAACAAGTTATGAGCCAAATTTATCCAAACTTTCTAAAACCATGCAAAGCCAACACTCCCATCGAATTTTTTTGCTCAAATGTATGTTATTGTTTTTTTTTATTTTGAGTACAAGTTACATTGTTTAGTAAAGTTTAAATTTTCTAACTTGAATAACCATGTAAAGCAATCGTTTCCATTGAATATGTTTACTAAAATGTTTGTTATTAAGTACAAGTTAGTGTTGTAAGTAAATGTTTAATTGTTTTACTTAAATAATAAGTAATTACCTAATAATGCCATATATATATTATCTAATTTTTTGTGAAAAACACTAATTATATATGAATAAATAGATATTTTTTCTTATGAATAAATAGATTAGTTTTTTTTATTAAAAATTTTTATTTATGCGAGTACTATTTATCGTTGGCACGAAAAAATTTTGTGGCTCTTTAAACACTTTGAAATTTTGTAAATTGTAATTTTTGGCTCTTCCGACTCAAAAGGTTGCCGACTCCTGCCCTAAAGCAATTATTAGCTATTCATTATAAATTTAAATGGGCAGTCCTTCTTTCAGATTCTCAAAATTCTTCTTTTAGATTCTCTCTCATCCAATCAATTAGATCTATTGAATACCCGTTGAAACCTGAGATTTTTCAATGTCAAGAATTGTTGAGGACTCTAACTTCCAAAGGGAAAAAAATCGTTCTTCATTAAGTGACTGGCTATTGTGGTATTTAGATTCAATGAACAAGCGAATTTCCTTTGAAAAAGATGTGCCAGCTTGCAGTAGCATGAAAACACGTAGAACAGGTATAAATGCGCAGTGCTTTCGCAGAGCTTTCATTTCTGTTCAAGTTATTCATGTGAAGAGGTTTTGACGTGATGATGACCGCACGACGGGAATTAACAGACTTTGAACGCGGAATGTTGGTTGGAGCTAGACGCATGGGTCATGCCATTTCGGAAATCGTTAGGGAATGCAACATTCCCAGATCCACTGTGTCAAGAGTGTGCCGAGAGTATGAAATTTCAGGCATAACATCCCAACATGGTCAGCGCAGTGGTTGACCGCCTGCACTTAACGACCGAGACCGGCGACGTCTGCAAAGAGTCGTAAATTCTAACAGACAAACAACACTGCGTCAAATAACCGCAGAAATCAATGTGGGCCGTACAAGGGACTTGTCTATTAGAACTGTGCGGAGAAATTTGGCTTTCTTGGGCTATTCCAGCAGAAGACCGACTCGAGTGCCTTTACTGACAGAACGACATCGCTTGCAGCGACTCTCGTGGGCACGTGAGTATATCGGTTGGTCTCTAGATGAATGGAAAACCGTGGTCTGGTCCGATGAGTCACGATTTCAGTTGGTAAAAGCTGATGGTAGGGTTCGAGTGTGGCGCAGACCCCACGAAGACATGGACCCAAACTGTCAGCAAGGCACTGTTCAAGCTGGTGGTGGCTCCGTAATGGTGTGGGCTGTTTTTTCATGGCATGGACTTGGTCCTCTGGTGCGACTGGACCAAACATTGACTGGAAATGCTTATGTTCAGCTACTTGGAGATCACTTGCAGCCATTCATGGACTTCATGTACCCAAACAACGATGGGATTTTTATGGATGACAATGCGCCATGTCCGGGCCACAACTGTTCACGATTGGTTTGAAGAACATTCTGGACAATTCCAACGAATGATCTGGCCACCTAGATCGCCCGACATGAATCCCATCGAGCATTTATGGGACATCATCGAGAGGTCTGTTCGTGCCCAAAATCCTGCACCATCAACTCTTTCACAATTATGGACGTCTATCGAGATAGCATGGCTCAATATTCCTGCAGAAGACTTCCAACGACTTGTTGAGTCCATGCCACGTCGAGTTGCTGCACTTCGTCGGGCGAAAGGAGGGCCGACACGATATTAAGAGGTATCCCATGACTTTTGTCACTTCATTGTATATACAAGCGTGTACAACTCATGTGACACGAAACATTCCCCTTTTTACAAGAATCCCCGCAAAAGTATCCTCTACATGCAAAGTGTATAACAAAACCATCATAATGTTCGAAATAGAAAACTACTTAAATGACTCACATTCAGACCTCTCAAAAAAAAAAGAAAAAAATGAGAATGTTCGCTGATATAAAACTGAAAAATCATCAAATTAAACTGGTTGTACTCGGTTGTGGTAACATGTCAATATGTTTGGCATATTATTAGGGTTATTAATTAGGACATTACCGCTAGAAAGAAAAATCTATATAACAATGTCTGAACAGCCTTTATATATGTATATATATATATATATATATATATATAAACTCATGTTTGGGAAAATTGCAACACCATGAAGGACTTACGCGAGTGAGTTGAAATTTTCAGGAAATGCAAATTAGCGCATGATATGCAAATGATTAGAATTTCCAATCCGTAGCGCATGCGTATGCTGAGCAGCGCCCTCTGAACGGCGGATGGACCCGAATAAATAGACGGCTGTAGCGAAGCGTGTATGGGTATCGGTGGTTATCTGCTATTGGTAAACGTTAGCTCAAACGTTACTGATGCCTCTTCGACGAAAGAGAACGAGATTTGTAAAACTTACAGAGTTTGAACGGGGGAGATCATCCGCCTTTGTGAAGCTGGATTGTCTTATCGTGCAGTAGCCGCTCGAGTGCAGCGTAACAGCAGTACAGTGATGCGTCTTTGAAAGCAGTGGACGGACGAGTGTCGGACAACTCGGAAATACGAGAGTGGAGTATATATATATATATATTGTGCTTAATAGTTAATGCCATAAAAACCACTAAAGACAGGAAACGGATAATGTTTGAAGTGAAGAGAAAGCAATAATTCGAAGTTTGAAATACGAGACAACTGCATTGACGAAACTGGAAAACGTCAGTTATATTGAAATATCAAAGAATGAAAGTCAAAAACTGCAGGTACAGATTCAAAACAAAATTTAAGTACATAAAAACATATGATGCATGCCCAAGAAAATAACAAAATTTATTACATTCCATAGATAGCTTTATCAAGTAAAATTTACCCTAAGGATGTTATAAAGTATAACATTTCTATTTTCTGGAAAACTTGTTTTAAATCACAACGACTATAAAAAAGTATTCCAATAGCATAAAGAATTAAAAATCCTTCTATTTATATGTCAAGAGAAACAGAACAAATAATTATTAACAATTACGTATGTAAGTCTTACAGAAAAATTTAGGTTTCGAGTCACAACCACTTGGTTTTTTAAATTTAAAGACAATTATGAGAGATATTAGTTGACAGGCTACGACTAATAATTAGCACGATAATTTTTTAAGTATTGGACTTTGTTATCTTAAAAACTATTTAACTCGTAATTAGGAGAATTTGAATAAACTTTAAAGTGAATATTTTGTGTCAACAGTTTTAACTAGGTTAGATAAATACTTTTAGTTTTATGTTTTAATGACTCAAATATAAATTTTTATAATCTTCAAGAAAAAGTGGCATCAAAAGTATATACCCTGATACTTTTAAATATTTAAGGAAGTGATAAAAACATTAAATATTTAGTTTTAGTTCTATCGAATACTCTCCGACCTCTATTAGTTTTGTATTGAGCGGCATGAAATGTGCAAGTGGTTTCAAGAGCATTTTGCCTATTCATATAAATATCATTACGTCTATATACTATGATTGTTTTACATTTTATAATGTGCATATTTTCTTTAAGAAATGTTTCTTCTTTGTCACAGTCACAGACTATAATGTGAATACATATTTGAATGAAGCCCTGTACACTGAATTCGGCATTGCAAGTGGATAAAATTCAGCCATATTTTGAATATTGGATCGCTGTTGGTTAATTTTAATGTTTAAAGGGTCGATTGTTTGGTTTACATACTGTATGCTGCTAACAAGGAATTCTACAAGATAAATGAATTTGTAACCTGGAAGAAGATATTAGAAGATATATAATTTTTTTTTTAAATTTGTAGACATAATTTACACCTATTATCAGAATTTTTTTTTTAAACGGTGAGTATTGTTAATGTTGGGGTTAATTTTCTGGATGGAAAGGAAGGTGACTTGAAATTAGATTATGATTAATTAGACCAGCAGTGGCCAACCCAAATGAACTTGCGGGCCACTTTGGAAACTATCCCCTCGGGCCATAGACATTTTTGTGGAGTGAAAAATAGAAACAGAATGAGTTATTATTTTTGTGTTTTCTGTTATTCTTACATGCAAACATTGATAATACAATAATAATGATACTAAACGCACATTGTAAGAAATATATAACACTAAAAATTAAATGTAAAAAATATATAAAAAAATACATAAATAAAAAAAAATGAAATCATAAAAAAATATTTATTTTACTAGTGCGATATTTTTTTCTCCACTCTTTCATTTAGCTTTTGCAAATCGATCTCCATTTGGGTATTGGCACATCGTAGTGGGTGTTGCAGATTAGCATCCGTTATGTGTCAGCGTGTTTTGTGTTTGTTCATTTTCGAAAAAAACGATTCGAAGGTGCAAGTTGAACCAAAGGCACTAACCACTTGAACTAAGTGTCTGGTTTGCTCTGCTATCAACAATAAACTGTGCGTCTCTAGGAATGGTCACTGAAGTCACTTAAAGTGAAACATAGAACCAGTTATATTAGATGTCCGCGCATCAGGAGTTCGCAGAATATAATTTAATTATTCTGCGAACTCATAACTGTAAACTCATAAATAAAACAGGCAATATGTGTCCTACATTCTCAAGAATATTATTTTAAAATCAAAGTTATTTTTTTCTCAACATTTCGACAGTTAATTTTTGAATAAATGAACGCACACATAATGCATTTTTTTTCATAAATGTTTTTTCACTACTTTGGCCATTATAAAATAAATATATTTTGTAAAAGTGTGATAAAACTCACTGCAAAAAATATTCAAGGCGGATCACGGGTTGGCCACTCTTGAATTAGTTCTTAAAGTAGTAAAACACTGAACATGATTATTGTAATGAAAGGGGTAATATATAAATATATATATCAATTTATAGAGACATGTATAGTTACATGTTATATGTTATATAAGTTATTATATTTATACAGAGTTTAATATAGTATATACACTATGTGGAAGAAAGTGACGGGACACGACACTATAACGACATAAACACATATTTATTAAAATTAATAGGAGGTAGGGCCTACTTTGGCTGCGGTCACAGCTGCAACCCTTCTGGGCATGCTTTCCACTAAATTAGCCATAGTGGCAAGAGGAATTTCCTTCCAAATGTTTAGCAGGGAGTTCCATAGTTCAGGCTAGCATTTGGGGAGTGGGGTGCAGGCCCTCAACCGACGGTCCAATTCATCCCAGAGATGTTCAATTGGGTTAAGATCAGGGCTCTGCGCCGGCCACTCCTTGCGTTTAACGTTGTTATTCACATACCAATCAAGATTCCTCCTTGCAACATGTCATGTTGCGTTGTCGTCTTGATACCAGCAGTCATCCATACCGTGCGTTGCCCACAAGGTAGGAAGGACATGCTTGTCGAGAATATCACAGTATCTATCGGCATTCATTGCACCATCAACCTTCACCAGTTGGCTAGACCCATACCAGGAGAAACAGGCCCATACGATCAATCCTCCTCCACCAAACTTTACAGTTGGGACGACACACTCGGTCAAAAGGCGTTCTCCTGGTAAATGCCAGGAAAACTCATCCATCTGAACGGAATAGGGTAAATCGTGACTCGTCACTCCAAAGGACGCGTTTCCAGTCATCCAGAGTCTAAGTATGGTGGTCTCTGGCCCATCGAAGGCGCGCTTTCTTGTTGGGTTTCGTAATCAAAAGTTTATGGGGTCACTGAACGTCCAGTGTAACCTAACTTATGAGCCTCGATACGAAGAGTCTTGATCGAAACGGCCACACCTGTGGCTTGTCTAAACTCATTAGCGATGTTACCCATGGATGTTTGACGGTTACTTCGAATCTCCCTGCCGAGCACCCGCCGGTCCCTGCTGTGGAGAACTGTAGGTCGTCCACTTAGGGGTTTGTTCTGACAGTGTCCCTCTGTCTTGTAGCGACACACAACACGTGCTACAGTTGATTTTGAGCAGTTACGGAGACGGGATATCTCCCTAATTGACACCTTGGCAAGATGCAATCCAACCAACACACCTTTCTCGAACTCAGACAACTCTTCCCGTGGCGGCATCTTGACAAAAAACAACTCTAGTCGACTCCACAGAGTATTTATAGGATAAGGTTGACACGTGATACCTATTATTACGCATGTGTCAGCTGTATTGTCGACTTTTCTACTTTTCGAGGGGTGTCCCGCCACTTTCTTCCAGATAGTGTATAGATATTTATTTATATATATATATATATTCTTACATATATTATTACACATTATATATTCTATTGAATATCATTTTTTTATTATTGTTATCATTTTTATAAAAATGATAAAAATAACTTAAAAATTTTATTTTATAGAAATCATTACATAATGAAATATGTATATTTTTAACAATCAGTGCTCGTTAATTTAAAAAAGAAGAATGATCAGAAGGAAAGTTCCCATAACATCTGGAAAATTATTGTACATTGTAGGTGCTTAATGAAAATCATTATGCATTTTTTATGAATTTTTTTTTCTCAAATAATAAAAGTTAAATTAAGAAACTTTAAAAAAAATCCTCAAAAATATTAATAGGAAAACTTCTTGGTTTAAGCTGGAGATGGAATAGGCGTAGGAGAGTAGTGAAATTATGAAAAAGAAAAGAAATTGTTTATTCTGAAAGGAAAGTTTGGCAGTGATTTGAAGCTTTATGAAATTCTCTCTTTGTTGATTAAGAATATGCAATTCTGTTACAGTAAAAGTTAGTCACGTCTTTCTCGAAAACTTTGCAAAATATCTAGGTGGCAAAAAAAAAAAAAAAAAAAGCTGAATGCTAAGATAAATCAAATTGGTCGGGCCACTCTAACAATTACGAAGTATGAAGAGTTTAACACAATGTCACAAAGAGATTGAAGGACCAAGTTCTAATTTATGCTTGATTTTATTTAGATTTGAAAAAATTTACTAATATATTTCATTTAAGCCAATTAAGCACTTTTATAAGAAGTACTAATAATAATCATAACTTTAACATCTCTGAAGGATGAGCGAGTCATCCGTTTTCAGAAACTTCATAGGAAAGCAAAATATTTGACTTAATTGACAAGATGAAGTCGTGCAAAAAATGAACAAATAGGTTCTAGTAAATTCATTAACGTGGGCAGTAATGCAGTGATTAGTGTGGGCACAGTTTCTTAGGCTGCAATCTTAATTACGTTTTAGTTACTAAAGTAACAAAGTTATAATATACGCTAAAGGACCTTTGTGAGAAAATAATAAATTTAAAGCATGCTATCATGAACTTTAAATTTAAAATAATGCATGAGGGTAAAGAGTATTACAATATTTGGAAAAAATTAAACCAAGAGGTATCTGGCCTTGATTACAATCGATTGATTTTGCTAAAGATACATAATTTATCATTTTGAAATTAGAATATTTCAAACAGAATATCAAAATATTAAACATTTTTTTTATCCGTTTGAAATGTTTTCTTCTGATTCATGGTTAGGCTTAAATATTATTTGGTATCTACTGCTCGGCAAATGAGAAATATCATCAACTAGATTTGGGGGAAAAAAATTAATACTTGAATGAGGCACAGTACTAATAGTTAATAGTACCAATGCATAGTTGAAATAAGATAAATAAAATATTTCGAACAAAATAAATTTTAATTAAAACAGAATATAATTAATATAATTTTGTGAACTCTTAGCTATGGAATAAGATCATATCGTTCTCATTGTAAGGAAGCACTGACATTCTAAAAGAGTATAATTTCAGTACAGTTAGGAATCTGAATTTGGTTTGGTTTGTCATTCTTTAGGCTAATATTGTCCATACATTAGGCTAATTAGGCCAGGACATACAGTTTAAAGTGGATTCCGAATCTCTCACAAACATTCATGCTACATCCAGGATTCGAACATGGACCCTGTGGTACGAAAGACCAATCAATGATATCAGCATATTCAAGATTAAATTAAAGATATTCATCTTCCAGTGAATGGACATTTGAATAAATTTCCATGCTCAACAGAATATATTAATATATAATACACATAATTATTATAAGTAATTATATAACATATTAATGTTGTTCTAATGCAACTGGCAATACAGAGACTGTTAATATTTACGCCATAAGCAATGACTGCACCGACGTTACTCAATTAGCTCTACTTGGGGGCCACATTTAGCTTGAAGATAGGATACGGAAGCGAGTAACACTACGCTCACAACGCTCTACGATCCTATTACACAGCGACTTAGAGTTTAAAGGGGATTCCGAACTACTCACAAACATCCATGCCACCGCCAGGATTCGAACCTGAAGCCTTTGAAATCTGTAGAAATTTGTTGTTATTGTTATTTTTTGGTTTTTGGAAAAGAATGTTGAACCGAGTGAGCAACGGGCCATTTTGTGTAATGAGGAATAGCAATTTCATTTACCATTGTCGAGTTAAGTGTACTGGACAAATAAATTACCAAAACTTAAAATTGCAATTAATTGCTTCCTAGCTTAATTAATGATATCGGTACATTCAAAATATTCACTTTCCAGAAAATAGATATTTGAATTAAATTCCATGTTTAACAGAGTATGTAATATGTAATATATATAATAATTATAAATAATATTAAACATGTGTTATATTAATGGTTTTCTAATGCATCTGGCAGTACAGAGACAGTTCATCTTTATGCCATAAGGACAGGCTGATACCTTTGTTAGTCATTTCGCACTACCCACGAGGAACGTGTACGTTCAAGATAGGCTACGGAAACAGGTAACACTACCCACAGAACGATAATATTAGAACGGGACCTACTGTGTAAAGGGGATTTCGAACCACTGCCAACATCCATGGTATCGTCGGGACTCGAACCCGAAACCTGTGATACCGCGCGCTATATATATATATACACTCAAGAGCAAAACATTATGACCACCTGTCAATAACGAGTTGGACCACCTTTGGCGCGTAACACAGCTTCAACCCGCCTTGGCATGCACGCCACAAGTCCTTGGTAGATGGCTGCAGACAGATTGTACCAGATGTTTAAGCAACGGTCACGCAAATCCGAGATATTGCGAATTGGTGGTCTTTGAACTCTGAGCTGCCGTCCCAGGACATCCCAAATGTGTTCTATTGGATTGCGATCCGGTGAGTTAGGCGGCCAGGACATTAACTGGAATTCAGCATCATGTTCCTGGAACCACTCCAACACAATTTTAGCCTTGTGACAAGGGGCGCTGTCCTGTTGGAACATTCCATTTCCAGCTGGAAAAACAGAGGCCATGTAAGGGTGCAACTGGTCCGCAATGAAGTTCAGATACCCTGTAGCATTCATGGTCTGCTCTACCGCAACCACAGGTCCCAGAGACGCCCAAGCGAACGTCCCCCAAAGTATAATAGAGCCACCACCGGCCTGTGTATGACCTACTGTATATTGAGGTAGCAACTGTTCGCCTGGAAGACGGCGTATCCTGACAGGGCCATCGGCGTGACGAATCACAAACCGTGATTCATCTGACCAGGCAACTCTCTCCCACTGATCCATGGACCAGTCACGATGGTCCCGGGCCCAGCCCAGGCGCAGTTGGTGATGACGCTTGATCAGCAAAGGCACACGAGTGGGACGTTTGCTGCGTAGCTCCATATCCAACAGTGTTCGCTGAACAGTGTGCTCCGATACTATTCTACTTGGCCCTGCATTGTATTGGGCTGTCAGCTGAGCCACTGCCTGGCTCCGGTTTTGCTTCACCATGCGAGACAGTCTCAGACGACCTTTTCCTTTGATAGCGTGTGGACGTCCAACACCATGTCGTCTACTGCTGGTTTCACCGTCATTTATCCACTTTGCATAAGTACTAACAATTGTCGATCACAAACAACCCACGAGTCGTGCAGTTTTGGAAATACTTGTTCCGAGCCATTACAATCTGCCCTCTATCAAAGTCGCTTACATCCGCAGCCTTTCCCATCACACACAGAAGTAAGTGAAAGAATGATTCTTCAAACTCTCCAGCAGCAGTTAAATACCACTTCCACCTGATCACGTGCCTTCCATGTCATCCAGGTGAGTTCATTGCAAAATGTAGGGGTGGTCAATGTTTTGGCTCTTGAGTCTATATATATATATATATATATATATATAGAGAGAGAGAGAGAGAGTCACTCAATCTGCCAAAAAGAAAAATGTGATCTCAAGTTTAGATACTTAATATCATTTTATTTTGTTGAACACAACATTTTGATGGACCCAAATTATATATAATCTAGGTTTCGTAATTTATTTAAGGATAACTTAATAAATATCTATATTTTAAGAGCTGTTGTAATTTGAATAAATTTGCAAGGTGTTTATTTATGAAAAATCCAAAACCTTTCAGTTTGAACTATCAGAGGTTTGTCACACTGTATAATGTATGGATGATTGTACACATAATGGTCATTAAACTTCCGGCTGTGTAAAATAATTGTGTTTGTTATTCTTATATCCCTCATGGATGGAAGGAAGAGGGGGGCGTCTTCTGTTCTGATGAATTAACCGTAAGTAGAAGTCTATTTCTGCTCCGTGTCGTTGAAGAAGGAGAGAAGTGGCTTCCGTTAGGACTTCTAGGGGAATCTACCCTCATTTTGGTATTTAATTGAACAACAACAGTATTGTTTTATTATTAAATATTTCAACTAAATATAACTGAATCCTCTAGCTTTTACATTGCGAACTTCATGTACTTCTAATGAACGTCATGCATAGTGTGTTGAATATTTTTCACGTATAAAGCCGGGTTTTCATCGGATGCTGAAATCTTGCATCTTAGGCACTCAAAAATCTGATATCATTAAGGCTTCTGATTATCTGTCGTTCTATGATGTCATATTTTAATTTTAGAGGGAAATCAACCATAACTCTCACAGTCAAGTGTGTTACGAACATTTGTCATTGAGTATCTCTGTTTTTTTAAATCGTGACTGCAACAAAATCTACCAGAACTTTTCTATTCGAGTGAATGTCTTTTGTACAGATAAACTTTAATAATGGTATACTTTACTTACTTTTTAATTTATTATAATTATTTACAAATGTATGAAACCTAAATAGTTTCCATATAGAAAAATTCGAAATAAATATTTTTGATTCTTATCTTATATTTATGCAATATAATACAAAATGCTCCTAATATTATATTCAATGAAGATAAATCCTGCTTCTTAGCCCATATCCCGTCAAAAATATATTAATTTTATTCAGTAATAGTTTTCTTTTGGAGTAGATAATCCTCTACTAATTAGGGATAATTTTGCTTTATATACAAGGTAATTGAAATTAAGTCCCACTTTCAAAATTCCGTTAAAAAATAACCACTCACCACAATGAGTCCAAATTTGAACTAAAGATACTGGAACAAGTGGGAAACGGTATGGCATCAAAAAACAAGTACCACCGATTTTTTCCATCCAATTCGGTACGATCTTGCCGTGGTGGATGGTCTTTCCACTCACTGTGTCGCAACTGTTGAATGACTTGGATGTCATTTTTCCGTCAAAAGACCGAAACAATCGAGCACATTGAACACTACAGTTGCTTTAATGTGCAACTCATGTCAAATACGTTGTCATTTCCATTTAAAACATCACAGGCAGCCGAATTCACTTTCTTTAGGCCGCTTATAGCGTCATCTATTAATACACTTGGGAACTCATTTTAATGTCGTACCGTTTCCCCTTTCTTTCTGTATCTTTAGTTCAAATTTGAACTCATTGTGACGAGTGGTTCTTTAATTACAGCATTTTGAAAGTGGGACTTTAGTTATAATCACCCTTTAAAATCAGGACATTTTTTGGAGTAAAAATTTGTTACTGGGTCATGAATGGCCGAGTGGCTAGCATTCTGGCGTTCTGTACTACAGGTTTCGCGTTCGAGTCCCGGCGGTGTCAAAACTCGGAATCCATTTTAAATCGCAGGTCCCGGTCTAACAGGATAGTAGAGCGTTGCGGTGGTTCCACGTCTGTAGCCTATCTTCAGGCTACACGCACTTTCTGGGTAGTGCTAAGTGAGTAATGTCGGAGCAGCGCTTGCCTTAAAGCATCCAAGACAATTGTCTAAGTGTTTGCTAGCTACATTAGAACAAAAAAAATGTTTCATTTCTATAAAACAATTTTTTTTTTTAAGTAGACACCAGCAACAAACATATACAACTAATAAAAATATGTTAAAAATCAAGTATTTTAAGTAATTTTAGTAAAGAGGACATTAATCCTTTTTAATTTGATATAGTTACAATACCTTTTTTGCTTGATGTTCTTTCTTCTGAGAGCTATAACCTCCTTTAATAAAAGTGGCATGTAGTAAGATTTAAAGCGGATACAAGATTTTGTCCTTCACAATCATTTTACTTTCCGTTTGAATGGAGCAATATTGTCTCCAACAAAAGGCTAAACATTACTGAGAGAAACAAGGAATCACAAATAAATAAAAAAAGTTCACAGAACAACAAGCAGAAGCTTTGTCATCAATCTGAAAATTGTTCTCGAATCATTTATTCAGTCTCTTCGCCATAGATTTGGATAGTAAAATGTGTGCTCAGCAGACGCCATTTTATGTGTACCCCCCAAAAAAAAAAGGGTAGCATTTTTAGTTCTGAGAACCTAAACAACTTTGTGCCAACATTTGCAATTTCTTAATTGCTACAGATTTTAACTAAAAATTAATATTGAAGCGAGTATTTTGTGTCTAAGATAAGTGGGAGTAAGATAACAAATTAATGTTCCTTTAATCAACAAATTAATGTTCCATTTACTGCATTGGGCTTTTATTATTTAATGTTTTTGATTCAATATAGTCATTTTTTTTCTCTTAAAAAGAATTTATTATTATTTTATTTTAGAAATCTTCTCACATTTTACAGATAATAGTTATTTATGCTTTTGTTATGCTTATAAATACCATTATTCATAGGAAATGAAATATATTAATTGACCGAATAATTATAAACTTATTTGGGTAAACACTTATAATTATATTTTAGAGATAAACATATTTAAAGATAAGTGGCAGAAAGATAACAAATTAATGTTCCTTTAATTAAAAAATTAATGTAACATTTACTACATAGGGCTTTTATTTTTTAATGTTTTTAATTCGATATAATCATTTTTTTCTCTTAAAAGGAATTTATTATTATATTATTTTAGAAATCATATCATATTTTACTGATAATACTTATTTCTGCTTTTTTATGCTTATAATAAAGATCATTCATGAAAAATGAAATAGATTAATTATCTGAATAATTATGAATTTATTTGAGTAAACAATTATAAACATATTTTAGAAAATTATAGCAAAACGTGATTGAAATGCAAATTGATTTTAAGTGTAAAATGTGAAGTGTTTCAGTTAGAATGATAGACATAAAATAAGTGAAAAAAAATCACTCATGCCTTAATTCTAGCACACATTAAAATGGTTAAATGTTATCAAAATAATTTACTATCCAATTTTCAGAAGAAGAAAAATATTTAATTCATTTATTGAGTTGTAATTATTTAGTTTAATACACTTTTCTTATATAAGACAACTTGTTGAACTTATGTGTGCCACGAACACACTTATAAAAAAAATGTGTATTGCTTCGTAAAAAATCTTCCATACACAATTGCCAGTTCTATGTAAGAAAACATGAAGATTTCTGCCAAGCACCATGGTAGAAATCTTGTCTGATTACACTCTGTCAGCTAATCTGTACTTGTACTGCCATTCACTATAAATCCTATATTTAAAATAAATAAAAATGAGTTTTATTTCACTTTTTTTACAAAATAAATACAGATTATATTAATTTCAATTTATATAGCATCGACTTGTTGATTTGATAATTAGTTTGAAGATTTACAGTCCATTAAATGTTTATATTTTCAGAAAACTCAAACTGTTTCCCAATGTCCAAAGATTTTAACTCGAAGTTCTCAGGAATTCAGCGTTCCCCTTTTTAATAGGGAATTTAGCAGGTGGCTTTCTGCACTGCATACACAACGCAGTGCCACTATTCGGGAAGAAAACCCTCATTAGAGGCATCTGTAAAAGTGCTTTTCTCATCTCCTCCTTCTTGAGTCAAAGAGAGAATCTTCCGTTCTACAGATTTAGTTTACACCCTGCTTTCATAAACCTGATAAATTCGACATTGGCTTAATTCGGAAAGTCACGCGTTATCCACGAACCTTGTAGCACACATTTTAATAACAAAAACATTATACATTTTTATATAGTGAAGTAATTACCTTATATATAGAGAGAGTCCGTCTTGGTAATGTAAACAAGCATCAGCTTTGTCCACATGGAATTTGGAAGAACTTAATATCTGTAATAACAAAAATTCTGGGGATAACTAACTTGGTAACTATGGAAACAAATTGCTGATAAGCCAGCACTTTTTTAGTACGACAGTAAGTAATGATCTCATATCCAGAGAAACAAGGTTGTGTAAACTTTATGTTTAAAAATTTTGTTATTTATTTATATAAGTTCTAGAAGTTGAATAAAAGTTAAGTTGTTTGTATTGTTCGTTACGCTTATTGAATAACAAATATTATTATTTTTAGTGTGTTAATTGTAAACGTAATTGTAAATAAGCATCAGCTGTTCGCACATAGAGTTTAAACGAATTAGAAGTCTACTGGAACTAAACTTGGGTAACACTCGAAAAGCACAGCTAGTAATTCCACACTTTTATTGCAATAATTGGTAATGATCTCATCATTTGAAGAACAAGCTTGTGTAGACTTTGTGGTTTAGAGTTTTTTTGCTCATTTTTTTCTATAATTTTTGAAAGGAAAGAAAAATGTAAGAGTTTGTATCGTTCTTTATTATTATTCAGTGATTTCTTTAACGTAAAGTTATTGAATTAAACCTTTACCAGTTTGTGCTGATTTTTAGTGTGACGTTTACAATTGCCCCTACTATTTATGAGAGTGTGGTAACTGTAAACGTAATTTACTCTACCATTTTATACTATTCGAGTTCATGTAGGGTTACAAAATATCAGGAATTTAATCAAATACTCTGGAGTTTTTGTGATAAATAAGCCAGTGTTTTAAAAAATAACCTCCTCCGTCTTCCTACAATCTGGATGACATAGAAGCAGTCGGTTGTTATAGACAGAGTAAATAGGAATAAATCATACAGGGAAGCACACAATAGGAGCTGGAGCTCCATTACCGCAATGTATCATATAATTAGAGAGTTTTTGCATACCGTACGTTAGTTACCGTAGGACGTCCGTTAGCTTTTTCTCCCTAGTGCGCATGCTCATAGGAAACTGAGCATGCGCACTAGGGAGAAAAAGCTAACGGACGTCCTACGGTAACTAACGTACGGTATGCAAAAACTCTCTATTAAAGGAAAAAAAGAGCGGTATTGGAAGAATGGGGTTTAGACGGCCTACCTACTACTGTCTAAGAATCTAACGGATTCTCTAGTAAAATTTTTTGTTGTAAGATCATAAATGGGTTTCCTCTGAAAAGCAAGAACTAAAAATACTTGTTCAAGACATAATTGATGGCAATGGACTTCAGATCAGATTTCAAAATGGGCTCTTCTATATTAGTGTTGCATCTTTTCACTATTATGCACTTTATGTTGTTTTTAAAGACCTACACATTGACCTTATGTTATTTCCTACTAAAAATTCGGATGTTAGTGGTTACAAGAATTCAAGTGTTCAGAGTTACTGAGGATATACATTATATGGGAAACAAAGGGCTATGGCAAGCAAATGTTCTATCCATTGTTTTTTATAGATACATTAATATATTGTCGTTAGTTTTAAAAGTTAATGAACTTTTAAAACTAAATTTTTATTGTTAATATTTAGGCTGGAGATAGAAACTAGAATATACATTGCAGCACTGCAATTTGGAACGGATCCCAGGAGTATAATTTTTTTATGAGTTCGCACCGTGTATTCTACTGTAAAAATATAATACTTTCGATTTATTATATGTAACTTTCGACTCATTTTAGTTGCACGGTTTCGTATTGAAATTCCATTTCACAAAATCCAACGTCTTTACACCAGGCCACTCAACCTTAGATATTTTAAAGAAACCTAAGACATCGCACAGAAATTGAAATTTTCATGAATCACGAATTTTATATTTTGCAATAGTGGATTTTTCAATCAAGTTACTAGAAATGATACAAACATTAATAAACTAAACATGTTCTTAAATTAATATAATAATAGAAATACGAATAATATATCTATCATTATCTCAAAATGATTATTTTATTAATTTAGTGATCTTTAATGCATAGCGTTATCAATATAAAATAATTTATTTCTGCATTGTTAATGAATACGCTAATAGTATTTCATCAATCGATATTAGCTGTAGTGTATCAATGACTTTCCTTTTAAGAGGGTTTTTTTTATCCAATTTAAATATGCTTGGTGATTTTATCGAGTGTTTTTTTTTTCAAATTCATACTTTAGTACTCTCTGTCTATGACAACTAACTGCTTCTATGTCATCCAGATTGAAGGAGGGTGTAGGCTTATTTTTTAAAACTTTAGCTTATTCATCAGAAAAAGTCCAGAGCATTTGATTAAATTCGTGACATTTTGTAAACATACACAAACCAGCATAGTATAAAATGAGAAGGTAAGTTACGTTTACAAATATCACACCCTCACAAATATTAGGGGTAATTGTAAACGTCACACTAAAAATGAGCACAAACTTGTTACATCTTAATTCAATGACGTTGCGTTAAAGAAATCACTCAGTAAGAATAAAAAACAATACAAACACATAAATGTTTCCTTTCCTTAAAAAATTATAGAAATAATTGAACAAAAAATCTCTAAAACACAAAGACTACACAAGCTTGTTCTTCAAATGATGAGATCATTACCAATTGTTGCAATAAAAGTGCGGAACTACCAGCTGTGCTTTTCGAGTGTTACCAAAGCTTAGTTATAGTAAACTTCAAGTTCATTGAAATTCTAAACTCATGTTTGTGAAAATTGCAACACCATGAAGGATTGTCATAATTGAATGAAATTTAATACACAGTTGAGTGGTAGTGGTACAAATAAATGATTAAACTTTCAAAGCAAACAAACAAAAACAAGATATCAGAATCAGTATTTTGTGTAGACACCACGCGCCGCAATAAGTGCTGCTACACGACGTGGCATGGAGTCAAACAAATTTTGAATGTCTGCCTGAGGAAGAACATTCCATATTGTTTGTATGCACACTCAAAGTTCGTCTGCAGAAGCAACAGGGCGAGGATCACGAGCGAGACGCCGACCAACGAAATCCCACACATGTTCAATCGGCGACATATCCGGGGAATACGCAGGCCAAGGAAGAAGCTGTACCTGCCGCGTTGCAAAGAAGGATTGAACAGTCCTAGCGATATGAGGGCGGGCATTGTCCTGTTGAAATACAGCGCCTGGCAAGCTTTGAAGGAAGGGAAAAGCTTGGGGCTGTAGAACTTCTCTGATGTACCGGTTGCTGTTCAGATTGCCCACAATTCTTAGCAATTGACATCGTCCATGATATGCTATGGCACCCTAGACCCTAACTCCGGGTGTTCGTCCACTGTGGCGTTCAATAATGCACTCCGGAAGGTGGCGTTCACCGGCATAGCGTCTGACACGAATGCGGCCATTATGGTTCCACAAATTAAAGCGGGATTCGTCAGAAAACACGACATGCTGCCAATCAGCACGCCAGTCTCTATGCTGAGTGGCCCATTGTAGCCGCAGGCGGCGATGGTTTAGCGTGAGAGGGATCCTGTATAAAGGAGTCCTAGCGCGCAGTCCACGCTGCAGCAGACGTCTACGAATTTATGAAGCACACAATGAAACACCTGTAGCTATTGACCACGGTGCTGCCAATTGTCTAGAGGAAGCTGTACGGTCCGTCAGCGCCATGCGGACCAGGTGTCTATCATCGCGAGCTGACGTCACATTTCGGGGTCCTCTCCCGGATTTCCGAGTTGTCCGACACTCGTCCGTCCACTGCTTCCAAAGACGCATCACTGTGCTGCTGTTACGCTGCACACGAGCGGCTACTGCACTATAAGACAATCCAGCTTCACGAAGGCCGATGATTCTGCCCCGTTCAAACTCTGTAAGTTGTTCAAATCTCGCTCTCTATCGTCGAAGAGGCATAAGTAACAATTGAGATAACGTTCACCACTCGCAGATAGCCACCGATAACCATACACGCCTCGCTACAGCCGTCTATTTATTCGGATCCATCCGCCGTTCAGAGGGCGCTGCGCAGCATACGTATGCGCTACGGATTTGAAATTCTAATCATTTGCATATCATGCGCTAATTTGCATTTCCTGAAAATTTCAACTCACTCGCGTAAGTCCTTCATGGCGTTGCAATTTTCACAAACATGAGTTTATGTTGGAACAGCTGATGCTTGTTTGCAATTACGCACTTTTTACAATCACTCCGCAAGACCCTATTTATTATTACGTTTAAAACTCCATCATTAAAAAAATAATGCATTTATTTATTTTTTATTATATGGTTCGGCAAGTTATTTTGCTATATTTGTGATTTAGTTAGTTATGTTTCATTCTTTAATTTTAAAAATAAGATCGCTCTGGCACCAGCTACTTTAGACTTTGATGAAAGAAAATAAATCTATTGCAAAGTGTTTGATAAAGATATGATAAAATGGTTAAATGTGATTGATAAAAATAATTCCTTTCAGACTTAATTAAGCTATTTTTTCATCTGTCTAATTCAACATGTAAAAAATAATGTATAAAATTAATAACAAATGATTATATTTCATTAGCATATTTTTGATTCATGAGAAACCAATGTAAGACGCCGGATGTTAAAAAGGAATTTATTCATGTTTTAAAAGAAAATAATTTAATAATAATAATTTATATTATGTTGTTGTTTTTTATCCCACTTGATACACATCAACATCTAGACAAATCCTACGAACCCGTGGGTCTCATGGTTGAAAGAAAAGGCGGCAGCTACTGCTGTGATGGAGCATCCGTAGATAGAAGTCTGACTTGACTCCGTGACGCTGTCTTTTTTTAGGAGTAGGGGTTTCATCCCTAAATCCAACGGTCTGCAGTCATATCCCACCGGGACCTACTAATGTATTGTATAATAATTTAATTTATGTGACAAATAATTTAATATCATTTGTCATATCATTAAATTAGTTGCTAGTTTTTAAATCCCGTATTCAAAAACCTAAGTCATTTCCTTTAGACACAATTTTGCAACTTTGAATGGATAGCATGGTGGTGATTTGAACCGCACTCTATTGAAAGGGTTTCCAATTGATGAATTTTCATGTCCATTCTTGATATACTACTGTGCCCAAAAAGTAAGACAAACCGTTTATTTATTGTTCCAAATTTATTTCATCGCCTTCAAAGTAATCCCTTCCAGACACAATGCATTTATGCCAGCGTTTTTTGCAATCCTCAATGCATGCTAAAAATTCGTCGGCAGGGATGGCTTTCAAAGCGCATGGCGATTCTCGTTGAATCTCTGCAATCGACTCAAAGCGGTGTCCCCGGAAGGGTCTTTTGAGTTTAGGGAATAGCGAGAAGATAAGCCAATGGGTTTCATTGTTGGCGAAAATGTCACGAAGAATCAATACAGTCTGAGCTGGCGCATTCAGCGTTTTCGGTACCAATAGAAATTTGACGCGTTTGAGGCCCAGATATTTCAAAAATCTCCGGAATCAGTTTTAACGACTCACAAAGCAATCTAAAGAAGAAAAAAAAATTGAAATTTCATAAGCTCCGGGAATTTTAAATTGAAAATTGGTCTTACTTTTTGGACACAGTAGCAAGGATATTCTTTGTTGGATGCCAATATATAATTCCGCATTACAGAAAATCAACACACCACCAGAGCAATTTCTAATTATTGTAAAAATAATTTAAATTTTAATCCAATTATTGTTAAAAATTATAAAATTTAAACCCTTTCTTAATTATTGTTCTTTTTTAATGCAACTGGCAAATACTTAGACAGTTATTCTTTATGCCATAAGCAAGGGATACACCGACGTTACTCATTTAGCACTACCCAGGGGGCACGTGTAGCTTGAAGATATACTACGGATGCGAGTCACACTACTCCCACAACGCTCTGACATCATATTAAATCGGGACCTACGGTTTAAAGTGGATTCCGAACCTACACAGACATCTAGTGACGTAGCTTGATGATATACTACTAAAAGCGTAACACCAGACAAGCTCACTATCACAACGATCTACTCACAACGCTCTACTGTCCTATAAGAACGGGACCTACGGTTTAAAGTGAATTCCGAATCGCTAACAAACTTCCCTGGTACCACTGTGACTAAAAACCAGGGTGGCTAGCTGGAGGGTTGGTACCGAGCATCGGTGAGTACTAGCCACCAGCCATCAGGCGCTTTTACTCATTGTTAAAAATTATATCATATAAAAAAAATTGTAAAAACTTACAAATTTGATATAAATATAATAAATTTTCAAGAATGCCTTTTTTATGCTATAATCATTAAATGAACCTATGGGAATTTTAAAGATCTCACAGTCGTGATATTATGCTCCGAACAATATAAGTTGGTTTAACTTATTCTTAAAGTGGATATGTTAGACAAGACCCTTTATAAGCTTTTACGTTTGAAGGGCTTGGTCCATCTTCGATGATTCCTAGGAAGCCCCATTGTTGTGCAGTATTTTTTCAGAGAGGATTTTTATGGGATTAATTTAAAAACCTGAGATTGAGTGTAAAGCTGTTAAATGTGAATTCCAAAAGAAGATACAATTAGCACAACTGATCGTTTGAAGTTAAATGCAATGAAGAGAACAACTTCTCCAAAACACCGAAAATCTATACT
>BPLQ01002737.1:0-25157 GCA_021605075.1 Caerostris darwini
CATAATTTGAATTAAAACTTTGTAATTTGGATCTCTCTTCCAAAATATTTTTTAAAAAAATGCTTTAAATAGAGTCCAATCATCTTTTTCTTTTGAGTTCATTACAATATTAAAGTTATGGTCTAATGGAAGAAATTTTCTTTTGTTAAAAAAAAACACCTTATTTCAACTAGATTATCTTTGACAAATGAAATAACTTTCTACTTAGGTAATTAAAAAAAAGTTCATTTTTTGAGATTGCTTTTACAGATTGGTTCATTTTTTGTGCAGTATAGTGGTTATTAGTTTTTAATTGCATATGCAGAGGTGTGAGAAATATTTTTTTAATTATCAGTATACTCATATGTTTATTGTTTATGCATACCATAAGAACATCTTTGCAAATCATAGGAAGCTCCATACCATCGGAACTACTGAAAATATTTTTCCCTTTGTGACAGTGTCTTAGAAGACATTTAAGAATATAATGAATTTTGTTTGAGGACGTAGAAAATAAACTCAAATCAGTTTAATAGCTCACAACATGGCCATCTGAAAAATATTAACTGCCTTGATAGCGTTATTTGTAGCTACTCAGTTCCAAAAAAGTATCGATAGCATCATTAAATATTTATAAGGAGTTTTGAATTACTCAATGTGCTTGAAATGTTGACGTTTTTGGTGTCAAGTTAAGAATTCTTCTAAACTGTTTTAATTTCAATAATATGCAATCAATAAAAAATTAAGGTCATTTTTACTTTATGCAGATAAAGTTTTTTTCTATAGAACAGCATGTCTTGAGGTAGTAGATAAACATTTAGAATTGTGCAGTAATTTATGCAATTACTGCATGTAAGAAGATGAATATCAGGTCGTTGTGGCTATATAAATAGTCAAAACCCTTCAGAAACGGAAAACTTGTCAGTTGTTTACGATATGCGGCAGTTATATATTTGAGGCGGTTGCAAATGTTGAATAATCATTAACCTTAATTATTTGGTGGAGTTTTTTTTATGGAAATAGATGTGCTGTGATTGTTTCTCTTAGAAGGGTATTTTGTAGCGTTAATGGAGTAAATGTGTTTAAAGAATAAGTGTTTATCTATATTAAATGACTAAAACATTTATTAACTGATAAGTATAAGTTATATAAATAGGATACAATAGGATTTTTTTTATCCGTAACAGAAAATATAAATGTTTTTAGGTGTAAGAATATTTAACTTCTATGGTTTTTTAGCATGTCTAACAAACTATAAATTCATAATTTTATTTGAATTTAATTATTATTTGAATTAGAAATTTTTTAAAGAAATTAGATGGAAATAATTAAATAATTATTTCAAAAAATGAGAATATTACTTAAAAACTAAACTTTTTATATTTTATTATTTTATATTATATTATTATTATTATCATAAGTATTTATTATTTTTTCTTTATGTTATTATTTTTATTATTATTTTATAGTTCTTTAAAGCATCTTTTTCATTTTTTTAGATTCTTAAGGATTGTTCACACAAAAAAAAAAACAAATAATTAAAATTTTTTGGAAGATATATGGAAAAAAAACTTCAGCAACGAGTCTATTTCAGAAAAATATTTATACAGATTAGTCATGCTTTAATTTGCTTCCTTTTTTCATTCATTAACCTTATTTATCGTGTCTTATAAACACAGGGCACAGTTCTCTGTAAATAGGGAGGTCGCTTCCTGTATTTATGCAACATCTGAACGCCTGATATCTCATCTCCAAACACAGAGACAGACGATGCAATGCAGATGTTATAGAAAGATGAAAAATTACTGAGAAATGCCTTTTTTTTTCTTTCCGGCACTTTAGTATGAAAAATTACCAGATTCAGTGATTTTTCTTCAATTTTGTGCGCAATTTAGTTGCTTGGAACAAAGATGATTTATTTCCAGAACTCTCGAGTTCCTTTTTCTAATGTCCTCCACGGGCCAATCTCCAGAGAACAGAAAGAAATCTTCTCTTAAAGAAGTGAGTTGTTTCAAGAGAACTTAGAGTTGAATCTTTCTTTTTTCTTTGGCATTTTATCAAAAAACACAGAGCAATAAAAAAAATAGAACTGATACGATTGATATTATTCAAATGTTTTCTTCCACTTAGCAACGACATAAAATGTGAACATTAAGAACTTCGAGTTCATTAATTTTCTTGGAATAGGGAAGTTTTGTTAAATGTGTATATGCATTTTCCTCTAAAAACTAACAAAAATAATGGTCAAAAAATGAAATGCCTATTATTTTCATTTTTCGTCTTGCTTTAATAATTGTCGTCATTTGAAAATTGGTTATTGACAGTTTTAGTGCATCTAACTATAGATGCACCAAATAATATTGATTTGATTGCGTCGTACAGAAGAAATAATCATTAGGTAATGAGACTCTCACGCGAATGGACGCAAGGCGCAATTGGCACAAAATAAATCTCTCATCCCGAGATCTAGAAGTGGAATCCTTCCACTAAATCCCTAATTGAATGTTCTTTAAATATACATGCTGCTTGTTAAATATTGTTTATTTTTTTTAAATGGTAATTGCGGTACTTACGGACGCGTGAAAATAAATGTGTTATTGGACTTGGGGTTCGATTTGTTCACACTCAATTGAAGTTGCACAAACAAACGACGACACATTTTCTACAATTTGCCGCCCAAACGTAGGATTCCCGTACTTCCCTACTAAGCTTTAAAAAAAACTGAACAGTATTTTTGATGCAACATAATATATTGGGAAAAAAATTATTCATTGCGTTTTTTCTTTCATATTTATTTTCTACATTGATTAATTGTATTATTTTAGAAGCATTTGTTGTTGTTGTTTTTATGTGTTTTAGAATATGAGCATCAATATTTTTAAAATATTGCACTAACTTTGGTTATACATATTGAATTGAAAATGATATTAAAAGGAACATCAATTCAAAGAAAGAAAAAAAAAATTGGTTATTTCTTTAAGCAATAGAAATTGTTTCTTTGGTTTACTTAACCAAGAATTCGATATCTGTAAAGGTAATAATTACTATTGGAGGATATATTCCTCAAAAGGGGATTTCTTCCCCATTTGTTTTATTAGATTTATCTGAGGAATTTTGATATTTTAGTTTATTTGGTTATTGGTTCAATTTTCTTTTGCCATAAAGTGTGTTTCTGTACCAGTTTTCAACGGGATATTTAAGAAAACTATTTTTCCATGGAAGAAAATTATTTTTTATTGTTATGTATAAGCTACATGTGTGGTGATAAAAACTCGGAAATACTTAAATAATTTTTTATGTTTTGTTTATTAGATGCTTCTATTTATTCTATAATATTCTTTATATAGAATTTTATTAGATTTATTAGATTTTTTATTTATTAGATTAGATGATTAATTTATTTATTTAACTTTATTTAGAATATTTATTCTTTAAATGAATTGATTAATCGAGAAAAAGTATTTGAATAAGGGCAAATATTAACACGGATGAATATTATAAACAAAGCAACGTTTATTAAAAAAAAATCTATACATTTCCGGAGTAATTTGGCCATTGTAAAAGAAATATTGAGAGTAGCTTGATTCTTTATTTATTTCTTTATGGTTTTGTTTTTATTTTTATTTTCTTTATCTTATATGTAACAAAGTAAAAAAATTTTTTTCTAGGTAATTGATTAGAAAATCTTATGCTTATTTAAATAAAATCATTTCATTAATTTTTTTATTTTATTTATTACTTTTATTATCTCCGCGCATAACAAATATTATCAGGATCTAGTACAGGGGTGGCCAACCTGCGGTACGCCTAGAACAGTTCTCCGGCCCGTGAGGTTTATCATACTGTCCTTCATTGCATTGTGATCTCAAAATGGATACAATAGGTGAACATATTAAAAAAATTTTAAGGAAATTCTTTGGTGTTAATATCACAATCCAATCATCAAATAGCAGGTATTCCTTTCACATGATATTGGCAATCATAATCAGATGTACCTTAGCTCAAAAGCAGCCACATCAACAGTCAAGATAAATATCAGTATTTTGAACTGTTCGATAGCTCACTCACACACACAAATAAGACTCAAATAATAAACATGAACTGTAATTTTTTCTCCTTTATTTAGGCAGCCACCACACTTGAGGATGAACTGACCGCATAACCACTTTCTTTGGTTACAGTTGTTCAACTCCCCTTTCTTACATTCCCTTCTCTCTCTCCCGTCGTCTCACCCCTACCAGACAACCTCACAGACAGAATGTTTACAATATAGGGGTTTCGAGGCAACATCAACAACTTCTAGAAAAAAAAATTTCGATTCCTTCTTCAACAAGTAAGTTCGTAGACAGAAAATTAATACAATTCAATGACTGCCACATCAACAGCCGAGACAAACAACAAGTATTATCAACAACTTCTTTTAGAAAGAAAATTTACAATCCCCTCTTCGGCAAGCAAGTTCATAAAGATAAAAATAATACAATTCAATGACTTCAGTAAATCTTCTTTTCAAAATAAAATCAAGGATTCTCCGTTCCAAAATTCCACTAAACTCAAGATTGTGACTCTGTCCCTCAAAAATACCCAGGAACAGTTCTCTTTCTTGGCAGATCTGCGTTTCATCCCCCATCATGATTTGACTCTCCTTTCCGCTACCATTACAAATGTATATAATTCACCAAATTGACACTGAACAGGTTTCACTTTGTAGTCCCTTTGTTTTTTTTCTTTACCTTCTTAATTGTTTTTTTTCAATTCCTTCTATTAGCTCACGCTCTCCCTAAATATATCTTGTTCAAATTTCCAATCGTCAATAAAACACTTTTTACTCCTCCACTCAAGTTCAAATACATTTTTTTTTTTTTTTTGGACTTGCAGTGGATAACACTGGATGTTAATGCAGTTTTTTAAAATATTAATTCATTCATTAAATTTAATTCATTAATTTTAGTTCTTTTTTAGATTTAAGTTGCATATATCTACCAATAGATGGCGAAAGATAAATTTAAAAAAATGAATGGAAATTGTTTATAAAGGACTTTCTGCAATACAGTGAAAAAAAAAGTCGGAATTAACTTAAATTTTTATTTTTTTATTTTTATATTACCTGTTTTAATATTCTCCTGAATTGTATTATTATTTCTTCTTCCTGACCATTCTATCACAATAAATTCTTCGAAACGCTTGTAATTATATTTGTATTGCCACTCCAATTAATTGCCCATTCTAGTAGACAAGGAATTGATCAAACTGGGATCATTGAATCAGCAGAGAATTTGCCTGTTTTTTTTTTTTTTTTTTTTTTTTTTTTTTTTTTTTTTTTTTGTGCAAACAGACGTGGTAGGATAGTTTCTATTAGAAGTGTATTTTATCTTATTATTTTGTGATGTTAAGAGAGTAAACATGTTTAAAGAATAGGTTTTATCTCCATTACAGGATTAAGACATTTATTAAGTGATAAGTATAAGTTATATAAATAGGATATAAGTAGGATTTTTTTTTTCAGTAACTATATTGATTTTAGGAATAGAAATATTCGTTTATCGAAATTCTACACTAAGTTTTTTTAACATATCTACCATTATATAGATTCATAATTTTATTTGAATTTACCTATTATTTAAATTAAAAATTTTTAATTGGATGTAAATAATTAAAATTACGAATTATTATTTAATTAATTTTAACCAAATTAAAAAATAAGAATATTTTTTTAAAAATAAAATTTTTATAATGTATTGTTTTATATTATATTATTGTTATTATCATTAGTATTTATTGTTTTTTCTTTTCATTATAATTATTATTATTATATTTATTTTATAATTATAATTATTATTTTATAGTTCTTTAAAACATCGATTTTATTTATTTATTTTTTTTTTTTTAGATTTTTAAGAATTACGTAGAAACAGAAATAAACAAGTAATTAAAAAAAAACTTAAGAAATATGGAAAAAAAAACATTTTCAGCAGCGAATCTATTTCAGAAAAATATTTATACTGATTAGTCATGCTTTAATTTTCTTCCTTTTTTTCATTCATTAACCTTAATTATTTGGTGGAGTTTTTTATTGAAATAGATGTGCTGTGATTGTTTCTCTTACAAGGGTATTTTGTAGCGTTAATGGAGTAAATGTGTTTAAAGAATAAGTGTTTATCTATATTAAATGACTAAAACATTTATTAAATGATAAGTATAAGTTATATAAATAGGATACAATAGGATTTTTTTTATCAGTAACAGAAAATATAAATGTTTTTATGTGTAGGAATATTTAACTTCTAAGGTTTTTAGCATGTCTAACAAACTATAAATTCATAATTTTATTTGAATTTAATTATTATTTGAATTAAAAATTTTTTTAAAGAAATTAGACTGAAATAATTAAATAATTATTTAAAAAAATGTGAATATTTCTTAAAAAATAAACGTTTTATATTTTATTATTTTATATTATATTATTATTATTATTATCATAAGTATTTATTATTTTTTCTTTATGTTATTATTTTTATTATTATTTTATAATTCTTTAAAGCATCTTTTTCATTTTTTTAGATTCTTAAGGATTGTTCACACACACAAAAAAAAACAAATAATTAAAAAGTTTTTGTAAGAAATATGGAAAAGAAAATCTTTAGCAGCGAATCTATTTCAGAAAAATATTTATACATATTAGTCATGCTTTAATTTGCTTCCTTTTTTCATTCATTAACCTTATTTATCGTGTCTTATAAACACAGGGCACAGTTCTCTGTAAATAGGGAGGTCGCTTCCTGTATTTATGCAACATCTGAACGCCTGATATCTCATCTCCAAACACAGAGACAGACGATGCAATGCAGATGTTATAGAAAGATGAAAAATTACTGAGAAATGCCTTTTTTTTTCTTTCCGGCACTTTAGTATGAAAAATTACCAGATTCAGTGATTTTTCTTCAATTTTGTGCGCAATTTAGTTGTTTGGAACAAAGATGATTTATTTCCAGAACTCTCGAGTTCCTTTTTCTAATGTCCTCCACGGGCCAATCTCCAGAGAACAGAAAGAAATCTTCTCTTAAAGAAGTGAGTTGTTTCAAGAGAACTTAGAGTTGAATCTTTCTTTTTTCTTTGGCATTTTATCAAAAAACACAGAGCAATAAAAAAAATAGAACTGATACGATTGATATTATTCAAATGTTTTCTTCCACTTAGCAACGACATAAAATGTGAACATTAAAATCTTAGAGTTCATTAGTTTTCTTGGAATAGGAAGTTTTGTTAAATGTGTATATGCATTTTCCTCTAAAAACTACAGACTGATGGACAATCTAGAGCTCTGGTCTTTGGTACCACAGGCTTCAGGTTCGAATCTTGGCTGTCTCATGGATGTTTGTGAGTGTCCGGAATCCACTTTAAACTGTAGGTTCCTGTCTAAATAGCCCTCGTGTGCATAAAATGATCCTAGAGCGACAAACCAATCGTCGAAAAACTAACAAAAATAGTAGTCGAAAAATGAAATACGTATATTTATTTTTCGTCTTGCTTTGATAATTGTTGTAATTTGAAGGTTGTTTATTGATAATTTCAATGCATATATCAATACAAATTAATTTTTGAGTTTTATAACAGCAATAAATTTTTTTCCCTGATAGGATTGATATTATTCAAATGTTTTCTTCCACTTAACAACGACATAAAATGTTAACATTAAAATCTTATGAGTTCATTAATTTTGTTGGAATAGGGAAGTTCTGTTAAATGTGTGTATGCATCTTTCTCTAAAAGAATAACAACAAAAGTTGTGAAAAAATGAAATACCTATATTTATTTTTCGTTTTGCTTTAATAATTGCAGTAATTTGAAGATTGGTTATTGACAATTTCAATGCGTCTGACTGTAATTGCGGTAAATAATATTGATTTAAAATAGTGTTGCAAAGAGCAAAATCTTGTTATCGACAGTTACATTTTATGTGCTTTATTTCAGCATTTTTTTCTTACGGGAAAAGTTTTGGCATTTCATTCCCAGGAGAGAGGAATGTATATTTTTAGCAAGTACATAATAACAAGCCATCACTCAAATTTGACAGCAGACAAAGTGGGGTAATTATATTGCATGCAATTAGTGTTTTGTACTAATGAGAACAATCGGTCATTCAAATCTGATAGATAATGATCTGTGTCATAGATAATGAAACTTTATGAAATTAGCGATTGTATGTGCAACCTTCACAGGTCGAACAACTGCAGTTTCAATATGGACTACACCATGAGTTGTTCCACCATGATGGGTGATCAACCATGAGCGTAGGAATGTCTACTCCAATGATTCAATGAGCCTCACCAAGTTCGCCTGAAAACCGGTTTGAAATCCACCGCTTCGAGTTGACCCACTTTCAACTCGAAGCGGAACTTCACTGGGCGCAATGCTATTTCTGACGTTTCGCTGTGAAGGGGTCGAAAAAATTTTCTTGCCTGCCGCTTGAATCTTCAACGCTTCGCGCCTGGGTGGGAACGAGCCTTAACCCTGTGTAAGACGTTCTCAACTGCCGCGACGTGTAAACTGTCACTTTTGAAGTTTATAACTGTATAGTAATAATATAATAGATCTAGCATCAGTATTATCACTTTGGAAAAAAAAATTAGTGGTTAGTGTCGAGTTTGTTTTAATAAATTTTTTTGATATATTATATAATTTCAAATTTTAATTTCAAAAAATGTAAATTATTAAATGTAAATTAAATGTAATTATGTATTTTATTTCATTTTTTATTTTTCAATTCCTTCTATTAGCTCACACTCTCCCTCTATATATCTTGTTCAAATTTTCAATCGTTCATAAAATACTTTTTATTCATCCACTCGAGTTCAAAGACATTTTTTTTGAACTTGTAGTGGATGACACTTTATGTTAATACAGTTTTTTCAAATATTAATTCATTCATTGAATTAAATTCATCAATTTTAGTTTTTTTTAGATTTAAGTTGCATGTATCTACCAATAGATGGCGCCAGATACACTTAAAAAATGAATGAAAATTATTTATAAAGGACTTTCTGCAATAAAGTGAAAAAAAAGTAGGAATTGCCTTTAAATTTTTTTATATTACTTGTTTATTATTTATTTATTATTATTATTATTATTATTATTATTATTGTATTTAAAACTCCCTACACTAGTAAACTTTGATCCCTACTGTACTGGTATGTTTGAATCTGTCTGAATTTGGCATCTAGCCAATTTTCTGCACAATTAATGATTTGAATATACTATAGAGAAGTAATAAAATAAAGCTCGTACCCCTATTCTAATGGAACAGATAGATGGGCCAAATATTTTCAGTCCTTTCCGTACTACAGTTGAAGCTGGTTCGAAGTTGGCTGGAATTGAAGTCGAAGTTCGCCAATTGGCTCCTTTTCCCTGCCCGCATTTATTTAGGAAACATTAATCATGCTACGAAATGTCTGAAAATTTTGAATAATGGAAATCTGATATGTATAAACATGAAACATGTCTGAAAATTCAGAGAAATGCCTGAATTGATTCTTCTCAAGTCGTACATTTATTGAGCTATATGCTTAATAAAGATTCTGAAAAATTTATTTTGCATATATCTCTGATCATTTTATACAAAAAAGTTCATATGAATAAATATTTCATTTTTTAAGCTTATTTTGGAGGGAAAGTATTCACGAGAAAAATTATTATTTGAATATAAATGCCTAATAATTATAAAAAAATAAATTTACATTTATTGAAAGCTAAAAAAAAAAAAAAAAAAATGAACCGTTTCTTTTCAAAATTATTATGTAATAGTAGAACATTTTCATTCAACAGCATAATAGAATAGTGATGGCCAATATTAAAGAGTAACCAAAAATTGCCGAGCTTTCACGCATCTGTTAAACTACAAAGTAAATGTTACGTGAGTTGTATGATCACGTAAGGATTATGTTTGTTCCAAACTGACAACACGGATTACTACTTTATAGGCTATTGCATTGTTCAAATTTCTCAGTAAGTATGTGACAGCAGAGCTAAAATATTTTCCATCGACAACTTTTGGTACTAATATTTTTTTATTGTGGAATTATTCTCCTATGCCTTCCATAGTATATATGTGGAAATTCGCTATATTCTGATTCATTAATTTTAGCTGCAAATGCCCCAAAAAGGAAAACGTACTTTTTTGGTTATCCTGTATATTTTTATTATAAAAAAAATTACAAAATAATAATAATAAGTTAAATACTTTTGCACGTATGCGGGTATCACAAATCTGTTCTTCCCTACGAAAGAATATATATTATTCATAAAGCCTTTTTTTCCAAACAACGAAAGACATTTAATTATTTGATTTGTCTTTAACCTGGTTATATAAATTGTAAATGTACAGAAGTATTATATAATTTACGGAATTCTTAAAACATAAAACCAAATTATCAATGAAATATTTATGGTTTTTTTTTCACAATGAATAAAAAATGTTTTGTAACTTCCCCAAACCAGAGGCATCAAATCTTTTCTCATCAGTGGCTTGGCCATATTTTTAGATGTGATACAATGATCCCTGTTAAATAGGTGACTTTTGCAAATGTAGACGGTACCAAAAAAAGGGGTAGACTTCGCACAAGATGGATAGACAGCGGGCAGATCTCAAAACTTTAAAAATCAATCGTTGACGGACTGCGGCCTCATTGGATCTGTTAGAGGAAGCTTGTTGAGACGGCCTAGGCCTGTATCAGGCTGTAGTTCAAGCAAAGGCCTAGGCCTGTATCAGGCTGTAGTTCAAGCAAAGGAGAAAAAAAATTCATCAAAATATGAAAAATTATTAATTTGAAGTTTAAAATTCTCACCTTGTTTCATATGCATTTGACTTAATTTTACGTGATTCATAATGATCGATATGTAATAATCATTCTCACCTGCTTGATTGCATGTAATTAAAATTCACGCTTTTTTACATTAATAAAGGAAGTATTTTAGATAACGGATAAAGTATTTTTATATTACATGAGTATATTTTTTAACATCAAAAAATATATAAATGTTTTATATGTATTAGAAACTCATGAGTAATGAGTTTGATATTTAAATATAATTCGAGAGGAAAGAGAAATAAAAACTTAAATAAATTTAAGTAAAGCTAATTTGAAATATACTAAGAAATCCTTTCATCTAACAAACCCAACAATTTCGTTCAAACCTAAATTTTAAACTCAATACAAAATAATTGACGGCTTCTGTTAAATATTACTTTATTCAATTCTTCTACAACTTAAAAAGATATTCATTTATAGCAATGATTGCCAAACTGTTTGTTACAGACGTTGTGAAAGATGTGTTACAGTACCTCTTTAGATATATTTATTTCTGAGTTTTATTTTTATGGTCACGGATAAATACTTCCGAAACTTACTCTTTATTAAAATATTTACTTATTTCGATAAACATAAAACTCGAATGTATACATCATTATCAGACGTTTATTTTCTAAGTTTAATGATGAATTAAAATACATACCTTCAATTATATGTACTAAACTGAATGCAAACTCCTCACAAAATGCAGCTATTCTTCATTCAGGTGTCATTTTAAGACGATGCATTGCTGAAATTAAATTATTCATTATAAAAATACCCGTTTTTAAGAAGAAATGACAGCGGGTCGCACTTAATATTCAACGCAGTAGCAGACATTGTTTCCTTTCCTGACATGTTCTCAAAATGGTTACTCACAGATGCAGCGCGTCGTTTTAAAAATGTCTGACAATCTATAAGAGACGTGTTTTATAATTTGCCACCGATTTTAATACCGGAAAACTCGTTTCACGCTAAAAATACGCACGGGGATAGAAGCATTAATCTGGCGATTACTATCTTTCACGACACTCTGAAAGAACGATTTATTAGATTTTAATACGCCTGGAATGAATGTGGCTGAATAGTGACCGGCTACACGTTACGAAAAGGAAAAATTCAAAGACGAATTATGTAGGTGAAAAAAAAATTCAGCCGTGGAAAATAATTTGATAATGTTTGCATGAACTTTTAATCATTTAAGATTATACTTTCTTTTGAAATAGACATTCCATCAATTTTTTTGCACTTATAAAAATAGCAATTTGCCTCCATTATTAACATAATATACATTTTTGTATAAAAATATATTTTTTACAAGAGTCATTTTTTAATTGGACTAATTTAGGATTAAATAATTTTTTTCTAAGAAATTATATGTAAAAGTGATTTTAAATGCATTTATTCTAATTAAAAATCTTTTAAGTATATATTTGTATTTAAAATTGAAGTTATATTTAAAAGTTAATTTTTTCTTAATGCAAATAAATAAACATTTAAAATGAACTTAATGTAAATTATTTTAACTTCATAGTAAAAATTCTAATTGAATATAAAGTGAAACACTGTTAACTTTTTAAAACTTTAACTGTAATGTAACATTTTATAACAAAAAAGCAATTATACAAACATAAAAAATACGTATCGTTATACAAATATCGACAGTAAATCTTCTTAACATTAAATATATAACAACAATAAAAATCAAATTATTTTGAGAAACGAGAAATTATTTTGTTTTAGGAATACTAAAAAATAGAAAAGATTAAATAAAACAGAGCTTAAATTGACTAATGATGAAATTTATTTCTAATTTGATTTAAATTTCTAAAACCATTTTAATAATCCTATGGAGGTATGTATTAACTATCCCATACAAGATTTTTACAAAGTTTACAGAATGGAAAAAATAATCCTCTAATAAATCCTCTTTTTCGATTTTGGATTTCCATAAAAAAAAAAAAAATCAGAAATGTGAGATAATAACACGGAGTATTTCAAATATACACTCAAGAGCCAAAACATTATGCTACCTGTCCATAACGAGTTGGCCCACCTTTGGCGCGTAACACAGTTTCAACCCGCCTTGGCATGGATTAATACCACCACTTAATACCAGTTAAATACCACTTCCACCTGATCACGTGCCTTCCACGTCATCCATTCGAGTTCATTGCAAAATGTAGGGGTGGTCATAATGTTTCGGCTCTTGAGTGTAAATGCTGCATATGCCAGATTCCTATATATATATATATATATATATATAGCCATCGAGCCTCTTCTGAAAATATATTAGCCTTAAAAATAAAATTACTGAGATGGATATCAATTATTTTATATAAGCGTGTTGCTTCAGTTAAAAACTTGTGTTTTGCAAATGAACATGAAAAATCGTTTTAATGATAACAAATTATATAATTATATATACACTCAAGAACCAAAACACTATGACCACCCCTACATTTTGCAATGAACTCGCCTGAATAACGTGGAAGGCACGTGATCAGGTGGAAATGGTATTTAACTGGTATTAAGTGGTGGTATTAATTCATGGCAAGGCGGGTTGAAGCTGTGTTGCGCGCCAAAGGTGGGCCAACTCGTTATTGACAGGTGGTCATAATATCATAATGTTTTGGCTCTTGAGTGTAAAAAAAGATTTATAATTTTGGCACAAAATAAATGCATTGGACATTTAATTAATCTGGTTGTAATTTACCGTGATAAATATTCATGGCGTATTTTTTTTCAAAATTGCGATAGCAAAACGCTGTATTCAGTTTACCAATCTCCTCCTTGCTATGCGGCTTGACGGCCAATTGGCTATCGCTCTGCCCTTTAGTAGCACAAGCTTCAATTTCCAATCCTGGCGATGTAATAGATGTTTGTGAGTGGTTCGGAATCCACTTTAAACTGTAGGTCTCGGTCTAATTAGAATAAAGTGTGCAAAGGAGACCGTAGAGTGGCAAACCAAACCAAACCAAACCTCCTTGCTATAGCTGGATAATGCTAAATCTGTTACATAACTTCTGTTCTAGAGACAAATGATTACAGTGAATGTATCGGGCATTCGAAAGCAACACAAAAGATATTTCCTTTAACTGGCACTCATTGCATAATTTCCATTTATAAATAAAAACATAAAAAACTGAAATAGTTTCTTAAAAAGTTATAGAAATTTTCAAGTGAATAAAATCTTCTTTACATTTTGATCCATATTTTTATTTTCATATATTTTATGAAATTCAAAACCGCATTTAAGTAGTTATGTAAGGAGAAAAAAAGAAAAAGCATTTCTATCCATCTGGCAAACTTTTATTTTTGAATTATATTTTCTCTCCCAAAAATCTTTAATTCAAGTGGAAAATTTAATTATTCCTACACAGAAAAAGAAAAAAAATATTACACCTCAAATTCGTTTATCGTTACTTTCCGTTTCTTCGAAACGAAATGAAAGCTTCTTCAATTTTTTTCTTTCCAGTCCAAGACAAAAAAAAAAAAAAACGGCAACATGACCGAGCGGGCGAAGTGCATGGCAAATAAAAAATGAATTCATTTCTCGCTCCATTAAATCCGCGATAACATTGAGTCGACCAGAAACGTCCGGATGCATTCGAAGAAGGGAAAAAGAGCTTCAACATAAAAATGGAATGAAAATCTTGATCCGCAATTTCTTTGTTCCCTAAGACAGATGGATAGGGGGTAGGGCGGGGAGAAAGGATTTCGTATTTTTTTCTCCCCTTTTTTTGTGCGCTAGCAATTTTCCAGGAAAAAATTTCCCTTTTTTTGGGAAGGTGAACAATTAGCCATCTTTCTCTTTGTATTATCGGATGAATAATAATATGACAAATATAATACTGAAAATTTTTTAAATTCCCAACAATGGTTTGCTTTGTCGCTCTACGGTCATCTTGAGCACACTTTAGGCTAAATAGACCAGGACCTACAGTTTAACGAGGATTCCGAACCGTCGACAAACAACCATACTACCGCCTGAGGCCAGAGCGCTAGTCAATCGCCCATTCGTCCGCCAAGATCGAGAGAGGATTCAATGTTTCCGTAACTCTGCTGCACATTAAGTCAAATGAAAAACTGCCACAATAAATAATTATAAGAACAATAAGTTGATAAAATTTCTAAAAGCAAATAAATATTGTAACATTAGTAGCCATTTGCACAAAACTTTCTCAATATTAAATTTTTTGAATCTAAAAATGTGACCCATTTGATTAACGTTTGTTACCCATTTGTTTAAAATGTAACCCATGTCACCGCCACGATTCGAACCTGAAGCCTTCGGTACCAACCAGAGTTCCCAGCAATGAATAGCTTGTTTATAATATTGCTGTTGCTAGTAAATATGAGGGGACTGATGGTCGAGTGTCTGGCGCTCGGTGCCACATGTTTGGGGTTCGAGTCCCGTATTAGCCATGAGGATGTTTGCAGTGGTTTAGGAATCCACTTTAAACAGCAAGTCCCGGTCTCATATGACCGCAGAGCGTGACAGAGTCCAATCAGACTTCTTCTCACCCACATCATTCCCAAAGTGTAAAGGGGCAACTCAGCTCTAGGTAGAGTGATGTGGTGTAGTAGTACTAGACAAATGATTCCAGTTAAAGCAACACAAAAGATAAGTATATATATTTCATTTAACCAGCACTCACTGCATAATTTACATTTTTAAACCAAAAGTAAAAAAAACTGACATAGTTTCTTAAAAGTTATATAAATTTTCAAGTGGATAAAATCTTCTTTTCATTTCGATCCATAATTTTTCGTATATTTTATGAAATGCAAAACCGCGTTTGAGTAATTAAGTAAGCGAAAAATAAAAAAACAATTCTACCCATCTGGCAAACTTTTATTTTTGAATTATATTTTCTCTCCCCAAAAATCTTTAATTCAAGTGGAAAATTTAATTATTCCTACACAGAAAAAAAAAAAAATATTACACCTTAAATTCGTTTATTGTTACTTTCCGTTTTCTTCGGACGAAATGAAAGCTTCTTCAATTTTTTTTCCCAGTCCAAGAAAAAAAAAATACGGCAACATGACCGAACGGGCGAAGTGCATGGCAAATAGAAAATGAATTCATTCCTCGCTCCATTAAATCCGCGATAACATTGAGTCGACCAGAAACGTCCGGATGCATTCGGAGAAGGGAGGAAAGCTCCGGCATAAAAATGGAATGAAAATCTTGATCCGCAATTTTCTTTGTTCCCCAAGACAGATGGGGGGAGGAAGGATTTGGCATTTTTTCTCCCCTTTTTTGTACGGCAGCGATTTTCCATTGAAGTTCGAAGAAAAAAAAAACTTTTTTTTTTGGAAAGGTGAACAATTAGGCATATATATATATATATTTTTTTTTTTGTACTGTCGAAAGAAAAAATGTATGGGATATATAATACTGAAAATTTTAATAATTCTCTGCAATGGTTTGGTTTGATTTGGTTTGTCGTTCTAGTCATCTTGTGTACACTTTAAGCTAAATAGACCGGGACCTGTAGTTTAACGTGCATTCCAAACCTCCAACAAACATCCATGCCACCGCCAGGATTCGAACCTGAAGCCTTCATTCCCTACGGCTAAAGTTATTCTCAATGAGTAGTTTGTCTGCAATATTGATATTACTAATGAGTATGAGGTACCTGATGGCCGAGTGACTAGCTCTCTGAGGCTCGGTGCCACAGGTTTCGGATTCGATTTCGGACAGGTTTCAGTCCGAGGTGGCCATGAGGTTATTTGTAGTGGTTAGGAATCCACTGTAAAACGTCTAATATGACCGTTGGTGCATAGGGCTGACAACCTGATAACTGTACCAAAAAAAAAATCTCTTGTTCCGAAATCTGCCAGTAGGTTGACGGCCTTGGCCTGCCATGAGGCTGTTGCGCTAATGATGTTGAATGAGTATGTGGTTAGAATTTTTACTGAAAATTGTACAAAGATTTAACATTAAGATTAAAAAGGCTTAAGGTTAAGATTAAAAAGATAGATTAAAGAAAGTTTCCTCTTCTTTATATGACAGGAATTTTCAGACTTTTTGCGAATTTCTTTTTATGCACTTTAGGAAAAAAAATTATCTCTCTATATATATATATAAGCTTCCATAAAGAAACAGGAAGCAAAGTGAGGCATGTCCATTTTTTCCTGGTTATCACACAGGAGACAGAGAGAGTCAGGAGTGAAGGTGCTTGCGGAGACAATCGTGACCACAGAAGAGCAGTAGCAATGCCACCGACTTCTCTCTAGGCCATTCAGGGATATCATGAATAAGCTCGTACCAGGTCTTATGACTCGTACTAGTGACACCATCCTCAAAGAAGGAACACCTAAGGGTCTTTTTAATTATCCTCTCTCTTGTTTAGGGACAATCCACGTGCGTTCCATTGCAGAACTCTAAGAAAATTACAATGAGAGCCAGAATGAAGACCGTATTTGTAGATCATTTTGCCGTATCAGATGTTGCCCGGAGTACACCACGATGAGGTGTATAAATATCGCCAAAATCCAAAAATAAAATCAGAAAAAAAAATAAACAAAAAATCAAATTCAATTTTCAAAATGTTACGCAACGATAAACAAATAAGGTTTAAAAAATAAATTTTCCTTCCAAAGTTTTATTGTGCAATATAACGCCATTAGACTCCACACACGTTTCATTTAATTAAAACGTAAAATCCTTATTTTCTCTACCCTTATTTCAACGTGTAAATAATTCTGCTCAAATAGAAATTATACTCATTATTACTGGTGCAATTATACTAGAAATTATACTCATTATCATTATTCAAAAGTGCTTGGTTGTAGTTAGTTTTTGATAAATTATAATAAGCTCCTTTTGACGATTATTGCTATAAATTACAAATACTTAATTCAGATGCCACAAACATTATTTTTGATTCGGTATCAAACGAGAAATGAACGGATATCCCATTCCATGCTGTCCCAAATTGGGGTCATTTTTTGGGTATTCCTTAACTGTCGTTATATATCGTGTCTATCTGAGATACGACACCCTACATTGGCCAGAAAGTGGAGGGGGTGGGGAAAAAATGGCACGGTGCCTGACCAATGTTTTGTTCTTTCTGGACTTCGAACAGCTTCATTCGAACAAAAGGAACATTATTTTCAACCAACCAATAACAAAGAACATCACAAATGATACTCTCATAGAAGAAGTCGTCGCTTCCAAGGTCGAAGCGGTAACCATAGAAACGATCTCTACGTGACGTGTCAGGGATAAAGTTACAGTGAGCAAGCAATGATTTATTAATCTCGATCGGTTTGCTATATTGAGCTAGCTGCAACTCTCTTTTTTCTGGCGAGTAATCATGGATTTCAATCTGTTTATTCAGCTGCTCCATCTTTTGCGGATTGCGGAAGGATGGGTGGTTTTATGGCACGTGCGGAAATTGGGGGGTCAATTTCCTCTCGTCTTGCACTTTACAGCAAAGCTCGTGCTTTCAGTTGTTTTGGTACAAACAGTAAAAATGTGAAGTGAAGTATTTTTCCTGCAAATCACGATGCAGGAGGAAATAGGAAGAACGTGTCCTCTGAAGATGAAAGACAATTTATGGAATGGACAATTCACTTAAGGTGAACTCTATGGTACTAAATCAAAGAGAATTTTAAAGTTCAATTTTTGGACCTACATGGCCGAATGGCTAACGCTCTTGTGCTCGGTACCACAGGTTTCGGGTTCGAGTCCCGGAGATGGTTTGTAGTGTTTCCGAATCCACTTTAAACTATAGGTCCTTGTCCAATAGGATAATAGAGCATTGAGGGGGTAGGTGGTACTCCGCGTCCGTAGCTTATCTTCAAGTAACACGCATCTCCTGGGTAGTGATAAGTGAGTCACGTCGGTGCAGCGATTGGCTTAAGGCATCCAAGACAACTGTGTAAGTGTTTGCCAGCTGCATTAGAACAAAAAAAATATTTACGTTTTTACATTTTTTTAATGAAAAGGCCGAACTCTTGGTCAGAAATGATTGTAAATTACCACAGCCACCAATTCTTTTATCCTTTCATCCATTCAGTTATCAGGTACCTGATAACTGAATGGATGAAAGGATAAAAGAATTGGTGGCTGTGGTAATTTACAATCATTTCTGACCAAGAGTTCGGCCTTTTCATTAAAAAAATGTAAAAACGTAAATATTTTTTTTGTTCTAATGCAGCTGGCAAACACTTACACAGTTGTCTTGGATGCCTTAAGCCAATCGCTGCACCGACGTGACTCACTTATCACTACCCAGGAGATGCGTGTTACTTGAAGATAAGCTACGGACGCGGAGTACCACCTACCCCCTCAATGCTCTATTATCCTATTGGACAAGGACCTATAGTTTAAAGTGGATTCGGAAACACTACAAACCATCTCCGGGACTCGAACCCGAAACCTGTGGTACCGAGCACAAGAGCGTTAGCCATTCGGCCATGTAGGTCCAAAAATTGAACTTTAAAATTCTCTTTGATTTAGTACCATAGAGTTCACCTTAAGTGAATTGTCCATTCCATAAATTGTCTTTCATCTTCAGAGGACACGTTCTTCCTATTTCCTCCTGCATCGTGATTTGCAGGAAAAATACTTCACTTCACATTTTTACTGTTTGTACCAAAACAACTGAAAGCACGAGCTTTGCTGTAAAGTGCAAGACGAGAGGAAATTGACCCCCCAATTTCCGCACGTGCCATAAAACCACCCATCCTTCCGCAATCCGCAAAAGATGGAGCAGCTGAATAAACAGATTGAAATCCATGATTACTCGCCAGAAAAAAGAGAGTTGCAGCTAGCTCAATATAGCAAACCGATCGAGATTAATAAATCATTGCTTGCTCACTGTAACTTTATCCCTGACACGTCACGTAGAGATCGTTTCTATGGTTACCGCTTCGACCTTGGAAGCGACGACTTCTTCTATGAGAGTATCATTTGTGATGTTCTTTGTTATTGGTTGGTTGAAAATAATGTTCCTTTTGTTCGAATGAAGCTGTTCGAAGTCCAGAAAGAACAAAACATTGGTCAGGCACCGTGCCATTTTTTCCCCACCCCCTCCACTTTCTGGCCAATGTAGGGTGTCGTATCTCAGATAGACACGATATATAACGACAGTTAAGGGACACCCAAAAAATGACCCCAATTTGGGTCAGCATGGAATGGGATATATCCATTCATTTCTCATTTGATACCGAATCAAAAATAATGTTTGTGGCATCTGAATTATGTATTTATAATTTATAGTAATAATTGTCAAAAACAGCTTATTAATTTATCAAAAATAACTAGTTTTGAGTACTTTTGAATGCTAATTAGAATCCAATAATAATAAACCTCTTTTACAATAGTTTTATGGCATCCATAACTGGTCCGTCATTGTACCGAATTTTTAATTTAAGTTATTTAATTTTAATTTTTTATTTGTTACCTAACTTTTAATAATTTTTAGTATTTTTTAATTTTTAGAGAACCGTTTTTAAATGTTTAGAAACTTTATATTTTACCATATACCTAATTGGTACTCCGTAATCGGTACGCCAGTTGCCAATATTTGAATAAAATTATTGACACTTTGAAGCAGCGATAGAAAAGTAGTGCCCCATTCATCAATAACTAGAAACATTGTTCCTGAACTTTTTTTTTTATCTGAACTTTTTAGGAACTCATTTGGACAATAATCATATTGGAACTTTAACATCTTTTTTTATTATTACATGTTTTATGTGCTGTATATATATATTGTGTTTATGTTTGTATGTGGTAAAGTGTAATTACTAAGTAAAATTTGTGTGGCAATTGAGGGCAATTGCTTGGTCAGGAGGCCCGAATGTAAACTATTTGACATTGTGAATGACAATCGATGGCGCCACGACCAAGAGGCTCTGCCATAACTCCTCCTCCTGTAACTCCATATAAGGCGAATGTCTTATACGGGGATGGAGAATGTAACAGCAAGGGCAGAAGAAGGAACGCGAGTGTGGTTGGCGGGCAGTTGCTCGAATACGTATTGTTGGAATGTGAATAAATACTTTATATATCAACTGAAAGTGTGTGAATTTATGAGAACAGAAAAAGAAGACAACAATTGCATAGTAAAACTTATTTGATTATCTTTGCGTAAAATTTTGAAATTAATTTTTCAATGGTTTTTAAGTTTTGTTCACTTAAAAATATCCACTTTAATATATTTTGCCAATTTTGAGAGTAATTCATAGTTTAAAAAAATTATCAGTATAAAAATACAAATTTTAAAAACCACCAATTGAAACATTTCATATTAATAAGAACCCTGTCATTTGATAAAAATAAATAAAATGTTTAGGAAAATGAAATTTATTGGACATTAAAAGTCCAGCTACCCAAATCCAAATTTCCAACCTCAGATAAATCTACCCAAATATAAATTTCCAACAAAATTACAATCTTAAAACAAATAGATAAAAAGTAATATTTAATAAATTACACTTAAATTTATTACCCATAAAATTATAAGTATTGTTTTGGGCAGAAGGATGTTTAGATGTTCGAAGGCTGTTTTTAGTTTCCTTGACCACTTTCTTATTGTTTTAAATTTCTTTCGGGGGCTGTTCTTATCGGTTTATTTAAATTGCTTCCACGTGACTATTTAGAAAATCCTTTGAATTATTTTTTTTATCTTTATTCAATCTGTTTTCTTTTTCAATTTTGAACGTTATCCGATGAACATAATTTATTGATACTATAGCATTTTTTTTCTCACGAGAAGAGTTCCACCTTCATAGGTCGAAACAATTGCAGATTGAATATCAACCAATTGATATACCGTGAGTTGTTTTATCGTGATTGGTAATAGACAACGAACTGAGAAATGTCTACTCCAATGAGAAGTGTGAGAATCTGGCCCCCCCCCTTTTGACGGACAGTCCTAAAAGGAAATTTTCGGTGAAGAATTTAGACAAGATCACTTCTGCCTTCTGCTACAAGTCGAAGAGAAGAGTTTTTTTTTCTCTGAAGTGACAGAATAGGCCGGAGTTTTTTGCCTGTTTTTAAAGTGAGCCCCTTGTGGTTTCGTGAAGCAAGCAGTGTGATAATTAAGGTCTGCCCAGACCACGTATTTACATTCGTAGTAGACTCGAGAATTCTGAAAATCTCCGAGCTGCACCTGTGTAATCCTTAAATTTAATTTGTTGTAGATATATATACACTGAAGTGACAAAAGTCATGGGATACCTCTTAATATCGTGTCGGCCCTCCTTTCGCCCGGCGAAGTGCAGCAACTCGACGTGGCATGGACTCAACAAGTCGTTGGAAGTCTTCTGCAGGAATATTGAGCCATGCTGTCGCGATAGACGTCCATAATTGTGAAAGCGTTGATGGTGCAGGATTTTGGGCACGAACAGACCTCTCGATGATGTCCCATAAATGCTCGATGGGATTCATGTCGGGCGATCTAGGTGGCCAGATCATTCGTTGGAATTGTCCAGAATGTTCTTCAAACCAATCGCGAACAGTTGTGGCCCGGTGACATGGCGCATTGTCATCCATAAAAATCCCATCGTTGTTTGGGTACATGAAGTCCATGAATGGCTGCAAGTGATCTCCAAGTAGCTGAACATAAGCATTTCCAGTCAATGTTCGGTCCAGTCGCACCAGAGGACCAAGTCCATGCCATGAAAAAACAGCCCACACCATTACGGAGCCACCACCAGCTTGAACAGTGCCTTGCTGACAGTTTGGGTCCATGGCTTCGTGGGGTCTGCGCCACACTCGAACCCTACCATCAGCTCTTACCAACTGAAATCGTGACTCATCGGACCAGGCCACGGTTTTCCATTCATCTAGGGACCAACCGATATGCTCACGTGCCCACGAGAGTCGCTGCAAGCGATGTCGTTCTGTCAGTAAAGGCACTCGAGTCGGTCTTCTGCTGGAATAGCCCAAGAAAGCCAAATTTCTCCGCACAGTTCTAACAGACAAGTCCCTTGTACGTCCCACATTGATTTCTGCGGTTATTTGACGCAGTGTTGCTTGTCTGTTAGAATTTACGACTCTTTGCAGACGTCGCCGGTCTCGGTCGTTAAGTGCAGGCGGTCGACCACTGCGCTGTCCATGGTGGGATGTTATGCCTGAAATTTCCTACTCTCGGCACACTCTTGACACAGTGGATCTGGGAATGTTGAATTCCCTAACGATTTCCGAAATGGCATGACCCATGCGTCTAGCTCCAACTAACATTCCGCGTTCAAAGTCTGTTAATTCCCGTCGTGCGGTCATCATCACGTCAAAACCTCTTCACATGAATAACTTGAACAGAAATGAAAGATCTGCGAAAGCACTGCGCATTTATACCTGTTCTACGCGATGCTACTGCCATCTGAAAATTTGCATATTGCTATCCCATGACTTTTGTCACTTCAGTGTATATATAAACCTGAACCCATGAATCTGATATTGCCCCTCTTCTTGAAGCCGTTATAGGTACAGACAGAGAAGATACAATAATTTTTCTTCCATTTTTTAAAATTGTTGTTATGCTTTTTGTTTTTACATTAAATTCTAAATTTTATGGGAAACCTACAAATATACTCAGCAGATTGAATTTTTTCTTTTTTTTTTTTATCATATATTTTGCCTCAAAACAATTTTCAACATTTCCCACTTTTTACGTTCGTTTAATTAAAAATAAACTGGTGATATAATTGTTGGGGAAATGTAGACAGAATCCAATAAACATGAAACTAACAAATTATTAATGATATGAACAGCTTCAATCATATTTATGTAATATCGAATTTAGATTTTCAGAATAGAGATACAGGGTGATTATTCCCAAATCCGACTTCAAAATGCTGTAAAAAAAACACTCGTCAGAAAGAGTTCAAATTTGAACTGAAGATACTTGAAGAAGGGGGAAACGGTGCGGCATCAAAAAATATTCCATCGATTTACCCATCCAATTTGGTACGACCTTGTCGTGGTGGATGGGTTTTCCCCTCACAGTGTCACAACTGTTGAATGACTTGAACCTTTTTTTCCGTCAGAAAATCGAAACATTCAACACTACAGTTGGTTTAATGTGCAACTCGTGACAAATACGTTGTCATTTCGATTCAAAATGCGGTCTGATGGTCTATTGGTTAGCGCTCTAGCCTTTTGTTGCCACAAGCTCCAGTTTCGAATCCTAACATTGGCATGGATGTTTGTGAGCGGTTCGGAATCCACTTGTAGGAACTGTAGGTCCCGGTCTGTTTAGTCCCCGTGTGCACACGATGACCGTAGAGCGACAAGCCTAACCAATCGATTCAAAATATCACTGCAGACGAATTCACTTCCTTTACAGCGTCCTCTATTAATACACTTTGGAACCTTTTTTGATGCCGTACCGTTTCCCCCTTCTTCAAGTATATTCAGTTCTCATTTGAATTCATTGTGACGAGTATTTTTTTTTTACAGCATTTTGAAAGTGGGACTTTAATTATAATCACCCTGTATTTATTAAATTTTTGACTAAATTTTTGTTAAAAAATTATTGTTTTAATTGTTTTAAACTTTTGTTTTGACTAAATTTTTGAATAATGCGTTATTAGCAACTCACAAACTCTTTATTTGCAAAAAAAAAAGTATTGTGCATGTAAATGTTAGTGGCATTTCAAAAATATACCTGGGGTAATTATAGAGAACTTGACTAAAAGAATTTGTAAGTGTATACTTACAATACTGATAGAATTGGAGATGATGTAGCTATTTGTCATTTGTCCTTTTTAAAAATTATTTCTAATTAGAATACGTTTCTAATGCGTTGCCTTTCACTTTCAATTCTTCTTTTGGGTAATGAGCGGGAAATTTTTACCTTAATCGTTAACAATTTCTAAAACACTTCTTATGAAACTTACAAAACTCAGTTTACCAAGTTAAGTTTTCAATTAAAGCGCGAGATTTATACTCCACAATGTTCATCTACAAGAATGAACAAACATTATTTTATTTTCAGTAATGGCAAAGTTTTTCTTAACTTTCAAAAAGTATATTCCGTGTGCTTTAGAATACTTGAAAAATGTATATACGCTAATCAGTTGAACTTGGTGAGTCGTGAATCGAGCATTAAGATAAGTTTTATAAAAATAAAAATTTAATAATTTTGAGAATTCCCAAATATGGTTTTTAAAAACAATTTTTGAAGCCAATGATAAAAATTCTTTGTAAAGGTAAGGCTAAGTATAGCAATTTGTAAGAAATAATTATTGTTTGTTTAGTATGTTGCACGTATGTACCCTTACACACACCATTTACATATATATACATGCACATACAACACACCCACATACAACACACCCACATACAACACACCCACATACAACACA
>BPLQ01002737.1:25167-79184 GCA_021605075.1 Caerostris darwini
CACCCACATACAACACACCCACATACAACACACCCACATACAACACATACACACACACACACATGCATACTATATACACGCGTGCAGTCACTTACACCAAACATACATATCACACACCTACACCAAATATACATATCATACACATATATTTCATGTTCAATGAAAAATAAGAAACATACACTTATGTTGTATTATAGGCATTTGTTTTCACGATTTAAAAGTTTTATAAGGAAATTATGTAGAAAAAGATGTCATTTATCAATTTTAAATATAACGGCGAAAAAAAATGTCATTATACAGTGCAATAAAATTGATGATCCAGGGTTATTGCCTTTGATCCTGAGTTAAATGATGCGTAAACTTTTATTATTTATACAAAAGGTGAAAGAATTTTACAAAAATCCCCATTAAGCAAGAAAAAAAACACACTAACATTCTATAATATAGTCCTAATGTTTTAAAAACAGATTTGATTGAGCAACACATTACAAATTATCAATTTTAACCCATTATTATACCATAGTTTCGTCCATTTCATTTCATTTGTAAGACTACGATATACATTAATTATACACATTTGAATTTAAAAAAAAAAAAAAACGAAACTTAAATGATTCATGTGTAATAAATTTAACTGTATGAGAAGTACTCGAATAACTAACCGCTTTTTTTCTAATTTTAAATATAAAATAAAAACTTAATTATCAGGCATTTTTTTTTCAATAGTTATATAAGAAAAGATTCAACATTTATGGCATCGATTAATTATTTTTTTACTGATCACTTAAAAAAAGATTTTACTTTATGTGTTTGCTCTAATATTTAATTAAAATCTAAGTGCAGTTATCATATTTTACAATCCTTATGGTGTAATTAAGTTAGAAAAACTACGAGTACAACTGTAAACAAAGATGAAGTGAAACATCAATTTTTTTTGCTCCCAAAATTTTAATTCTGTTTGCGTTTCTGAGGTTAATCCGAAACGCACACAAAAGATTGTTTGTATTTAAATTTAATTCTCTTCCGTAATCTTTCTAGTTAAAGAACATTTTAATAATGTCTTTTTTTTTTCCGTGACAGAAGTTGCTTGATAAACAGTTACTTAAGAAGTATTTAAAGAAATCTTTGAAAGTACAGAAGAAACTAATGACAATAGATGTGAATGGCAAGTTGCCAGCTATACAGTGAAAGAAATGTGATTCTCACAATGACTTTTTATTTTATTTATTTTTTATTTTTTATTTCTTTTCTGGGAGAAGATACAGAAATATCGATGGCTTTTTATTTTTTTAGTCTTTGACAATGAAATAAAATTGCGTATTATTGTGATCTGTAAATTACCGGTTATTGTTCATTAAAAAGGATTGTTCCAAAATAAAAATAATATATATCTCAGTAAAAGAAAAAGTTCTCTAATACATTTTAACGTTGTGTTATTAAGGAAAACTAAGAATTTAGGTGAAGTTACTGCGATTTGTTTTTCCAAGAAATGGTTTTAATTATATGTTTTGAAAGCCCTTGATTTTTGAGACACACGGAAAAAAGTTTCTATTTTTATCGCATCATTAAAATTTATTAAACCATGAATTAACCGTTAAAATTTCTTTCTTCGGTTGCTGTGTAATTTTAACCTTTAAAAATGCTGCGTAATTCTTAAATAAGAAATCTTGAATTATATAATTTAAAAAACTTGGTGGAAATGGCTGACTTTGTGAAATGGCATCAGACTTTTTTTTTTTTTTTTTTTTTACAAATTCTAACTTTATTTCAGAAATTTTTTCTTTCTTTATTAAAAAAAAAAAAATTATGCATTGCTAGAATTTTGAACAGAAGATTTTATCGTTCTTTAAAATTTATTACTAGCAATCATAATCAGGCAATGCTTAGTTTTATGATATGAAAGCATGTGTAAAATTGGGATGTATTGGTGGTTTAGGATTGAAGCATTACTGTTTTATGTCTAGTTTGACATGTTCATATCTTCAAAACTATTCATAATTTCGAAAACCCAAAATATATAATTGTGTAGAGGACGATTTAAAGTTTCTAGGGGGGGGGGAAAGAAACCTTGTAGTGGTGAATAGGAAGGGAATAGAATGTAACAATAGAGTAAAACAATAGAGTGCTAAAGGAACAGAAAGTTGCGGCAAACTTCTTCCGTCCTTTTCTTACTAGAGTTGGCGATGTAACTTTGCCTTTTGCATCAATAACTGTCAACTCATCAATAAAAAATGCGATATCTGTCTTATATTTGCAAGATTATTAGTTTGGAATCAAAGTTAATTTTTTCTCATCATTTCGACAGTTCATTTTTGAATAGATGGACAGTTCATTTTAATCATAGTTATATAATAAATATATTTTGCCTATAAATATATTTTGTAAAAGTGTATTAAATCTCACGGGCAGGAAAAATATTCAAGCCGGGCCGCGGCTTGGCCACCCCTGGATTAGAGGATGGTTAATTCTAGTGGGAAGGCGTGCGGGGTAACATAGAGTGAGAATGGTGTTACTAAAATTCTGTACAGAGCTCTCATATTTGTCTTAGGATCTAGAAGTGTTAAATTAGTTATAAAAGAACTCAACAATGTTAAAAGCCACGATAAATTAAAATGTATATGTGTAAAATCCAAAGATGAAATGAGTGAAAATGTACTATATAACGTCTATATCTGTGCTACAAAGGTGGAAGCAAAACATGCTGCAGAAGATAGAGGGACTCAGGACGAATCCCAAAAGCCGTAAGCAGATACACTCAAGAGCCAAACATTATGACCACCCCCTACATTTTGCAATGAACTCGCCTGGATGACGTGGAAGGCACGTGATCAGGTGGAAGTGGTATTTAACTGGTATTAAGTGGCGGTATTAATCCATGCCAAGGCGGGTTGAAGCTGTGTTGCGCGCCAAAGGTGGGCCAACTCGTTATTGACAGGGGGTCATAATGTTTTAGCTCTTGAGTGTATATGCTGCTGGCAAGAAGGGATCTACTATCCTACAATGATTTTCAAAAGAAATGGCCCATTTTTTAGATGTTAATAAATGTAAATTTAATTATTATAAACATTTGGTACTTACAAGTTTTCTTGTGTGAGATTTCTTCAACGAAATGATTAAAAAATACACTATTCATTCATATGAACTTTTTGTAATATTTCATTACATTTCATGCAAAATGATCAGAGTTGTAAACAAAATAGTATTTCTTGTATCTATTCATCTTGAGTAACCACGTAGTTCAATAAATATATGACTTGAGAAAAAAAAATTGATCGAATGCTCATAATAGCTTCGTAAAAATGCTTGCAAATAAATGAGCGCAGGGAAAAGATGCCAAAACGCGATACATCGCCAACTGTAGTAAGAAGAGGACGGAAGAAGTTTGCCCCAACTTTCTGTTCCTTTAGCGGGTTGCACTCTATTGTTTTACTACTCTATGTCTGTAACAACCCTTCTTATGCTTTCAATTAACACAAGTGCGTAATGCCGATAACACGCAAGTTTTTTCTTTCTAATGCAGCTGGCAAACACTTAGACAGCTTGGTCTTGGATGCCTTAAGGCAAGCGCTGCTCAAACGTACTCACTTTGCATTACCCAGGGGGCGCGTGTCACTTAAAGATAAGCCACGGATGCGGAGTAACAACGCCCCCGCAACGCTCTGCGATCCTATTAGACCAGGAGCTACGGCTGAAAGTGGATTCCGAACCACTACAAACATCAATGGCACCACCGGGACTCGAACCCGAAACCTGTGGTACCATGCTCCAGAGCGCTAGCCACTCGGCCATTCAGGCCCATATAACGCGCAAGTAAAAGTTTATTAAAGTATCTCCCCAAAAGTCATATGAGATGCTGTCAGAGGAACGAGGCGAGCATTTTCACCGGTAAATGTTGGCCCTTCCCCTCTCTTCGTCGTTCCCTTTGCAGATTTGTTCACAGAATTATTTTCACACATAAAAACAATGGCGTACTACACCAGAGTACTGTGCCTCTTCAGTTTTTTTTTTTTTTTTGTAGAATTTCAAGTATAAGTGTAGGATTTGTTTGTATGCTAATCAGCAGATGGCAACACATCACGAACTATGTGTCTGACGCAAACCTTTTGCCATGTAATGGCAGGATTTCGACTTTGAACTCTGGCCCTGGGAGAAGGAAAGAAGCCCCGTAGCTGGGAGCGCAGGAGAATTCTGGCTGACGGCGAAACTGGAACGGGCTGCGTCAAGCAGCGAGAGAATGTCATGTATTAATACTTTCTGTAAATATCGCTGTAAATACATTAGAGCTTCATTAAAAATCTCTGTTGTTGAGAGAAAACCAACGCTTCTTTATTTTGTTTGGAAATACACCTCTAGATTGCCTCCCTCTGTCGTTAAACATTTGCTAGACTGGTAGAGAAGTCTACATAAGTATCAGTTATTTTAATTGTAAATTAAAATGAGAGCTACCATTCTCTGATTCTCCTACAAAGCTTTCGAGATCACCCTGAGATACATTGGTGCTATTGTCACTCAAAATGGCTTCACTTGGACTCATTTTGCAGACTCACTTTTGTAACGAAGTAAAGAGTTCATAAACGATACATAACACACAGTTCTTCACCCATCTTTTAGGTGCTGAAGGCCATCAACTTAAATACTTGTAAAACAATATAAAATCCCAACAGAATGTGTTGCAGACGTGAGAAAGGCTGAAACTAATACAAGGTAATCCAAAAGTATCGTCTTATTCCCCAATTCAAAATTAATTTTTGCGCGAGTTAACTCGTGATGTTACGAAAAGTTACAAGTATGTAAACTTAGACTAATGTGTTAAGAAATTAAATTGTCTTCTTTCACAGGCCGCTCTCGTCAACCATAAACTATGTGCTGTTAAGCATATTGAGAAAGCAGAAATATAGTCAAAAATCAATTTTTATTGTATTATGGAATTAAATGAGTATAGTTTTATTTTTCCATATTTATTTCACTTAGACAGGCAGGAGTTGGAAAAATCTGTTTAAAAAAATTTTCAGACCATTTAAGAGCTCACTTTAAAGATGAAAGCAGGTATAAATGTTTTGGTTTCTATGACCGGAAAACTTAGGAACATAACCAGTGCACATAAATTGTCGTTCATATTGCGGAGATAATTAAAATAGTCCTTAGAGATTTATACTTATTTATTACCATAAGAACTTTGAAATGTTTAAATTTGTATAAGTCTGTTACGAATTTGGAGAATCATATATATTGGGTTTATGATATTTATAAAAAGAGAATTTCATACAGAAATGCTGATGCTGTTTTCTGTTGTAATGCAGGAAGTATAATCAAAAATATAACAGGATGAAAATATTATTTTAGTAGGAATTAATCCACTGTGCAAAATACTAAAATTATTTAAGCAGAACGTGCAATCGACAGAGAGCATAAACTGGCAATGTTAATAATAATAAAAAGCAAAAAGAGAAAACAATTGTTCCAAAAAGACCCTAAAGACGCTGTTACTTAAGAGGAAGTAGATATTCCCTCATATAAATAGGGATTATCAGAATAGTTTAATGCTCTTTTTTTCTACTTATTTATTGATGCACAACACTACAACAGAAAATTTATGTGATAAATGCATAATATAAATCTTAATGTTGTAACATGAATTTGTAAAGGAATGAAACTGATATTCTGTTAAATTTTGTTTCTTAAATTAAAAATTTAAATGCCAATTAATGAATTAAATTTAAATGTTAAAATACGCGAAATATTTTATTCTAAAAAATAAAATTTGGATACTTCTAATCGTCATCATTATCAGTCTAAGAAAATGTCACACAAACATGAGCTTATGTACAGGAAAAAGGATTAATATTATATTACACTACACTGAAAGCGTTTAATATTTCCTTAAAATGATAATTTAGCACACACTTTTACAAAGAAAATTTAAATGTTAAAATAAGTGAAACATTTCATTCAAAAAATAAAAGTTTAATGCTTCTAATCGTCCTAATTTCTATGAAAAAGGAACATAAACATGAGCCTATGTACAGAAAAAGTTTTAACATTAGATTGCCGTACACTCAAAGTGCTTAATACTCCCTTAAAATGATAGGCTGACACAAACTTTTACAACAGCATTTCTCTTTCACTGAAGAAGAAATTGTATTCGCTCGAATGTTGCCCCAATTTCACTTAATTGAGGGCTTGTAACTTAATCACAGTTGATATTACTTTCAAGAAGCTGTTCCTTTAAGAATCAAAGTTAACGCACCATTTACGGAGGTTGTCATCAAGGAAGCTGATTTTAAAGGGTAAGTGTTGACTGTAAGTGAGTCTCTTTAGCATTGAAGAAAACAATAGATGACATCTAATACATAAACTCTTAGCCAAGGACTCCTGATCTTTGTAACATATAAGCCAATATCTTTATTTTCTTTGAACCAATAATTTTTTTTTTCATCGAATGCAGCTGGCAAATAGACCGTGATCTTTCGCCATAAGGGCTGCACCGATGTTACTCACTTTGCATTACCCAGGGGGGGCGCGTGTAACTTGATGGTAAGCCACGGACGCGGAGTAACAATGCCCCCGCAGCGTTCTGCGATCCTATTAGGACCGGGAGCTACGGCTTAAAGTGGATTCCGAACCACTACAACACCCATGGGCAAAGCCGGGATTTGAACCCGATACCTGTGGTATCGAACGCCAGACCGCTAGCCATTCGGCCATCAGGCCCCTGAACCAATAATTAAATAGAGCATTTTTTCAATAATAAAATTTCTCAATAAATTTAGCTGTAACTATGATTACCAACTGAAATAACAGATTATTTTAAAACATATAATAATATATAAACATATAAACATATTATATGGGTAATGCATATAATTTTTTTCAACATAAACCACAACATTATTCGCGGAAGTTTTTAATAATAAATTTAGAATAGCAAATTATTTCGTTATGATTCATAAAATTTTACTATTCACATTCATACAAAGTTTAAAATATCCGGGATTTATTTAAGAATATTATTTTGATTTAATATCATTAGAAAAAAGCATGAATACCAAAAAAAAAGTATCGATGTCAATGAATTTGAATAAATACCAATACAATTGATTTTATTTTGTGTAAATTAATGACAAACGCTAATTTGCAAAATAATAATAATAAAAAAATAATTATTGATTTCTGCGTAAAAAATTTAAATATGATTGGCTGAAAGAGATAGAAGGCAGATATAGCAAAAACGGAATTTTGATTGTTTTTTAATCACACAAATGTTTTGAACCGCACCACATGCATGGACGTCAAATAAAAAAGATAGCACCTAAACAGCAACAATGCTCAAAATATATCTTGCTTATGTTACACAAAATATTTTTTATTTTTACATATCTGGAACTGTCTTTCCCCTGGAATAATTCTTGGTTAATAGAAGAAGTACATTAAACGAAAGAGGTTGCTAAAGAATTCGGAACTTTCAAAAGCTTCGTTGGACAACAGTGAAAAATAGGGCCTGAATGGCCGAGTGGCTAGCGCTCTGGCGCTCGAGTCCCGCGGTGCCATGGATGTTTGTAGTGGTTCGGAATCCACTTTAAACCGTAGGTCCCGATCCTAATGGGATCGTAGAGCGTTGCGGGGTCAGTGTTACTCCGCGTCCGTAGCTTATCTTCAAATTACACACGCCCACTGGGTAATGCAAAGTGAGTAACGTCTGTGCAGCGCTTGCCTTAAGACATCCAAGACCAAGCTGTCTAAGTGTTTGTCAGCAGCATTGGAAAAAAAAAAGAAAAAAAAAACAGTGAAAACGATTTTCAAGTACATAGACAATGTAAGAGTAACAACATTATTATTATTATTATTATTATTATGTATAGCTCTGAACAACAACATTAAGCTACTTCAAATAAAGGTTGTTATTTATAGATAATGGTTAACACACACAAATAAATAAATAAAATTCATCAGATAACTGCTGACAAATGGGAACGAGAAATACAGGCGCAAAAGCGCACCATAATGTTATAGTATACAATGACTAGGTAATTTTTGTTGCTTTGCATACTTGGTGATCGGTTAGACATGTTTTCATGAATGCCTTCAACAAGAAAGAATGTTGATAGGGTTCATGAAAAAAAAAAACAGATTTTTTTTATTTGATTCAGGACTACAGTATACCTAACATGATACCAGAACTGCTTATTTTTTTTGCAAACATATTTGAGGTTGTTAATTATGATAGCGGAAAGGGGTTTGCCTAGGCGAATGGGGAATTATGTATTAGAAAGGGCAAAAGTGAATGAAAAATTTGTAATAATCATTCGATTCAATATCAATTTGTAAATGTCACTTCGATTCGAAATATCCCTGGCAGCCGAATTCACTTTCTTTAGGCCGCTTACAGCGTCATCTATGAATACACTTTGGAACTTTTTTGATGCCGCACCGTTTCTCCTTCTTCGAGTATCTGCAGTTCGAATGTGAACTCATTGTGACGAGAAGTTCTTTTTTTACAGCATTTTGAATGTGGGACTTTAATTATAATCACCCTGTATATCTGCTTTTCTTAATAAATATTTTAATAGGTTTGTTTCTAAACTATAAAAATACCTTATTTAATATAAAGTTTCTTTTTAAATTTATGTGTGTGTGTGTTGCATTGTGTATTATTGTATTTTGATGGTTAAGTTTTTATTAATGATTTACAAAGATTTTTTTTTTCTAGGAACTTAATAATATTTAAAAATTGGGTTCGAAGCCTTTGTCTTGTTGGAAAAGGGACCAATGAATTAAAATAAATGAGTATTATTAGATATTTCGGCAAGTTTAGCCAATATAAAAGTTGTAAAATTACAAACAAAAAAAGTATAGTACTATAACATGAGTTTCAACATTAGAAGCCATTTATATTTTTTTAAAGAATTGATAGCTGCAGTTATTTTTATAATAAAGACACCAATTTAATTGATGTAACAATAAAATTACGGAAAAACAAGTTAAGAAGAAAACTTATCTTTTTCTTTTTTTATGCTGATAAGAAAGACAAATAGGAAAGAAGTTTTTAAAGTAATAACAGGGACTCATCTAATAAAGTATGTTCATAAAAGTTATTGAGAATTTATAATGAGGCAATTAATTTTCCATCATTCCAAAAAAGCCTCAAGACATGAAAGTTTTTTTTAAAGATTGGCTGTTCTACTTCACGTAGATTATTAAGAAAAATGAACTTACCATTAAGTAGTAAAATTTTATTTTAAACCGATATATTTCTCCAGACTATTTTATCAGTAGGAAATTTTTTTAATCCACACAATACAATTGGAGAACCATAAGTTTTCTTAACTTCCAGAACATAATATTTATCTCATTTATGTTTTTGTTGAAATATTTGCAAACTTAATGCATTCTTTAGTCATTAAGTGATCAATAGCGAAACATATAAACTAACAAATCTTTTGAATTGAGTACTTCTCTGATGCGACAGTAAATATTATACGTTTGTGCATTATACTTAATGTATATCTGAAAACAGAACTCAAGAGTTGTCATTCACTCAATATATTTTCTTGTAATTTCCGATAAACAAATGGGTCACATTTTGAAGTTCAAAAATGTAATATTGCGAAAGTTTTATGCAAATGGCTACTAATGTTCCAATACTTACTATTTTACTTTGCTTTACAATGTTCCAATTTTATTTTGTTCCAATACTTATTTACTTACTTTTAGAAATTTTAATAACTTATTGTTCTTATAATTATTTATCGTGACACTTATTCAATTGATTTGATGTGTAGTAGAGTAACTTAACTGCGTGCATCGTCCTCGGTGCTCATTTCGCCTCGTTTAAATTTTGCAAACCACTTCTCTACGGTTGATTTTTCTGGTGCAAAGTCCGAATAATGTTTATCAAGCCCCACCTTGGCTTCAATAGTATTTTTTTTTCGCCAAAAAACAATGCATTATTAACACATGAAATTTCTTTTTATCCATTTTTTCAAACTAACAAAAGTGACTTCACTAAAAATGCTATAACTCACATACTAATAGTGCAACAGCTGTCAAATTTATACACGTGTAAGGTTAGGGCTAACTAAAAATCATATGGATTTAATACTAGAATAAATGCGCGCCATCTATGTGTCAGCCTACGAACTTCTTTTCAGCCCACCTGTTATGTAACAAACAACATAAAATTTTTTTCTAAATGTCAATTCCTACTTTTTTTTCACTATATCGCAGAAATTCCTTTATAAATAATTTTATTCATTTTTTTAAGTTTATCTGGCGTCATCTATTGGTAGATATATGCAACTTAAATCTAAAAAAAACTATAATTAAATAATTAAATTTAATTACTGAATTAATATTTGAAAAAACTGTATTCACATCCAGTGTCATCCACTAAAAGTTAAAAAAAAATGTATTTGAACTTGAGTGGAAGATTAAGAAGTATTTTATGAACGATTGTAAATGTGAACAAGATATATGTAGGGAGATTGCGAGCTAATAGAAGGAATTGAAAAACACTGTAGTTTATTAATTTTGAAATGTATTTCTTTTATGTCAGATTTATTTTCACTACTAGTGAAAAATTCTACGAATTTTATTCTATCAGTTATATCATATATTCTATAAGTTAATCATCAGTTTTTGCTTTCATAACAAATTACGATAATTATTTATTAAGCTCCATATCCATATGATTAATATAATTTTTTCAATATTCTTTTTTAATTCAATTATATTCATTTTAAAGCAATCTAAGCAATTGATGAAGACAAAAAAAAATTCACACAATGGGCAATTGTGAAAATTCATTTTATAACTTCAAAAGGGAATGGGGGAAAATAAAATGAAGAAGAAGAATAAAAAGTGATAAAGAGAAAGGAAAATTTACAGCTTCAGGTATTCCTTTCAGGGCATAAAGAAACTGTTTAATAAAGCCCATTTTTAAAAAAAAAGAAAGAGCCATATATTAATACTTTCAATACGCCGGCCTCATTCAAAGCGTTCCTTTCTCCGCACCGTTCGCCCCTCTCGCTCGGAAATGAATCACATTTCTTCCGCACTTCGAATCTCGGCGAAAAAAGTTCCCGCAAAAAGATAAAACGAATTTCTACTCTGGAAGAAGTTAACCCTAACGAGGTATTACCATAAATTCCATCAAGAAAACTGACGAATATCGATCGACACGGAGAAACGATTTATCGATTAATCGCTATCTCCTTTGTTTTAACGCTTGTCACCGCAAAATCTGATCGACGGATCGAAAAAGAAAGAAAGGAAGAACCCTAATAAAGGACAAAAATAAATGGACCTCTCTAAAATTAGAAATGATGAAAATAGCTTTAGTTCTCAGGCATCCAGTTTCTAATAGCTATTTCGGGAGAAAGATTATAATTTTCCACTTACTGTAATGTCCATTTTCTTTTCCTTTTTTTTATTATTATTTATCTTCGGAACTGGATTTTTCGCGCCAACTTACCAACGAATGATTCCTTGATGGTCCATGTCTTCCAATGGCATCGCCTTCTACGGATAAACGAACCAATCGATGGCAGGGGCATAAATCAGGGAACAAAGCAACGAGCCAATTACCATTCATGTCCATTTAAACGAGGGGAATTGTTTTCGATGTACTTGACACTGTTCCTCGGCATGTTGATGGCATGGAATGCAATTGGACGAGGCGATACTTTTAAAAGCATTTGTTTTAAAATTGATCCTACATAAAAGACTGGCTATCGGGACTGTTGCGGATGAGAGAACTCATTCTTATCCTTACCATCGCAGTCTGTGCTTGCTTTTCGGAATTTAATAACATTCCATTGCAAGTTCAAGAAAGATGTCTTTAAGTGTTTAAATTTGTAAACAGAATTATATTGGTACAACTTAATCAATGATAGTTGTTTTCTTAAGATGTATCCATAATTTTCTTACGTTAAAATACACTGTTGGTTTCTTTTTTAAATATTTTGATATATATTGCTTTTATTATATGCTATAATGACTGGGCGATTTTTGGCAACACTCTTTATTGTTGGCTATGTTGTGGCGGGAAGAGAGGAAAAGGTCTACCATCGCACAATTATTTTCGAAACAGATGTTTCATTTTTTGTCAATAAATGTAAATTTATTTTTACTAAATATTTATCATTTATAATATATTGATAAATTTTCTTGTGTAATAAATGTTCACTAAAATGATTTAAAAATAACATATTCATTTATATGAACTTTTTGTAATTTAATTAATTTGTTTAATGTAATGCTTTACTACATTTTACATAATAAGATCAGAGCTGTAAACAAATAAATATTTTGATTAAATAACACATTTTTAATTAAATAAAAAATTTTCTTGTGTCTATTTATGTTTATCAGGCACATAGTTCAATAAATGTGTGACTTGAGAAGAAGAATTTCTCGGAATATTCAGAATTGCTTCGTAACATGTTTATTCTAAATAAATGCTCGCAGGGAGCCAAGGGGCGAAGCAGCGCCAACTCTAGTAAGAAGACGATGGAAGATGTTTTCCCTCAACTTTCTGTTCTTTTTAAAATAAGGGGACTTACTTCACTTTATTAATAGCCAGTTTTTGCATACCGTATTTTGGACGTCCGCTAGCTTTTTCTTCCTAGCGCGCATGCTCATAAGGAACGTTATTACAGGTACGCATGCGCAATTTGCTACGAGCATGCACGCTAGGGAGAAAAAGCTAGCGGACGTCCAAAATACGGTATGCAAAAACTCTCTAATACTCTAAGTGTTGAACGCTATAATTCTTATGCTTGCTATGTTCTACAATTAGTGATGTTTAAAAAGAAAAAAAATATCTTTTTTCATTTAAAAAGCATGGTTAAATGAGCAGAAGAATTTGTAAATATAAAACAAAAAGTACATAGTAGTACATACCGAAGTCGACGTAACGAAGTAAATGAGCTTCTTAAACACACACACTCACAAATAATCATGATTTATTTTTGTCCCACTTATAAAATATTTTGAAATAGTTTATTTACTGGTGAAAAACTAACTGTCTGTGGGAACTTGTTTGCTTAAGAATTTTGCATTGAAGTCTATAATGGTCGACATCTGTTATTGGTGGTACGGGGGATTAGGCTGTGTAATTAAAAAGAACACATAATTGTAAACAATCATCAGCTGTGCATACGTGGAGTTTAAACGAACTTGTAATCTGTTAGAAGTAAACATTGATAACATTGGAATGCCACGCTTTTTAAAGCAACAGTTAATAATGATCTTATCACTCGAATAGAATAGCTTACATAAACTTTGTGTTTAAAGTTTTGTAGCACATTTATTTCTTTAATTTCTAGAAGAAAACGATTTATATTATTCAATATTGTTATTGAGTTCATTATTGTTTTCTAAAAAAAGTGAATGCACAGAGAACAATCAATTTCTAAACTTTGATTATGGGACTATGAAATACAAACAAAATTGTGATGAAAGTCTAAGAATAAAATTGTTATATATTCTTCTTATGATCAGACTAGTAGATTGAAAATTCTGAACCATTGTTTTATATTTAAACATCAAGGTGCCTTGGGAATTCATTCACGAAATGAGATTTTAAATGGAATTGGGACAATTATAATCTGTAACGAGGAATTGGTAAAAAAAATATTCGATACTCCTGAGTCGTTTTTTTATACCGACTCCCGACTCCCGACTCCCGACTCCTGAAAGCTTTGCGTTTTTATGAACTACGATCTTTACTAATGGATTTAAAAAAATATGTAAATTACATTTAATGATTTTAATTAAACTCAAATATCAGTTTTTGCATTAGTGAAGTATTTTTACAATTTTAAAGGTGTAGTATTTGAAGTTTGCTTACCAAAAATAAAAATCCTTTGAAGACAGCGGTAATAAATTAGTATGAAAGTAAAGTATTACAGAAAAATAAAAGAAAATTCTACATTTTAATCTCAAAGAGGCTTTTTATAATGCATTTAATCTTATTTGCTGCACTTAAAAGTAACATAGTTCCTTATTAGATATTTTTTACCACTGTTGATATTTTTAAAAGCCTCTGCGCTGAGCAAGGTCTCTCGACACTCATATGCCGATAAAACAATGTCTTGCTGGTGTTTGTATTATTGAAGAATACAATTGAAGTGCTTTCATAACAAAATTGCTTTAAACTATTTATTTATTTTCATGAATTCTCGGAATTTAGAGAAAATAATAAAATAATCGGGAGTTGGATTCTTTGTAATGATTCGCAATTTGATTGTGACTCCTTTAAAACTGATTCACCCCTGAAGAATTTTGAGGGTTTTGCAAAAACGAAATTCATCAAAGACAAAAGTTCGAAGTATTAGGAAACTTCGATTTAAAAATGTGAGGGAAATAATCACATTTCATTTCCGTTCGAGATTTCGTTCCTTGTCATTAAAAATAGCTACTTTTATTTTTGAAGTTTTTCTACTAAATTCCTAAACTACTATTAAAGCACCCAAAGCTCCTGGCTAGCTCACATTTCTTTTATACATCAAGAGAAGATTAAAGAATTTCAATTATTTCAACGACAATGCTAGATACTTGATGATGATGCAATTCTTATAAAAAGAAGACTGAAATTCAATAAACTAATATTTATTTACATAATGTCATTTAAGACGATCACATGAACATAACATACAATTTTAATATAATTCACAACTATTAACAACTTGTCGCAATACCGTTACACCTTGATACGACAAGCGACAGCAGCCAGACCCCAAAATGCCTGCAAGAAGCCAAAGTTCAGATTGATTCATCCATTCTCATGGGATGGAAAAATCACGTCAACTATCATGACACGTCACGTAGAACATGATGTTTCATTGCTTTGCTGTGAAACGAAATTTAGAATGTATTGAGGCAAGCGTTCTTATTGGGAAACCGCCGTTTTATTATTACTTATTTTACTCAATATACTTATTAGTGTTTATTTATTACATATACTTATTTATTATTTTCTTCGTATTTATTCTAATTATACTTATTTATATATATTTAATTTACGTTCATAAATTACTATTACTTATTCCTTTCTAAAAAAAGTTGCAAATTTCATTCACTTTGGTTTTGAACGAAATCGAAATTTTTAGTTTTTCTATTTTCAATTTTTGAAAAATTTCATGTGATTTAATTAAAAATATATTTCTTTGAATTTTTAAAGATATTTTATGATCTGTTTTAAACAATTTTATAATTCGCATGCTCCTCAATATTTGAAAATTATTTGGTTTAAAAATAACGATATGATAAATTAATCAATATTAATTTCGTTATTGAAAAAATATATAATTATTTTTTTATACTATTTTTATATATATATATATATACAGGGTGATTATAATGAAAGTCCCACTTTCAAGCTGCTGTAAAAAAAAGAAACACTCTTCACAATGTGTTATATCTTCAGTTCACATTTGAACTGAAGATATTTGAGGAAGGGAAAATTGGTACGGCATCAAAGAGAGTTCCAAAGTGTATTAATAGAAGGCGCTGTAAGCGGCCTAAAGTAAGTGAATTCGGCTGCCAGTGATATTTTGAATCGAAATGACAACGTATTTGGTATGAGTTGCACATTAAACCTACTGTAATGTTTAATGTGCTTGATGATTTCGGTTTTTTGACTGAAAAAAATGACTTCCAAGTCATTCTGCAGTTGTGACACTGTGAGTGGAAATCCCATCCAATACGACAAGGTCATACCCGATTAGATGGGGAAAATCGGTGGAACTTTATTTGGACCTTTATTTTTAACCTTGCCGTTTCCCCCTTCTTCAAGTATCTTCAGTTCAAATTTGAATTCATTGTGAGGAGCATTCTTTTTCTTTTTTTTTACAGCCTTTTGAAAGTGGGACGTTAATTATAATCACCCTGTATATATATATATATATATATATCACACAATTTTTTAATAACTTCAATATTATAAAAAAATTGCGTAATTATTAAATTAATTAAAGGTTAAATATTTATGAATGAAAATACATTTTTGTATAAATCGTGATAAATTTTCTCTTCTTTGTATAATATTTATATAATGTGATATTTGTATAAAATAAAAACATAATAAACATTATGGTAAACATATAATATAAACATAATAAACATTATGATAAACATATAATATAAATATATAGACAATATGGTTTAAAGTGCGCAATATTAAAGTATTAAACACATACTCCATGGAGCTATCTGCTCTTTTCACTGGAATTACGATATTCACTCCAGCTTTCCGCTATCTTAACGTCTTATTAGTGAAGCCTTGCATAAGTTCTCCTTAGTTTAAATAAGCCCTTGATACGAAACCTGAGGGAGGATTTCAGTCTAAGCAGGCAGTTTTCCCGTGATACTTATTTACGGTCGTCTACGCACCTTACTAATATGCTTACGATGGAGAGCATTATTTCTATGAAACAGTGTTTACAAATAGCACTCTAGAGTTATAAATGTAGCTTTTATAACACATCATTTGAAGATTTGTTTGTACAAAGATAAATTGAATCCATATCAGTATACTGTGTTATACTGATAGGTGTATGAATTAATTATGAAAAAATTTTACTCTAATATATTATAAGTACTAATCACATTATCAAATTACGATATTTTCCAAAATAATTTCCATACTGTCAAATATTTCTTTCAATAAAAAAAAAAAAAACATTACTTCATTTTAATATTTAATTATTAAGTATATATCTTATAGGGGCCTGATGGGCGAGTGACTAGCACTCTGACTGTCGGTGACACAGGTTACGGGTTCGAGTCCCTGCGGTGCCATGGATGTTTTTGGTGGTTCGGAATCCACTTTAAGCATAGGTACCGGCCTAATATGACTATTACGCCACACCATTGTGCCTAGAGCTGAGTTATCCCATTACAGTTTGGGAATGATGTCGGTGAGAAGTCTGATTGGGCTCTGTGCCGTTCTATGGTCATATGATACTGGGACCTACGGCTTCCAAACCACAACAAACATCCATGCCACCACCGGGATTCCAACCCGATACCTGTGGCACCAAGTGCCAAAGCGCTAGTCACTCAACCATCAGGCGCCTTTAATAACTTCAATATTATAAAAAAAATTCCACAAGCATTATTAAATTACCAGGATGAATATTTATGAATAAAAATACATTTTTGTATAAATCTTCTTAAAACGTCTTCTTTGAAAGATATTTATACAACTAGCATGTGTGTGTACATTATGGTTTAAAGTGTGCACTATTAAAATATTAAACACACATTCCACTATCTGTCCTCTCCACTGAAATTACGCAAGATTCACTCCAGCTTTCCGCTATCTTAACGTCTTCTTAGCGAAGCCTCGCGTAAGTTCTCCTTAGTTTAAATAAGCCCTTGATAGGTAACTGCAGGGAGGATTTCAGTCTAAGCAGGCATTATTCCCATGATACTTACGGTCTTCTACCCACCTTACTAATATGCTTACGATGGAGAGCATTAATTACTCGAAACATTGTTTACATATAACACTCTAGAGTTATAAAAGCTGTTACACCACGCCATTTGAAGATTTGTTTACATAAAGGTAAATTTAATCCATATAAGTATACTGTGTTATAAGTACGTATGAAGTAATTATAAAAAAAAAATAAGCTTCTACATATAAGTAAAAATCATATTTTAAAATATCAATTTATTTCTGTAAAAAAAGCAATACTTCATTTTAACAATTGTTGTTATGTATATATCTTATAGGGGTCCGATTGGCGAGTGACTAGCATTCTGGCTCTTGATGCCGCAGGTAACGGGTTCGAGTCCCGAATGTGCCATGGATGTTTTTAGTCGTTCGGAATCCACTTCAAACTTAGGTAACGGTCCAATATGATTACTACTACTACTAAAGTTGAGTGCCTAAAGTTGAGTTAGCCCTTTACAGTTTGGCAATGATGTGGGTGAGAAGTCTGATTTGGTTCTATGCCGCTCTATGGTCATATGAGACCGGGACCTACGATTTAAGATGGATTCCGAACCATTACAAACATCCATGGCACCTCCGGGACTCAAACCTGTGGTACCTCGAACTTGCCACTCGGCCATCAGGCCCCTTATAATTTATAACTCATTTATATAAAAAAAATTCAGTATAATATCTACCTCCATCATACAATCTTTTAATACCCTCAATATTATAAAAAAATTGTACAGGCCTCATTAGATTACTAGGATAAATATTTATGAATGAAAATACACTTTTGTATAAATCTTACTAAAACCTCTTCATTGTATGTCATTTATATAAATAGCACGTGCATGTACATTATGGTTTAAAGTGCACAATATTAAAATATTAAACACACATTCCACGAAGCTATCTGTCTTCTCCACTGAAATTACGGAAGATTGCCTCCAGCTTTCCGCTATCTTAACGTTTTATTAGAGAAGCCTCGCGTAAGTTCTCCTTGGCTTAATACGTAACCAGAGGGCGGATTTCAGTCTAAGCAGGCAGTTTTCCCGTGATACTTACTTACGGTCTCCTACGCACCTTATTAATTTGCTTACGTTGGAGAGCATTATTTAAACGAAACATTGTTTAAATATAGCACTCTAGAATTAGGATATCACATCACTCGAAGATTTGTTTACATAAACGTAAAATGAATTCATATCAGTATACTGTATTATAAGTACGTTTATGAATTAATTATAAGAAAACTTTTAACTCCTCTACATATATGTAATAATCATATTGTACAGTATCAAATTAGGATATTTACGAAAATAATTTTCTTAGAATCCTATATTTAATTCAGTAAAATAAACATTACTTCATTTTAATAATTAATGTTAAGTATATATCTTATTGTTAAGTATGTATCTGGGCCTGAATGGCCGAGTGTCTAGCGCTCTGGACCAAGGCACCACAGGTTTTGGGATCGAGTCCCAATGGTGCAATGGATGCTTGTAGTGATTCGGAATCCACTTTAAGCCGTAGGTACCGGTCTCATATGACTGTAAGAGCGTCGCGAAGTCCAGTCGGACTTCTACCTAGGGTGCTCCATCAGATATTAAGCAACAGAAGCTGCCCCCTTTCTCTTCAACCACGTGTTCATGGGTTTGGTCTATATGTCTACTAAGTGGGATAAGTCACAAGCATGTATCTTACCCAAGAAGATCATAAATAAAATTATTTGAATTAATGAAGTATTAGTTGTATTTTTATAGCAAGGAAATACAACGGAATAATAGTGTTTACATTTTATATAGTTAAAATTAAAATCTCTGCCTTTCTGTATACATATAACTTAATGCATGAACGTGTGAGTGCTTCAACAATACTAAACTGTTACATCATCTAACTTCTTCAGAATTATTTTTCTATCCTATGCCTGGCTAAAAAATATTATAAAAGAATTCTCATTTGTTTTATGATTCTAATTTTAACGCGTTAATAAGATGCATTTTTTTTTCTTATTATAATTGTTTGCATGTTTATTCTGCATGTTTGTAACAGTCAGCTTTATGACATCATGCACAAATCAGAAGTGTTGTTTTTGAAGTAAAAAACAAATTCAAATATCAATGTCAACTAGAAGTACTTGGTAGAAGGGCGAGGCAGCAGAGGCTAACCGCAAGGAGGACTTTACTTCGCTATGAGCAGGAAGCCTCTTGTCCTGGACTTGACAACGCCAGAAGTCGTTTGTGTGATACCTTCTTTCTTTACGAATTGCCAACAGTCCATCACGGTGTCAGATCTTCGTGGTGATTATCTCTCTTGTTCTCGACTGTTCTCTTTCCCTCTCTCACCCTGCTTCTTGTCCTCTCTCTCTGACGTTCTCATTCGATGTCATTGTCACTACGACTATCGTTTTTCTGGCTATCGGTGGTTCTATTTTTCTTATTAGCCGCAGCTTTCTCATGGTTCGAGAAGTATTGATCAATCCATACAAACATTTATGGAATCTTCATTTATTTACAAGCAATATTTACAAAGATATACAGGGTTGACGGTAACAGTTCAAAGGCAAAAACTAAACTGAATGAAAAATGTTCTTTTTAGAATAAAATAACTCGTTTCCACAGCAACTGCTGGTCTCCACGGCAACAGCCTGTTTCCACAGCAACCAACAGCTCATCTCCACGGCAACAGCGCAATTCTGAATCGGTTCCAAACGATTTCTATAAAACTATCACGTGACGCTGTGTGGCGCGAACTAAAGCATAACAATTCCAAGTCATCAACACCTTTTGTTTCTCACGAGATCTCCCGCCCATCATATATTATTGGCCTGATTTTCCTCTTAAAATCCGACACTGGGCGTAGAGGCTTTTCTACTGATGGGGGTGATACATTCGTTTAATCAGATTGAAAAAAAAAAACGGATAGTTCTTTTTAGAGATCAGAGTTTATCATCTCTCCACAGTCGAAACATTCCATTTCCGTCAGTAAGACTCACCCCCTCAATAAATAAGTGAGCTCAGATATTTTGATATGTCGTAAATGTTTCAATAAACTTTAATTCCTCAGTAATGCAGCATACAGACTTGAATTGGTTTGGTATACATTCGGTTTGGCCACCGCTGCTTTAAGCTTTCGTCGAAGTCTGCAAGTGTTTAGAAAAATTACCCACCGTTGAACTATTTAAAGTAGAATCGACACACAACGAGGCCGTGCCGTGGGTCTGTTCATCATCGCATAATTCGTCTTGAGTCTCGAGCAAGTAGTGACTGAGATCTAAAACGGGGCGCTCTTCTGCTAGATGGATGGCGCGTCTTCATCGGCGTGTCCTGACGGCGTTAAGTATCTGTCTCTCACAATTACCACGAGGGGGATCTCTTGCTTCATCATTCCCGACACGAGCGCTTCAAAATATTTATTTATCGCCTGCTAAAAGGTTCTCAAAATGGTGTGTCTTCTGCCATCCTTGTATCGCCCACACATTTAGCATTAAGTTTTCTGATTTCTTCTCCTAAGCATAACCTAATTTCTCAAGTGGGTAATTGTTTAAAGCAACTAATATAAAAAAAAACAATTTTTAAAGACAATTCCTACTTTTTTTTTCACTCTATTTCAGAAAGTCCTTTATAAATAATTTTCATTCATTTTTTTAAGTTTATCTATTGGTAGGTACATGCAACTTAAATCAAAAAAAAAACTAAAATGAATTAATTAAATTTAATGAATGAATTAATATTTGAAAAAACTGTATTCACATCCAGTGTCATCCACTACAAGTTTCAAAAAATGTATTTGAACTGGAGTGGATGAATAGAAAGTATTTTATGAACGATTAAAAATGTGAACAAGATACATATAAGCAGAGTGTGAGCTAATAGAAGGAATTGAAAAAAAAGAATGTTTTCTGTTGCCCTAAATAGCTTTTAGTTTTAGTGTGTGGATTATTCTAGGGTTCGAATATCCCATGGGTGATGGATTCTCTGGTTTCAAGACATCAGTTCCACCACCACTTTTTATAAATGGTTACCTTAAAAAAATTTAAGGGAATGGCTCAATAATTTAAAAGAATTTAGCAGATATATTTATATATACTAGTTGTTTTTTGTATCTGAAGATATTTCTTTCTAAAAGTGACTTCGAAATGATTACGGTTAATGGTTTATTTCTATAATACAAGTAATATAAAAACAAATTTTTAAGTCAATTCCTACTTTTTTTTCACTCTATTGCAGAAAGTCTTTTATAAATAATTTTCAGTCATTTTTTTTATAAGTCATTTTTAATATTTGAAAAAACTGTATTCACATCCAGTGTCATCCACTGCAAGTAAAAAAAAAATGCATTTGAACTGAAGTGGAGGAATAAAAAGTATTTTATGAACGATTGAAAATGTGAGCAAGATATATATAGGGAGAGTGTGAGCTAATAGAAGGAATTGAAAAAAGGAATGAAAATGCATTTGATGTGAATGAAAATTTATCTAATTAGCCTGTTTTGCAGTATTTAAATTTCTTAATTGGGCCTGAATGGCCGAGTGGCCAGTGCTCTGGCGCTCATTACCACAGGCTTTGGGTTTGAGTCCCGGCGGTGCCATGGATGTTTTTAGTGGTTCGGAATGTACTTTAAACTGTAGGTCCCGGCTTAATAGGATCGTAGAGCGTTACGGGTATCGTTACTCCTCGTCCGTAGCTTATCTTTAAGTTACACGCGCCCCCAAAGTGAGTAACATCGGTGCAGCGCTTGCCTTAAGGCATCCAAGACCAAGCTGTCTAAGTGCTTGCAGGCTGCATTGGAAAGAAAAAAAAATATTTCTCAATTTATAATTTTAACATCAAATGAGAAACAAAAAATCAAATATTCGGGATACATTTTAGAATTCTTTAAATTTCTAAAGTTGTCTTTTTCTGTTTTTGATTATTTTGTACATTCTTAATTTTTCCTTTTTGCATATTTTACTTTTTTTCTTAAAAAATAAATTAATTTGTTATTTTTTATTGTTAAATTGACAGTATGATGCATAGATGAGAATCTCTTGTATACAATTCTATGGATTTCTATCTTGAAAAGAGTAATGTCATACATATAATATTATCAAAATATTTTGTAATTGTTAGTTAAGTTCTACGATTTTTGATGCACTAATTACCACATATATCGCTTAAATATACATATCAATTTTAAGGTGTTTGTGTATATAAAATGATTAAAACCTATTAAATACATCTACAGTCTAAAATGTCTTAAAAACATTAATTTTGTACTAATTTCATTAATATTTTCTAATTAGAAATACATTTAAGCTGCACTGATGTTCTATAAATATTTAAATTCAAACTAAATTAGTATCTTTATTAGTAGTAGGTCACCAAATGAAATAAATATAAAATTTATTTAAATTTTATTTTTAGTAGGTAATAGATCATTAAAAGTAATATAATAACATAGTAATGTAGTAAGAGTAATAACCTTCCATATAAATTTTCAGCAAATTTTCAGCAATAAGAAAATGATTAAATATAAAATCAAACTAATTTAGTAATCGATAACCCTTATTCTAAAGTATAGTTCTATTACCTAATTGAGCCTTATATGGATAGGTTTGAATGTAAACATTCCAAAAGACATTACCAAACAGTTATACAGTGGGTACAAAAAGTATTTGCACACATACAGTTTTGTTTACAATTCATAAAAAAATGCATTAAAAAATACAAAAAGGGGCATTTTAAAAACATAATAACCTTATTCATCTAAACTAATTTTAAAAAATACAATAATACAAGTAAAAAAAAATTTTTTGCAATAAAATTAAAATATCTTACGTCAAAAAAGTATTTGCACACTCAACTCAACTTTAGGAAATTTGCATTTTTTTGCTAATTATTTGATAGTCATCCCGCAGTAAATAACATACGTAAGACGACTATAAAGGGAAGTAGTGTCGATACTTTAGCAGTTGATTGTTGATTTCAATTTGTGATGGCGCCTAAGAAATCTGAATTGCCGATCTCGTTGCGAGAAAAAAATTGTTTCTCTTAGTGAAAATGGCCTAAGTTATCGAGAAATAGGTAAAAAAGTAAATGTTTGCTTTTCTACTGTTCGGTACATTATAATTAAACGTCAAATAATATAAATATTATAAAACGTCACAAAGAAAGAGGATCTACATCAAATAACTTGCGTTCTGGACGCCCAAAGAAACTTTCACAGCGAATTAAGCGAAAAATTATAAGAGAGGCATCAAAAAATCCATTTGTTAGTGCGACAACATTAGCCAGTGATGTCGCTTCAACATCTGAAGTTTAAATTAGTGCCCAAAGTATTCGAAATGTCCTGCACGATGCACAAATTTATGGGAGATCTCCAAGGAAAAAACCTTTTATAAATGAACGAAATAGGCTGAAGAGACTCGAATTCGCTAAGAAATATATCAATAAGCCAATTGATTTCTGGAGAAATGTCATATTCTCCGACGAGAGTAAGTTCAATATCTTTAAATCAGATGGCAGCAAATTAGTTTGGAGAAAGCCTTGCACTGCTTTCCATACTAAAAATGTATTAACTACAGTTAAACATGGAGGAGGCTCTGTTATGGTTTGGGGGTGCATGGCTAGCAAAGGAGTTGGTAATTTGTGTTTCATTGATGGGAATATGACAGCTCGAACCTATATTGATGTGTTGCGAGATAACTTGCCACAAAGTGCAATAAAATTGGGTATCAGTAATTCGTACTATTTTCAACAAGACAATGATCCGAAGCACACTGCTGGTATAACACGAATCTGGTTGCTTTATAATGTACCCAGAAGACTTGCTACTCCACCACAATCACCAGACTTAAATCCTTTGGAAAATTTGTGGAATTCTTTGGATTTAAAAGTAAGAAAAAAGAAGATTTCAAACAAATCTGCACTTAAACAAGCTCTTATTGAAGAGTGGTTAAATATTGACCATACTGTTACAGAAAATTTAATTAAATCAATGCCAGCAAGATTACAAGCAGTAATAGATGCTAATGGAATGCATACTAAATATTAGTTATGTGAAATTTTTTTATATATTATATTTCTTTTGTATTCATGCGGGTGTGCAATTACTTTTTTGACACGAGATATTTTAATTTTGTTGCAAAATTTTTTTTAAATTTATATTATTGTATTTTTTCTGTTTAATTTAGGTGATTAAACTTATTCTACTTCGGCAATACCAATTTTTGTATTTCTTAATGCTTAATTTTATTATTTGCTAGAAAAAATGTAAGTGTGCAAATACTTTTCGTACCCACTGTAGTATTGTTACTATTCATTCACCAATTTCTCTTTCAAATCGTTTTCAAATGTTTTATCAAGAAAATATCCCTTGAAATCATCAGCCTGAATATGTCTTCCATGCAAATGATGTCTTTAGCTAGATAATCCGAGCACCGAGGAAAAATCTTTTCATTCCTTTGCTTTCACAGGTTCTATTTGGCAGTCATTAATTTTTAGGGAGTTCTCTTTGGTCACCATTCGTTAACGCCATTACTGACAGACCGTTAGCTGTGCAATAGTTATTGATAATGATGATGATGACGATAACGGCACTCTGGATAACGACAGATCAACGATACTTTAATGGATGTCGAAAATGATCACCATTATTTTCTGTCTCTGAAGTGATATTTCCAACGTACTTTCATGGGTGTGTGTTTTTTGTTGTAATTTAATGGTTACAAAATGTGTTTCGCTTATGTTCAGGGACAACAAAAATAGAATAAACCATTTTTATGAACAGTGAATTTATCAGAAATATCGAGATTCTAAAAGTAGCAGATAAAATAAATTCATATGTATCTTTTATTTCATATGTATCTAAAAATATTTTTATACTATGTTTGTGAATTAATTTTGAGGGATTTACAATGTATGGTAAAACTTTCCTTTTTGCATATTTTACGTGTTTTATTAAAAAAATAAATTAGATTTTTATTTTTTTTTTCTTAAATTGACAGCATGATGCATAGAGGAGACTCTCCTGTAGACAATACTATGGGATTCTTTTTTGAAAAGAGTAATCTCATACATACCAAAATATTTTATAATTATTATGTACTTTGATTTGATGCACTAATTACCGTATAGCACACTTAAATGTACATATAAATATTAAGGTGTTTGCGTATATAAAATGATTAAAACCTGTTAAATACATTTACAGTCTATAATGCTCTACAAATATAAATTTGTTACTAATTTCAAAAATATTTTACAATTCAAAATGCATTTATGCTTCACTAATGTCACTGTCATGCAATGTCAAAAATAATGTCATTGTCATGTAAATTCCAACTTAATTAGTATCTAAGTTAGTAGTAGGTCACCAAATGAAATAAATATTAAATTTATTTAAATTTCGTTTCTATTAGATATTATTATAGTAGATCTTCAATGTAAATTTTCAGCAAATAAGAAGCAATAAGAAAATGATTAAATATAAAATCAAACTAATTTAGTAATCGGTAACTCTTGTTCGGAAGTACAGTTCCATTTACTGATTGAGCATTAGATGGAAAGGTTTGAATGTAAACATTCCAAAAGACATTAACAAACACTTGTATTTTTACTATTCATTCGAAAATTTCTCTTACAAATCGTTTTCAAATGCTTTATCAAGAAAATATCCCTTAAAATCATCAGCCTGCATATGTCTTCTATGCAAATGATGTATTTAGCTTGAAATTCCAAGGCATATCGAGGAAAAATCTTTTCATCCCTTGCTTTCAGAAGTTCCATTCGACAGTCGTTAATTTTTAAGGAGCTCTCTTTGGTCACCATACGTTAACACCATTACTGACATGACCGTTATCTGTGCGATAGTTATTGATAATGATGATGATGATGATGAGGGCACTCTGGATAACGATGGACCAACGATACTTTAATGTATGTCGAAAATGATCACATAATTCCTTTTATTTTCTCCTTTTATTTTCTGTCTCTGAAGTGATATTTCCTACGTACTTTCATGAGTGTATTTTTTGTTGTAATTGAACGGGTTAGAAAATGTGTTTCGTTTATGTCCTGGGACAACAAAAATAAAATAAAACATTTTTATAAACATTCAATTTATCAGAAATATCGAGATTGTAAAAGTAGCAGATAAAATAAATACGAATTCTGTGAACTAAAACGTCTTTGAAACAGCACTAATTTTAGAAAAAAAGCAGTTGCTGCAATTTGTATCTTTCTATAAGAATAATTTTATTTCCTATAATCTAAAAATATTTTTATATTACGTCTGTGAATTAATTTTGTGGGCTTTAAAATAGATGGCAAAACTTTACTTTTTGCATATTTTACGTGTTTTGTTAAAAAAATAAATTAAATTGATATTTTGTATTGCTAAATTAACATCAGGATGCATAGGGGAGATTCTTTTGAAAACAATTCTATGGGCTTGTTTTGCTTTGAAAAATAAATCTTCTACATATAATATTACCAAAATATTTTATGATTTTTGATTGGCTAATTACAATAAAATACTCTTAAATAAACATATAAAAAATTCTCAATGTTGTAGTGCTTGTGTAAATAACATGATTAAAACCTATTTAATACCTTTGCAGTCTCAAATGTTTTACAAATATAAATTTTTCACTAATTTCCAAAATATTTTATTATTAAAAAATAGATTTAAGTTGAACTAATGTTACTATAAACATGCAAATTCAAAATAAATGATAATGTTTTATCACGAAATGAAATAAATATTAAATTTAGTTAAATTTTATTTTTATTAGATAGTAGATCATTAATAGTAGACCTTACAAGCAAAGCTTCAGCAAACATGAGGCAATAAGAAAATGATTAATTCTTAAATCAAACTAATTTAGTAATCGATAAACCTTATTCTAAACTATAGTTCCATTTACTGATTGAGCATTAGATGGATAGGTTTGAATGTAAATATTCCAAAAAAAAATTATATATATAATTATATTGTTACTATTCATTCGCCAATTTCTCTTTCAAATCGTTTTCAAATGTTTTATCAAGAAAATATCACTCAAAATCATCAGCCTGCATATGTCTTCTTTGCAAATGATGTCTTTAGCTCGATATTCCAAGGACCCCGAGGAAAAATCTTTTCATCCCTTCCCTTTAGATGTTCTATTCGACAGTCGTTAATTTTTAGGGAGTTCTCTTTGGTCACCATTCGTTAGCGCCATTACTGACAGACCGTTAGCTGGCAATAGCTATTGATAATGATGATGATGATAACGGCACTCTGGATAACGATGGACCAACGATACTTTAATGGATGTCGAAAATGATCACCATAACGGGCTCCTTTTATTTTCTTGTGTCTGAAGGGATATTTCCAACGTACTTTCAGGGGTGTGTATTTTTTGTTGTAATTGAACGGTTAGAAAAATGTGTTTCGTTTATGTTCAGGGACAACAAAAATAGAATGAACCATTTTTGCGAAAGGTAAATCTATCAGAAATATCGAGATTGTAAAAATAGCAGATAAAAGAAATTGGAATTTTGTGAACTAAAATGTCTTTGAAAAGATACTAAGTTTAGAAAAAAATGTAGGTGTTGTATTTTGTATCCTTCTATAACAATTTTATTCCATATATATCTAAAAATAATGGGACCTGATGGCCGAGTGACTAGCACTCTGGCCCTCGATACTGCAGTACCGGCGTTGCCATGTTTGTTTGTAGTGGTTCGGAATCCACTTTAAGCCTTAGGTTCCGATCTAATGTGATCGTAGAGCGCTGTGAGTGTAGTGTTACTCGCGTCCATAGCCTATCCTCAAGCTACACGTGACCCCTGGATAGTGCTCAATGAGTAACAGCGTTGCAGTCCTTGCTTATGGCATTAAAGATTAACTGTCTCTGCATTGCTAGTAGCGTTAGAACAATATTAACACATATAGAAAATATTTTTATACTGAGTATGTGATTTTCTTTTATGGGACTTGCAATAGATGGCAAAACTTTCCTTTTTGCATATTTTAAGAGTTTTATTAAAAAAAGAAATTAGATTAGTATTTTTTATCTTAAATTGACAGCAGGATGCATATTCGAGAACCTCTTGTATACAATATTATGGACTTCTTTCTTGAAAAAAGTAAAAAAAAGTTATGCAGTAATTTCATGCACAAATTACCACACAACACAATTACATATACATATCAATGTTAAGGTGTACGTATATGAAATTGTTAAAGCCTATTAAATACATTTACAGTATATAATGTCTTACAAACATAAATTTTCTACGAATTTCATAAATATTTTGTAATTAAATATGCATTTATGTAAACACATAAATTCACAAACTAAATTATTGTCTATGTTAGTAGTAGGTCACCGAATGAAATAATGCTAAATTTATTAAAATTTTATTTTTATTAGATAGTAGATTATGTGTAATTTTCAGCAAACTTGAGGCAATAGGAAAATGAGTACATATAAAATCAAACTAATTTAGCAATTGGTAACTCTTATTGTAACATTGATTGAACTATTTTGAAAGAACATTGAACAATTTTATTTAATATATATCTAAAGATATTTTTATACTACGTCTGTAAATTAATTTTATGGGATTTACATTTAAGCTACACTAATCTTACTATAAACACGTAAATTTGAAATAAATTGCTATTTGTCGCCAAATAAAATAAGTATTAAATTTATTTAAAAATATTTTTATTAGATAGGAGATCAGTAAGAGTAGACCTTCCATGTAAATTTTCATCAAACATGAAGCAACAAAAAAATTATTAAATATAAATTCAAACTAATTTAGTAATCGATAACCCTTATTCTAAAATATAGTTCCATTTACTGATTGACCATTAGATGGATAGGTTTCAATGTAAACATTCCAAAAGATATTAACAAACAGTTTATATTGTTAAAATTCATTTGCCAATTTCTCTTTCAAATGTTTCATCAAGAAAATATCAAGCAAAATCATCAGTCGCATATGTCTTCTATGCAAATGATGTCTTTAGCCTGATATTCCAAGGACCCCGAGGAAAAATCTTTTCATCCCTTCCCTTTAGATGTTCTATTCGACAGTCGTTAATTTTTAGGGAGTTCTCTTTGGTCGCCATTCGTTAACGCCATTACTGACGGACCGTTAGCTGGCAATAGTTATTGATAATGACGATGATGATTACGGCAATCTGGATAACGACGGACCAATGATACTTTAATGGAAGTCGAAAATGATCACCATAACGGGCTCCATTTATTTTCTGTCTCTGAAGTGATATTTCCAACGTACTTCCATGGGTGTGTATTTTGTATTGTAATTTTACGGTTAGAAAAATGTGTTTCGTTTATGTTCATGGACAACAAAAATAGAATAACCAATTTTGTGAACAGTAAATTTACAGAACAATATTGCAAATGTATTATTTAAAGTAAATACGAATTTTGTGAACTAAAATGTCTTTGAAGCGGCACTAATTTTAGATAAAAATGTTGATGTTTAGGTGTGTAGGTTTTTTATCCTCATCTAAGAACAATTTTATTTCATATATATATATAAATAATGGGACCAAATGACCGAGTGACTAGCGCTCTGTACTGCAGATTTCGAGTTGAAGTCCTGGCAATGCCATAGACGTTAGCACTGTTTCGGAATTCACTTTAAATGGTAGGTCCCGGTCTAGCAGGATCAAAGAGCGTGGTGTGGGGAACTGTTACTCATGTCCGTAGTATATCTCCAAGCTACACGTGCCCCCTGTTAGTGCTAAATGAGAAACGTCGGTGTATCCCTTGATTATGGCTTTAAAGATTAACTGTCTCTGTATTACTAGTTGCATTTGAACAACAACAACATATTTAAAAATATTTGTATACATATGTGATTTACAATAGATGGCATAACTCATGCTATATCTTCTGTAACTATATTTATATCAAAGCTATATCATTAGGCTTATCTTTTTATTATGTTTCATTTTGTTTAAGTGTAACGAACATATTTTGACGATGGACCAGCGATACTTTAATGGATGTCGAAAATTATCACCATAACGGGCTCCTTTTATTTTCTTGTGTCTCTGAAGTGATATTTCGAACGTACTTTCACGGGTGTGTATTTTTTGTTGTAATTTAACGGCTAGAAAATGTGCTTCGTTTATGTTCAGGGACAACAAAAATAAAATAACCATTTTTATGAACGAAGTATCGAGATTGTAAAAGTACAAGATAAAATAAATACGAATTTTGTGAACTAAAATGTCTTTGAAATAACACTAATTTAAGAAAGTAGGTAGATTTTAGGTGCTGTACTTCTATAAGAACAATTTTATTTCATACATTTTTTCTAAAAACATTTTTATACTATGTCTGTGAATTAATTTTGTGGGATTTACAATAAATGGCAAAACTTTCCTTTTTGCACATTTAACGAGTTTTATTAAAAAATAAATTAGATTGTATTTTGTATTGTTAAATCGGCAGCATGATGCATAGAGGAGAATCTCTGGTATACAATTCTATGGGCCACTTTCTTTGAAAAAGTGATATCATACGTATATTACCAGAATATTTAATAATTGTTAGGTACTAGGATTTTTGATGCACTCATTACCACATAACACTCTTAAATATATACATCAGTATTAAGGTGTTTGCGTATATAAAATGATTAAAACCTATTAAATACATTAACAGTTTATAATGCCTTACAAACATAAATTTGTTACTAATTTCATGAATATTTTCTAATTAAAGAATACATTTAAACTGTACTAATGCTACTGTAAAACGTAAATTGAAACTAAATTACAATTTTTAGTGAAGAAAAAAAAAATGAAAAAAGTAGTGAGTTTATTTTAATTTTATTTTTATTAGATGGTAGATTATTAAGAGTAGATCTTCCATGTAAATTTTAAGCAAATATGAAGCAATAAGAAAATGAATAAATATAAAATCAAATTAATTTAGTAATCGATAACTGTTATTCTAAAGTATAGTTCCATTTACTGATTGAGCATTATATAAATAGGTTTGAATGTAAACATTCCAAAAGAAATTAACAAACAATTTGTATTGTTACTATTCATACGCCAATTTCTCTTTCAAATCGTTTTCAAACGTTTTATCAAGAAAATATCACGTGAAATCATCAGCCTGAATATGTCTTCCATGCAAATGATGTCTTTAGCTTGATATTAGAAGGACTCCAGGGAAAATCTTTCATCCCTTCCCCTTAGAAGTCCTGTTCGACAATCGGTAATTTTTAGGGAGCTCTCTTTGGTCACCATACGTTAACGCCTTTACTGACAGACCGTTAGCTGTACAATAGTTATTAATAATGATGATGATGATAAGGGCACTCTGGATAACGATGGTCCAACGATACTTTAATGGATGTCGAAAATGATCTCCATAACGAGCACCTTTTATTTTCTTGTGTCTGAAGTGATATTTCCAGCGTACTTTCACGGGTGTGTATTTTATGTTGTAATTGAACGGTTAGAAAAATGTGTTTCGTTTATGTTCAGGGACAGCAAAAATAGAATGCCCATTTTTATGAACGAAGTATCGAGATTGTAAAAGTAGCAGATAAAATAAATATGAATTTTGTGAACTAAAAATGTCTTCGAAACGGGACATAATTTTAGAAAACAATGCAGTTGTTGTATTTTGTATCCTCCTCAAAGAACAATTTTATTTCATATACATCTAAAAATAATAGGACCTGATGGCTGAGTGATTAACGCTCTGGCGCTCTGTACCACAGGTTTCAGCTTCGTGTCCCGGCAATGTCATAAATGTTTGTAGTGGTTCGGATTCCACTTTAAACCGTAGGTTCCAGTCTAATAGGATCGTATTGCTTTGTGTGGGTAATAAAATAGTGCCTAGTTATGGATGATATTGTTACTTTTCAATGTATAATTATGACAATTAACACATCCTTTTTCTCTGCTATACAATATAAAATATTTATTTTATGATAAAGGTGTGATAATACTTGTGAAAATTAAGAGAGATTACTATTATCTTTTTCCTTAAAAAAATTATTAGAAGCCAAAACGTTTGAATTTTAGAATCTTTTCCATTTAAACAATGAAATGCTTTGAGAATATATATATATATATATAAATAAATATATATTGTTCTAATGCATCTGGCAAACAATTAGACAATTGTCTTTGATGAATCAAAGCCAGCGCTGGCACGTTACTCACTTAGCACTACCCAGGAGGTTCGTGTAGCTGGAAGACGCTGAGTAACAATACCCCCGCAACACTCTACGATCCTGATAGAGCGGGACCTACGGCTTAAAGTGGATTCCGTACCACTACAAACATCCCTGCCACCGCCAGGACTCGAACCCCAAACCTGTGGTACCGAGCGCTACCCGGCCATTTAGACCCCACTTCGAGAATATAATATAGAATAAATTTTCCCAGAACCTTTAAACCAAATGGTAAATATTTTTAACGCTTTACTATAAATGAAATCGTCTACACAATCAAGAATATTCCTATTCGCTTAAGAAAGGAATTGTTATTGTAAGAGTTAAAACTAAATTGTTTTCAGCAAATAAAATAAAGTTAAATACTTTAATTTTCATGTAAAGTTTCCATAAATAATCCTTTCTTAATTAATTGCAAATACAAAAATCAATTCATTAACACCTTTTACTTGTTATCTTTTATGTTATCTTAGAAGGAAGGTCAAAGATAAGCAGCCAAATTAAACTGTCGATTTCCACCCGATCAAATTCGAAGCACGATCTGTATACGAACAAATCACTGATTCTACTGCGCCCATTTTGCTGTTTAATAGTGTCTGTGTATTTCCAGATAGCTGCATTTGTATTTAGATGGTAGAATTAAAGCTTTCCGAATGCCATCACAGGGTTGAAGTAAAATTCCAATGCCGTTTCCGGTGGAGATTTGTCACAGATTACCGTTTTCTACTGCGTTAGTCGTCAGACAAAGAAACTGATAGAAAAAGAGAAAACGCTGAAAAGAATAATGAAACATAATTATAATTGATAAATTGAATTCTTAAACTGATTGTCAATTTCTTATAAGCTATTTTTAAACACTCCCACCAATTTCCATTTTCAATGATGCAAATGGCTTCCTGGTATTATGAAATGAAAGAAATAAACTGATTTGTTAAAATATATATTACCATTATCAATGGAAATTTTTAATTAAAAAATATTTATGCTCATTTTTTATCTTATTTTTTATATGTTAATTTCCTTATATTTTTAATTTTTTTTCTTCGATATAAAAAAAATATTCAAAAACAGTCAAAATAGGGTTATATTTCCATATGCCAATCTCAATAAATTTTGAATTTAAAACAAGAAAACTTGAAAAACAACAAACTGATTTTATTCTCAATCTTTTATTTTAGAAACAATATATTTTAACATTTTTTAATATCGAAAAAATAAAAGCAAACTTATTTTAATTGTATCGAATATTGAAAGAATAATGATAAAAGAATAATTGATAAATTTAAATATAATTAAATAATTTTTTAATTGTGAATTTAGATAGATTTTTTAATTGCCAATTTCGTATAAAATAATTTCTTCATAATTCGCACCAATTTCCGTTTATAATAATGCAAATGCCTTTCTGATATTATGAAAGGAAAAAAATTAACTGATTTGTTAAAATATCAATTACCATTATTAATACAAATTTGTAATTAAGAAAGCATTTATGTTCATTTTTTACCTTAGTATTTTTTTATGTATTAATTTTCTTATATTTTTAATTTACAGCCTGATTATAATTAAAGTCCCACTCTCAATATGCTGTGAAAAAAGAACCACTCGTCACAATGGGTTCAAATTTGAACTGAAGATATTTGAAGAAAGGGGAAACGGTCATCAAAAAGGTTTCCAAAGTGCATTAGTAGATGATGCTATAAGCGGCCTAAGGAAAGTGAATTTGGTTGTCAGTGATAGTTTGAATCGAAATGACAACGTATTTGGCATGAGTTGCACATGAAACCAACTGTAGTGTTCAATGTGCTGGATTGTTTCAGTTTTTGACGGAAAAAATGACTTCCATATCATTCAACAGTTGTGATATTGTTAATGGAAAGCCCATCCACTACGGCAAGGTCATACCAAATTGGAGGGGAAAAATTGAAAGAACTTTTTTTGGATGTCATACCATTTCCCCCTTCTTCAAGTATCTTCAGTTCAAATTTGAACTCATTGTGATAAGTGGTTTTTTTTACATCATTTAGAAAGTGGGATTTTAATTATAGTCATCTTGTATTTTTTCGGTATAAAAAAATATCCAAAAGCAGTTAAAAAGGGATTATGTTTCCATATATACACAAGAAATTGATCTTAAACTATATCTTTTATTTTAGACACAATATATTTGTATAATATTTTATCATTTTTAATGCAGAAAAAATTAATTAACTTTAGTTTAATTTTTTAATTGAAACAGCATAAATATATCCTTGGAAAATTATTAAACATATATTTAAATTTTCTCTTCAATAGACAATTAAAATTATTTTTGATGAGTTAAACAAATTTAAATGCTTAATAACTCAAAGATCGTAATAAAAATATTTTGCTAACAATTACAATTAGTATGGCGATTTTTTTTTATTGTATTGTACGCAAATTCATTGTTTCGCTATTATAATAAATTATAAAAAGTATAAAACAAATTAAAATAATGACAAATGTTTATGTATCTAGATGCAAATAAAACTATTACAGTATCATTAAAAAATTATTTTAATGCCTTAAAAAAAAAAAAAAAAACGAAATTTGAGCTGAATCTAATTATATATATGACAAATTTATGAAATGAAATAAAATTACGTGAATAATGGATATATTATTTAAATATTCAGTTTCTTTTTCCTAGCACATTTAAGAATTTATGTAATGCAGGCATAATTTATACAAATAAGTTGTTGTAATACATGCAACAGATTTCCGATTACAATTTTTACATTATTCAATAGAATAAATCATTATTGAAATATTTAACGATTTATAAATAATACGAAAAGAAAAATCTATTGAATTAGGATTTCGAGAAATCTGCTGCGTCTTAAAGTATAAGAATGCATAAAACGAAAAATTATGAATTCAGATCATTTAGAAAATAGGCTTTAAATCCACATGGGCTTTCAGAAAGACTTAAGCCTTAGTAGGATTATTTTCTTTTATTACGTATGCAAAGTTATAGCACTGTTTCTGATGAAGATTTTTATAGCTGGCTGATCCATTTAAATATATTTTTATCGCCCATTCTTAGAAAATCTAAATTCCTATGCAAAACATATAATGGAAAAATTTAAATAGGTTAAAAAAAAAAGGGAAAAAAAGCGTTATCCATCAGTAACGACCTACTAAAACTTATAATCACCCCATTAAGTGGTCTGAAGCACTAAAATTGTCTTTAGACACAAAAAAACCTTTCTCGTAAAAAGCATTAATTCATTCTGTCGCTTGTTACTGAGATAAAAGAAAACTGCCTTTTCTTTACTGAAAATTACACGCAAATTTAAACATCTTAAAAGCAGTACTACTGTGTCGAAAAAGTAAGACCCATTTTCAATTTAAAATTTCCGGGGCTTTTGGAATTTCAATATTTTTTTTCCTTTTTAGGTTGCTGCCACTGTCCAGTCAAAATATTCATTAGTGTTTGAGTTACGTTTGGCTTTGTAAGGCGCTCAACCTGATTCCGGCCATTTTTGAAATGTCTGAATTCATTGAGCAAAGAACTTGCATTGAGATTTTTTTGCAGAAACTTATACAATGTTGCAGAAGGCATTCAGTGATCATTCCTATATCGTTAAGAAATGTTTAGAGGTGGTATAAGCAGTTCAAAGAAGAAAGATAACTCGTTGAAGACGAAGAGACCTCGGGTCGACCATCAACCTCAACCAACGAAGCTCACGTCCCTATATTAAAAGATTTGATGCTTGCAAACCATCGATTTACAATTAGAGACCTTGCAGATGATATTGGAATTTCAAAAGGATCGACACATTCCATTTTGGTCCTCAAATGCGTCAAATCTCGATGGGTACTGAAAACACCGAATGCGCCAGCTAACATTGCATTAAGTCTTTGAGACTTTTTCGCCAAAAATGAAACCTATATAATTCCACAACCACCACATTCACACCGTGCGACTTCTGACTATTCCCTAAACTCAAAAGACCGCTCCGGGCACACCATTTTAGGTCGATTGAAGAAATTCAACGTGAATCGCCGAGCGCTTTGAAGGCCATCCCTGCCGATGATATTTTAGTATGCATTGAGTATTGGGAAAAAAGTTGGCATAAGTGCATTGTGTCCGGAAGGGATTCCTTTGAAGGCGACGAAATAAATTTGGAAGAAAAATAAAGAGTTTTTGAAAAAAAATAATTGGTTTTACTTTTTGGGCACATTAGTAAGAATGCATAAAACCAAAAAAATTATGACTGCAGATCATTTAGAAAATATGCTGTAAATCCACGTGGGCTTTCAGAAAGACTTAGAATTAAGTAGGATTACTTTCCTGTATTACGTACGTATGGAAAGTTATTGCACTGCTACTGATGAAGACTTTTATTGCTGATTGATCGATTTAAATATATTTTTATCGCCCATTCTTAGAAGTTCCAAATTCCTATGCAAAATAGATAACGGAAAAAATTAAATAGGTTAAAAAAAAAACGACGAAGAAAAAGAAGCGTTATCCATCAGTAACGACCTAATAAAGAGTTATATAATCACCACATTAAGTGGTCTGAAGCACTAAAATAGTCTTAAGATACAAAAAACCTTTCTCGTAAAAAAGCATTAATTCATTCTGTCGGTTGTTTCTGAGATAAAACAAAACTACCTTTTCTTCACTGAAAATTGCACGCCTAAAAGCAATAACACTATGTTCAAAAAATAAGACCAATTTTCAATTTAAAATTTCCGGGGCTTATGGAATTTTATTTATTTTTTTATTTTTTTAGGTTGTTGGTACTGTTCTTGACATCTGTGTGAAATTTCACGTCAAAATATTCACTAGTGTTTGAGTTATGCTTGGCTTTGGGAGACGCTAAAACTGATTCCTGAGAATTTTGAAAAGTCTGAATTAATTGAGAAAAGAACTTGCATTACATTTTTTTTGCGGAAACGTATAGAATGTTGCAAAAGGCATTCGGTGAGCATTCTTACATTGGAAAGAAACGCTTATAAGTGGGTTAAGCAGCAACGCATTGAAGACAAAGAACCCTCTGGTCGACCATCAACTTCAAACAACGAAGCCCAAGCCCAAACAATAAAATATTTAGTGCTTGCAAACCGTCGTTTGCAATTAGAGACCTTGCAGATGATATTGGAATTTCAAAAGGATCGGTCCATTCCATTTTGGACCTCAAACGCGTCAAATCTCGATGGGTAAGGAAAACATTGAACGCCAGCTTATATTGCATTAATTCTTCGTTACTTTTTCGCCAAAAATGAAACCCATATTATTCCACAACCACCGTATTCACGCAGTGCGACTTCTTTCTATTTAATAAACTCAGAAGACAACTCCGGGGACACAGTTTCGAGTCGATTGAGGAAGGCCAACCCTTCCGATGACTTTTAGCATGCATTGAGGATTGGAAAAAAAGTTGCACATAAGTGCATTGTGCACGGAGGGAATTACTTTGAAGGCGATGAAATAAATTTGGAAGAATAAATAAAGAGTTTTTGAAAATAAAATAATTGGTCTTTCTTTTCGGGCACAGTAGTAAGAAAGCTTAAAACGAAAAATTATAAATGCAGATCATGTAGAAAATATGCTTTAAATCCACGTGGGTTTTCAGAAAGACTTAGGCCTTAGTAGGATTACTTTCTTTTATTAGGTATGCAAAGTTATGGCACTGTTTCTGATGAAGATTTTTTATAGCTGACTGATCCATTTAAAAAATATTTTTATCGCCCATTTTAAGAAATTCCAAATTCCTGTGTAAAATAGACAATGGAAAAATTTAAATAGGTTAAAAAAATTATGTTGAAGGAAAAAAAAAGCATTATCCATCAGTAACAACCTACTAAAACTTATAATCACCCCATTAAGTGGTCTGAAGCACTAAAATTGTCTTAAGACACAAAAAACCTTTCTCGTAAAAAAGCATTAATTCATTCTGTCGGTGGTTTCTGAGATAAAACAAAACTGCATTTTCTACACTGAAAATTGCACGCAAATTTAAACACCTTAAAAGCAATATTTCAGTGCCAAGCATACCATTTAGAAATCGGATATTTTTATCCACATTGAAATTCATAAAATTATTCAAAAGTAATTTTAAGGAATTTATATAATTATATTTTGAGAATTTGAAACTATTTTGAAAAATGAATCCTTATATATAAGTTTTTTTCAACAAATCATAAATGCTGAATCATGCTTTCTGATAATCAATCATGTTTGAGAAATCATATTTTATAATAATCGTTCAATCGTTCATATCTGCTGCATCATATATTCTGATAAGAAGTATTGAAATTGTCCAAAAATTTTTTACCCTTTGTTTTGATGAGTAAATAGCAATTTACTTTAAAAATTAACAAAATTAACTAAGCTTCAATTAAGTAGATTAATAAACTTTTAAAATTTATTTACTTTTTACATAACATTTCAAATTGCTATTTACTTTTTACATAACATTTCCATTTGTTATTTACTTTTTACATAATATTTCAATTTGTTATTTACTTTTTACATAACATTTCATTCTGTTTTTTACTTTTTACATAACATTTCAAATTATTATTTACTTTTTACATAACATTTCAATTTGTTATTTACTTTTTACATAGCATTTCAATTTGTTATTTACTTTTTTGCATAACATTTCAATTTGTTATTTACTTTTTACACAACATTTCAAATTGCTATTTACATTTTACATAACATTTAAATTTATTTGCTTTTTACATAATATTTCAAACTTAGAGTGCAAAGTCAGCAAAAATGTTAAACCTAATTAATGTTCTCTGATTAATTATTTAAGAAACAAAACAAAAGTTATGTTTTTCAAAATGTAATTAAATGAAATTAAAATTTTAAAATATAGTTACTTAATACTTTTTCATTTATATGATTTGAATAACTAAGAATTATTATATAGAATATTCACATTTAATATAACTAATAATTAATTAAGCATAACATTTATTTAATCATATTTAATAAAATATTTCATTTATTATAATTTTATTTTTTTATCTTCTACAATACATTTTTATGATAAACAATGAATATTAAATATACTTCAGATTTCATCTGTTGAAAAAAAGCTGGATTTAAATTTGCATTTGATGCAGGCTGTAAATTAAAACTTATTTTAGAATCTCAATCTTAATTTTGAAACCATTTTATTAAAGCTTTATTATATTCTTAAGAATTTAATGAAATTCTTGTTGTAAATATTTAATAATCAAATAAAAATGGAATTCTATAATAAATGTTGATGAAATAATTAAGATAAAAAAATCAATTTAATTTTGTGATATTCCCATATTACTTTCAAAATTGACCCGAATATATTCTAAGACTAATCATTTGTTTTACTTCTTTTTTAGTTTGCCATTAAATTAGATACCTCCGGGTTATATTTTTTAATGACAAGCAACATTTTCAAATTATTACTTTCTTTCAGTTTGTCTGCTAAAAGTAATACTTGATGCTTCGATAAAGATTTCTTTAGGGCAATGTAAAGTGTTACATTTTTTTTATGTATTTGTATGGAGTTATTATGTCTTTTTAAAATCTTTTTTATAGAATGTATCAATTAGAATTATTTTTTATGTAAAGCCCAACTTCAATTCCTTCCTTATACAAGGGAAATAAATCTTCATTTATGGGGTTTATGTATGAAATTTGGAAGGAATACATAGAAATGCATGAATAGAATCCATGTTTGCAATTTAATGAATTTGTTGTTTAAAAGAAACTGCTTCAAAAATCGAGGAGACTCGATGATATTTGTGATGTTTAACATCTTGCCTCACTAGTCGGACTATCTGGTGGGAGGTTTCCAGGTTTTCTCCCATACGATATTCAAATGCAGGGTAGTCCCCCCACAACAGCGGGTGCTACATCAAAGACAGAAGCTGCCCTCATTTCCTTCCTTCCATGAGTGATACGACAAGAATTAAGGTAAAAATCTTAAAATATACATTTCGTTTAAGAACAAAATTTTATTGAAATGTATTAACAATATATGTAGCGTTTAAGAAATAACTTTTTTTAATAAACTTTCCATTTTCTACATCTACTTATGAAAGTCATCCTCACAGAAAAAAAAATAACGACAGTTTAGATGATATTGAGGGTTTCGAAAAAAAAAAATTCTGTAAGTTCTCAATATTATACCTAAAATCTTACTGCCTGAAAAATATATTTGATTTATGGCTTGAAAATAGTGTGGTAGTTAAATAAAAGTAGGCGGTACAATAAAAATGTTCTAGTTGATTTCACAATATTATGGTTACTATAAATACTATGTGAAAAATGAAATTTGGCGCAAAATACATTGCAAAATGTTTCACTCATACCATGTATTTTAATTTGTTGACTTACAAAATTAATAAAAACAAACTTTATTTCAAAGCATTAATTCGTTTTCATTATCGTTTAATAAAGTGTGTTGTTTAAGTTCACAAACCAGTAAGCTTTTAACAAAAATATATTCAATATTAAATTTGGCATTCAGATTTTTTTCATCTTTTTAGTACGCAAATAGCAAATTTATTTTAATATTTTACAAAATTTACTAATCTTCTTTTAAGTAAAATATTTATCTGTGTTACATACAGTGCAAAACCAGTAAAACTTTTTAAAAGAAATAAATGCTCTCTGATGAACTATATAACACACAAAGAAATTTATATTTTTAAATTTAAAATTCGCGAAATTTCTTATAAGATGTAATTTATTTAATATTTTATTTATTTACATAATTTGAATTACTTGTGAAACTTAAATATTTCAACAGAACAAAAATATATGATAAAAGATTTTATAATAATAATAAATTTCGCCCTATTTTTTTAAGAAAATTTCAAAATAAACAAAATTGCAGAAAACCTTTACAGAAAATCTTTAAACTAATACTTATACTTCATTCAGATTTTATAATAATTTAATTATGAATTTTATAACAATTTTATTCCCTTCATTATTTTCATTTGTTGATGCCTCGAAATTAACTAGTAAAGTTCTTTTATGCCATCTTATATAAATTGAAATCATTTTATTTTACAAATATTTTTGTTGATTTTTATAATTGGGCATATTTAAAATTTTATTTCACCAAATGTCTTATGATTACGATCGCGGTTTCGTTTTTTAATTAATCTAATTTTTTTAAGTTTTTTTTTTTTTTTTTTTTTAAATCCAGTTTTTTTTCGATCGTCCTACTATAAAATCAATACTTTTGAAAACTTTCTTTACTTTATTTTTTTATATATAAAAAAAAATGTTTCCTGTTAATTTTTTTTTTTTTCAAAACGAAACAAAGGGAAATGTTCGTAGATTAAAAAAGCTTCTTCAAAACATTTTCGGAATACTTTTGTCATTTTGGACGTTTCTACTTCCAAGATTTCTCGTTCACACTCTCAAACTTTTCACCTTTTCAAATTTTGCTCTGGGACAATTTCCAAACATAAATCCTTTATCTCGAAACTTGTTTTTAACTTGTTAAAAATTGTTTTTTTTAACTGAAAAACTTTTTCTTGTTTTTAAAAATAGAAAAAAAATATTGTTTATCGTAGGATTTGTTTAAGTCGAATGTCGAACAATGTATGGAGAAATAAAATTGATATCATTTTTTTTATTGGGGTGTAAATATTTTTAGGATTTTATGACCTATTTGTTTGTGATAAGACAAGTTGCTGCATTACTACAGTGTTGCTGCAATTTTCCGGGGCATATGGAATTTCATTTTTTTAGGTTGATAGCACTGTCCTTGACATCTTTGTGAAATTTTACGTCAAAATATTCATCAGTGTTTGAGTTACGCTTGGCTTTGTGAAACGCTCAATATGATTCCGGCGATTTTTGAAATTAAATACTAATAAAATCCTAATTAAATGAGCAAAAAATTTGCATTCAATTTTGTTTGCGGAAACATATAGAATGTTGCAGAAAGCATTCGGTGAGCATTCCTATACTGAAAAAGCACTGCATGCGCCAGCTCCCATTGCATTGATTCTTCGTGACGGTTTCGCAAAAATGAAACCCATATCGTTCCAGAACCACCGTATTCACCTAATTTAGCATCGTGCTACTTCTGGCTATTCCCTAAACTTCCCCACTCCGGGGACATCTTTTTGAGTCGATTGAAGAGATTCAAGGTGAATCGCCGCGCGCTCTGACTGCCATCTCTGCCGATGACTTTCAAAAATCGCCGGAATCAAATTTAGCATCTCACAAAGCCAAGCGTAACTCAAACACTAATAAAAATTTTGACGTCAAATTTCACGCAGATGTCAAGGACAGTGCCTACAACCTAAAAACAAAAAAAATTGAAACACCATATGCCCGGGAAATTTAAATTGAAAACTGGTCTTATTTCTTGGACACAATAGTATGTAACTGTGTACTATAAAAAATTTTTAAATATGTCAAAAAATGTTTAGTACATAAATACATCAAAATTTCTAAAACTTTAAGGTTAATTTGAAAATTTTCCAAATTGAACTTTCTCAAAAAATTTGTACATTTTTTAATGGAATTAAAATTTATTTCATTTAATTCTACATTGCATTTTCCACTTCTTACTTACTTTCGTTGGAAATAAAAAAATAAATAATGCAAGAAAATATGTTTCCTTTACAGAAAGATTTGTGATAACTATCATATTATTGTAACTATATCATTCTCGTAAAATTTTATCTACAGATTATAAAATCTTAAGGCTTTGCTTTATTACATTTGTTTGATGTTCATTTTTATACTTTCAATATTCCTTTATGTTATAATACTTTATAAAATATTTGCAGAAAACGATTTTATCAACAGGTTTACAACCCTCAAATTCCACATAATCAAACCCTCGATTCCTGCCGGTTGTCTTGTCATTTGCGCTTACGATGGTACCATAAGTACTGAGCCCAAACAGTAAGACCAATTTTTTTTTCCCCAAACTCTTTATTTATTCTTCGAAATTTATTTCGTTGCCTTCAAAGTAATCCCCTCTGGACACAATGAACTTATGCAAACTTTTTTTCCAATCCTCCATGCATGCTAAAAAGTCATCGGTAGGGATGTCTTTCAAAGCTAGCGCTGATTCAAGTTGAATCTCTTCGATCGACTCAAAAATGGTGTCCCCGGTCTTTTGAGTTTACGGAATAGCCAGAAATCGCACGGTGGTTGTGGAACGATTTGGGTTTCCTTTTGGGCGAGAAAGTCATGAAGAATCAATGCAGTGTGAGCTGGGGCATTTAGTGTTTTCGGTACCCATCGAGATTTGATGCGTATGAGGCCCAAAATGGAATGAACTTGGAATGAAGGAATGGAATTGTTTTTCTTACTATGGTCATTCTATATATAAACATAAATAAGAATATAAAGCATAAAAGAAGAATAAACATATTTCCAGTTTTGGGGAAATAAAAGGACATTATGAAACCCTTCCAACAAGAAAAAAGGAGAACAGCATCAGATACGTGCTGGATGATGACGACGTCCCGACCGAAATTCCAGCCTCACGACAAAAACCGATCCGTTAGCCGAATGCAGATCCCCTCTCAATCCAGAAAGCAAGAGCTGATTACTCATCTCTTACCCGAAACGCACAAATGTTCGACGCCGACCATTGCTCATCGCATCACGTCCATCCAGGCTCCAGACATCTGAGAAAGCAACGATCGCGGGCATGTTACGCCAACGAAAACAAATGACGATTCCGCTGCCATCAGTCTCTGTTATCTGGCAAGGCGACCCCACTCCCTCCCTCCACCCACGCACTGGCACTGGTGCATAATGCATGGCCGGACCCGCCAACAGAGCGTTAAAGTGGGGAATGCCGGGAAAGAATGCCAGAGGGTGTGGATAGCAATGTGTGCTTTGGGTCGGGTAATGAGGAATGTCAACCTAATTAAAGCTAATTAATGTCGATGTTCGAGGGAAGAAGAAAGTAGTCCGAATCTTTTAAAGAGGACTTAAGGACGAAGGCGCCGAAAGACGCGTGGGTGGGAGATGTCCCCACTGATTTTAGCGACATGGTTCGTGTGTTAAAGAAATGTAAATTAGTGTTTCTTTTTTCATTTACTTCAGGAACATACAAATGTGTGTAGGCTGAGGATCGCATGTACCCGTTGTAACTTAGTGGAGGGCTGAATATTAAAAAAACAAAATGAAAATATTACAGATCTAATATATTTAATTTCTTTATACATAATGAAATATAAATAATATAATATAATATACTACTGTGCCCAAAAAATAAGAAAATTTTTTAATTAAATTATTTAATTTTTTTACAAAAACTCTTTATTTATTCTTTCAAATTTAATTCATCGCCTTCCAAGTGATCCCCTACGGACACAATGCACCTATGCAAACTTTTTCTCCAATTCTTAATGCATGCTAAAAAGTCGTTGGCAGGGTTGGCCTTCACAGCGATTCACGTTGAATCTCTTCAACTGTCTCAAAACGGCGTCCCCGGAGTGATCTTTTGAGTTTAGGGAATAGCCAGAAGTAGCACGGGGCTAGATCAGGTCAATAAGGTGGTTGTGGAATGTTATGGGTTTCATTTTTGGCGAAAAGATCCCGAACAATCAATGTTGTGTGAGATGGCGCATTCAGTGTTTTCGGTACCAATCGAGATTTGACGTGTTTGAAGCCCAAAATGGAATTCAGTAGTTTCAATAATATTTAATGTTTAATTCCGTATAGGTGGATAAAAAATAAAAAAAAAAAAACCCTTTTTTTTAAAAAAAAAAAAAAAAAAAAAAAAAATTGAAGATAATATATAATTTTTTGGACTATAAATGTAATACCTACTCTGTATTTGCTTACATTATTCATTGTGTGTTAGTAACAAAGATACTTGTTATCGATGTAGAATGGCGTCCTGCCGAAACTTCTCGTATTTAAATGTTAAACCTATTATTAAAGTTATTGTTTAAAAGAGCGGCTCTTTTATCATCAGAACTCATCACTTTTATCATCAAACATTTTTATCATCAAATTCATTCTATATTTAAACATAAATAAGAATACAAAACATAAAAAGAAGAATAAACATATTTCCAGTTTGGGCGAAATAAAAGGACATATCATGAAACCTTTCCAACAGAGAAAAAGGGGAACAGCATCAGATACGTGCTGGATGAGGACGTCGTCCCGACCGAAATCTCAGCCTCACAACAAAAACCAATCCATCAACCGAATGCAGATCCCCTCTCACCCCAGAAAGCAAGAGCTAATTACTTATCTCTTGCCCAAAACGCACAAAAGTTCGACGCTGACCATTGCTCATCGCATCACGTCCGTCCAGGTTCCAGACATCCGAGAAAGCAACGATAGCGCGCATGCTACTCTGGTTACCCCAACGAAAACAAATGAAGATTCCGCTGCCATCAGTCTTTGTTATCTGGAAGGGCGAAACACCCTCCCCCCCCCACCTACATCCCACGCACTGGCACGCACACAATGCATGGCCGCACCCGCCAACAGAGCGTTAAAGTGGGGAATGTAGGGAAAGAACGGCGGGGGTGTGCATGACAAGGTGTGCGTTGGGTCGGGTAAAGAGGAATGTCAACCTAATTAAAGCTAATTAATGTCGATGTTCGTTGAGAAGAAAGTCCCGGATCTTTTAGGGGGAAGGCGCCGAAAGACGAGTGGGCTGAGATGTCCCCACTGATTTCACCGACATGGTCTCATGTATTAAAGAAATGTAAATGAGTGTCACTGTAATTTTTCTTTTTCTTTCACTTCAGGAACATACAGATTTGGGTAGGCTGAGGACAGTGTGTACCCGTTGTAACTTTGTGGGTGTGCCGGACATTAAAAAAAAAGTAATATAAATTTTTTTTAAAGTTAATTCCTACTTTCACTGAGATGTATTTGTTCTTTGACATTTCTGATTTAAGCATTGATTGTTAAGTTTTAAAACAGTCAAAAGAAATCTAAAAGATTGCGGATGACAATTAGCGATAGATGTCCTCACATATACTCATAGTTTCTGGCTGCAGGGTGACCAAAATAAATCGTTAATGTTTCATTTGCTTATATATAATGAAATGAAATTTTTTAAAATCCAATAAATAATTGGAGGCGCGATATCAGATCAATTTAATAAATATTTTATTTTATTTTTCTAATTTTTGTTATAAACAAGTAATATAAAAAAACTTTTTAAAGCCAATTTCTACTTGGGTCAACAAAGTAATGTTTTATTATAGTTACTTTTTATTAAACAACTACAAATAATATAAATATGTATATACATATGACAGAATCACAATACTAAGTGCCAAAACAGAAAGCGAATTTCCTTGCAATTTTCCAATTTTCTTACTATATATGGGCTTTGGACTATTATTTTTGGTTGTTACTATTTATTTGCTTTCTAAATTTCTTTTTTCACTCCATTGCAGAAAGTCTTTTATAAATAATTTCCATTCAATTTTTTAAGTTAGAAAAAATTCTCTCGCTCTCTCACACACACACTTTACATCTCTCTCACTCATTTATTCACATGTTTCATTTTCCATTTTGTTCCCTCCTTCACTCAGACTAGAACCCACAATGAAAAAAGAATCTGAAAAATAAATTTTTTTCCAGCGATCTACACGCTTCGCCACTGACGGTATTTATTTCTAAATTTATATCCTGCTAAATATCTTATATAATATATATACATTTTTACTTTTATAAATTTTTTTCTCCCCTATAAAACTAAAATGAATTTATTAAATTTAATGAATGATTGAATATTTGAAAAAAACTGTATTAACATCCAGTGTCCTCCACTACAAGTTAAAAAAAATGTATTTGAACTTGAGTGGATGAATAAAAAAATATTTTATGAACGATTGGAAATGTGAACAAGATATATATAGGGAGAGTGTGAACTAATAGTAGGAATTGAAAAATGAACAGTATTATAGATCTATGTATTAATTTCTTTATATATAGTGATATAAATAATCATTATATCATATGCATATCCATATCCATGTCATATTATTATCCATTTATTGTAAAATGTAGGTTAATTATCATTTTCAACTGCTTTCTTATATAAAAATAAATTTATATAAGCAAAAATTCATTTATATATCGCTAATTTAGTGGATTTAAGACTTTTTATTTTGCACCTCTTATTTTTGTTATTTAAGAAAATAACATTATGGCCTTGATGTGTATTTAATTTATCTTATTTTTTGTGATATATAAATAAGATTTTACATAAAATTAAAATATTAGGCACCCTAAAATCTCATATGAAGTCATTAATTTTATATTTAATTTTAACATGATTCATTTTGTTATTTTGTGTTCACTACTATACGAAAAATTATTTAATTATATATGCTTTTTAATAACTTATGCAAATTTCTTATACTTTACACAAAAAAATCTCTTGGGAATCGTGCCCTATTGTAAGAAAGACATATTATCTAAAGTATTTCATTCAACTTTCTAAATTTATCACAAATTTTATTGTTAAATTAATACCAACAATTTTCTCTTCATTATCTTTCATAACGAGGATACTTATATGGGTAATAACAGTTTTTTTAAAAATCACAGCCATATTTTGTCCATTACATTATTTTTCACATTATTAAAATTATAAAGCTATTATTAAAAATTGTTTCATTAATAATTATTTAACTTATATTCAATTTAATTTAATAATTATTTAATTTACTTGGTAAAATTATTTTATGGCATTCTATATAACCTGAAATCATTGTATGTTACATTTTTTTTTTTTTTTTTTTTTTTTTTTTGTTGTTTTTTTAATAGGAGGTATTTTAAATAATTTTTCACCAATTTTTCGTTTTTTAATTAATATAGTTATTTAAAACTTTTTAACTCTAGCTTTTCTTATCTATTTTCCTAGTATAAAATCAATACTTTTGAAAACTTTCTTTACTTTTCTTTTTTATAAAAAAAAATGTTTCCTGTTCATTTTTTATTTTATTTAGAACGAAACAAAGGGAAAATGTTCGTAGATTAAAAAGGATTCTTCAAAACATTTTCGAAATACTTTTGTCATTTTGGACGTTTCTTCTTTCAGATTTTCGTTCACACTATCGAACTTTTCACCTTTTCAAATTTTGCTCTGGGACAATTTCCAAACATAAATCCTTTATCTCGAAACTCCTGTTGTTTTTTTTATAACTGAAAACTTTTTCTTGTTTTTAAAGATACAAAATAAAAAATAAAATTAAAAAAAAATATATATATTGTTTGTCGTAGGATTTTTTTAAGTCGAATGTCGAACAATGTACGGAGAAATAAAATTGAAACCATTTTTTTTTATTGGGGTGTAAATATTTTTAGGATTTTATGACCTATTTGTTTGTGTTTAGACAAGTTGCTGCATTACTACAGTGTCCGAAAAGTAAGGGAAATTTTAAATTTAAAATTCTCGGGGCGTATTAAATTTCAATTTATTATTTTATTTTTTAGGCTGCTGGAACTGTCCTGGACATTTGTGTGAAATTTCACGTCAAAATATTCATTAGTGTTTGAGTTACGCTTGGCTTTGTGAGACGCTAAAAGTTTTTCCGTCGATTTTTGACATTAATATATTAATTGGTTATAATACTTCATGAAATGTTTGCAGAAAACGATTTTATGAACAAGTTCATAACCATCAAATTCCACATAATCAAATCCTCGGTTCCTGCCAGTTGTCTTGTTATTTACGCGAACTATATTTTTTTCTTAATGCAGCTGGGAAATACTTACGTATACAGTTCTCTATTATGCCTTAAGGCAAGCACCACACAGACGTTACTCACTTAGCACTACCCAGGAGGTGCGTGCAGATTTAAGAACAGTTTCGAAATCGGAGTAACACTACCCACACAACGCGCTACTCTGTATTTGTTTATATGTTAGCAACAAAACTTGTTATCAATGTAGAATGATGACCTGCTGAAACTGCTCGTTTTTAATTGCTAAACATATCATTAAAATTATTGTTTAAAAGAGCGGATCTTTTATAACTTTTATCATCAAAAAATCTTTTTTTTTTCTTAATATGTCCATTCCATTTTCGAACATAGAGTGCAAAACATAAAAGAAGAATATACATATTTCCAGTTTTGGGGGAAATAAAAAGACATCATGAGACCTTTCCAACAGTGAAAAAGGGGGAACAGCATCAGATACGTGCTTGATGACGACGACGTCCCTACCGAAATCCGAGCCTCACGACAAAAACCGATCCATCAGCCGAATGCAGATCCCCTCTCACCCCAGAAAGCAAGAGCTAATTACTCATCTCTTACCCGAAACGCACAAAAGTTCGACGCCCACCATTGCTCATCGCATCACGTCCGTCCAGGTTCCATGCATCCGAGAAAGCAACGATCGCGCGCATGCTACTCTGGTTCCGCCGACGAAAACAAATGAAGATTCCGCTGCACCATCAGTCTTTGTTATCTGGCAGGGCGATCCCCCACCCTCCACCTACATACCACCCACACCCACTCACTGAGAAGGTGCCTAATGCATGGCCGGACCCGCCAACAGAGCGTTAAAGTGGGCAATGCCGGGAAAGAATGTCGGGGGTGTGGATGACAAGGTGTGCTTTGTGTCGGGTAATGAGGAATGTCAACCTAATTAAAGCTAATTAATGTCGATGTTCGGGAAGAAGAAAGTCCCGGATCTTTTAAGGAGGATTTAAGGAAGGCGCCGAAAGACTCGTGGGTGTAAGATGTCCCCACTGATTTCGACGGCATGATCTCATGTGTTAAAAAAATTTAAATTAGTGTTTTCTTTTTCATTTACTTTGGGAACATATAGATTTGTGTACGCCGAGGATCATATGTATCGTGGTGTATCGTGCATGTATTGTGGTATCTTGAACTTTAAAAAAGATTAAAAATATATATCTATATATTTCATTTCTTTACATATAATGAAAAATAAATTATATAATACAAGTAAATAAAGAATTTGATGCGTAATGTAAAATTAATATAATAAGTGTTTTAGCAATTCTTTAAATTTTTGGTAAAAAAGCATTTAAATAATAAATTTTAGTTTGTTTTGATATTTATGCTGAAATATGTTTATTCACCAATGTGTATGGATCCAACATGCTTGCAGATTTTTATGTATTGTTTGCTAATAGCACCAGCTACATTATCTTGGACAATTTTGAAAAGGAACATTTATAAGCAATAAGCACACAGTCGTCAACCTACACAAATCTGTATGTTCTTGAATTAAAGGAATGTACAGGTTCAAGTTAAGTCTTTAAAATATTACATTACTTATTTTTCACTATTATATAAAGAAATGAAATATATAGATATGTAATACTTTGCATTTTTTTTTTTTTTTAATGTTCGGCTCACCACAAATTTACATCAGGTACTTGCGGTCCTTGGGCTACACAAATCTGTATGTTCCTGAAATAAATGTAAATGAAAAACTACAGAATCACTCATTTACATTTCTTTAACACATGAGACCCTGTCGGTGAAATCAATGTGGACATCTTACACCCACGCGTCTTTCGGCGCCTTTCTTACATCCTCCTTAAAAGATCCGGAACTTTCTTATTCATCGAACATCGACATTAATTAGCTTTAATTAGGTTGACATTCCTCATTACCCGACCCAAAGCACACCTTGTCAGCCATACCCCCGCCATTCTTTCACGGCATTTCCCACTTTGTCGCTTTGTTGGCGGGTCCAGCCATGCATTGTGCACCTCTCTGTGCGTGGGTGGAAATCGTCGTTGTGAGGGTGGGGTGGGGGAGCCCTGCCAGATAACAAAGACTGATGGCAGCGGGAATCTTCATTTGTTTTCGTTGGGGGAACCAGAGTAGCATGCGCGCGATCATTGCTTTTCGCATGTCTGGACGGACGTGCTGCGATGAGCAATGGTCGGCGTCGAACTTTTATGCTTTTTGGGAAAGAGATGAGTAATTAGCTCTTGCTTTCTCGCTCTCTTGCTTTCTGGGGTGAGAGGGGATCTGCATTCGGCTGATGGATTGGTTTTTGTCGTGAGGCTGGGATTTCGGTCGGAACGTCGTCGTCATCAAGCACGCATCTGATGTTGTTCTCCTTTTTCTCTGTTGGAAAGGTTTCATGATATGTCCTTTTATTTCCCCAAAACCGGAAATATGTTTATTCTTTTTTTATGTTTTGCACTCTATGTTCGAAAATGGATTGGACACAATAAGAAAAAGAAGATTTTTTGATGATAAAAGTTATAAAAGATCCGCTCTTTTAAACAATATTTTTAATGATAAGTTTAGCAATTAAAAACGACCAGTTTCGACAGGACATCATTCTACATCGATAACAAGTTTTGTTACTAACATATAAACAAATACAGAGTAGCGCGTTGTTTCGGTAGTGTTCTCTCTTTTCTTAAATCTGCCCGCACCTCCTGCGTAGTGCTGAGTGAGTAAAGTCTGTGTGGTGCTTGCCTTAAGGCATAAAAGAGAACTGTCTCCGTAAGTATTTGCCAGCTGCATTAAGAAAAAAATATAGTTCGCGTAAATAACAAGACAACTGGCAGGAACCGAGGGTTTGATTATGTGGAATTTGATGGTTATGAATTTGTTCATAAAATCGTTTTCTGTAAACATTTTATGAAGTATTATAACCAATTAATATATTAATGTCAAAAATCGCCGGAAACATTTTTAGCGCCTCAAAAAACAGAGCGTAACTCAAGCACAGATGAATATTTTGACGTGAAATTTCACACAGATGTCAAGGAGAAAAAGAAAAAAAATTGAAATCCCATAAGCCTCGAAAATCTTAAATTGAAAATTGCTCTTACTTTTTGGTCACTGTAGTAATGCAACTTGTCTTATCACAAACAAATAGATCATAAAATCCTAAAAATATTTACACCTCAATAAAAAAAAAGATATCAATTTTATTTCTCTATACATTGTTCGACATTCGACATAAAAAAATCCCTCGATAAACAATATTTTTTTTTCTATTTTTTAAAAACAACAAAAAGTTTTCTGTTAAAAAAAACAAGAGTTTCGAGATAAAGGATTTATGGTTGGAAATTGTCCCAGAGCAAAACTTGAAAAGGTGAAAAGTTTGAGAGTGTGAACGAGAAATCTTGAAAGAAGAAACGTCCAAAATGACAAAAGTATTCCGAAAATGCTTTGAAGAAGCTTTTTTAATCTACGAACATATCCCTTTGTTTCGTTTTGAAAAAAAAAAAAAATGAACAGGAAACATTTTTTATAAAATATAAAAAAGAAAAGTAAAGAAAGTTTTCAAAAGTATTGATTTTATACAAAAAATAGATTTAAAAAAAAATTGAATAATTAAAAAACGAAAAATTGGTGAAAAATGATTTAATATAGGCTCTATTATAAAAATCAACGAAAATATTAGTAAAATAAAATTATTTCAGTTATATAGAATGCCATAAAATAACTTTGCCAGTTAAATTAAATAATTATGCAAATAAATTAAATGTAAGTTAAATAATTATTAATAATAGCTTTATAATTTTAATAATGAGTAAAATAATTTAATGGACAAAATATGGCTGGGATTTTTAAGAAATTGTTATTACCAATACAAGTATAATGAAGAAAAACTTGTGGGTATTAATTTAACAGTAAAATGAATGAAAACTTCAGATAATATGTCTATATTATGATTCTCAAGAGAATTTTTTGTGTAAAGTATAAGAAATTTTCTTAAGTTATTAAAAAGCGTATATAATAATTAAACAACTTTCCGTATAGTAATGAAGACAAAATATCAAAATGAATGTCAAAATTAAATATAAAATTAATGAGTGTATAAGAGTTTACAGGGTGCCTAATATTTTAATTTCATGTAAAATCTAATTTATATATCACAAAAAATAAAGTAAACAAAATAAGCATCAGGGCTATAATGTCATATTTTTAAATAACAAAAAAGGTGTTGTTTTTTTTTTTTGCTCGTGCGTTGTGTAAAAAAGAGGTGTAAAATAAAATGTCTTAAATCCACTAAATTAGCAATAAATAGCTGATTTTTTTCGTACATAAATTTACTTTTTGTACTACAATTTTTTTTTCTGCAATAGTCAGTTAAAAATTATAATTACATTCGTTTTACAATAAATGGATAATACGAAGACGGATGTGATACGAATACGGATATGATATAATTTAGAAATATAGTGTGTTGACAAATTACAAAAAGAAGCATGAAATAAGTATTTTTAGATTCGTTCTATAATTTGCATTAACTATACTATTTATTCTTGTTTTAAATTAATTATGACGATTGCAATAAAATGATTATAAATTAATAATCTCAGAATTTAATTTAGATTTTTCAGAACACCTAATATTAAATTACATGATTTATGTATAATTGCATTAATTATGCATAA
>BPLQ01002737.1:84184-315559 GCA_021605075.1 Caerostris darwini
GGTAGAATTTAATTATAAATATGACAAATTTACAAAATGAAATACAAATAAATGAATAATAGATATATCATTTAAATAGTACATATTCAATTTTTTTTCTAGCAAATTATAGTATATTTTATATTCTAGTATACTTTAAGAAATCAGTTTATGTCTTTCATTTCATAATACCAGAAAAACATTTGCCATCATTATAAACCGAAGTTGTTGGGAGTTATGAAAAAATATTTTATGTAAAATTGGCAATCAGTTTAAATGTTAAATTTATCAATTATTATTTTATCATCAGTGTTTCATTATTCTTTTTTGTAGCTTTCTTTTTTTTTTTTCTATCAGTTCCTTTGTCTGACGTTTGACACCAGTTACGGATCTGACTAGAAAACAGTAAAATCTCCACTGGAAACGACATTGGAATTTTACTTCAACCCTGTGATGGTTTTCGCAAAGCTTTAATTCTATCATCTAAATACAAACGTAGCTGTTTGGAAAGCACAGACGCTATTAAACAGCTAAATGGGAGTAGTTTACTCAACAGTTTGTTCGTATACAGATCGTGCTTGGAATTTGTTATTCACAATGATTAGATAGAGATCAACAGTTTAATGTGGCTGCTTATCTTTTACCTTCCTACTAAGATAACAGGAAAGATAACAAGGAAAAGGCGTTAATGAATTACTTGCTTTGTTTGCAATTATTTAAGATCGGGATATTTTTACAAAAATCTACATCAAAATTAAAGTTTTTATCTTTATTTTATATGTTGAAATACAATAACAGTTATTCTCTTAAGCGAATGTGAAGGTACTTGATTGTGTAGAGGTTTTCTCGTAGTAAAATGTTAAAAATATTTACCATTTGGTTTAAAGGTTCTAGAAAAATTTATTCAACATTATATTCTCGAAGTATTTCATTAATTAAATTTTAAAGATTTCGAAGATTCAAACACTTTGTTGTCTAATAATGTTTTTAAGGAAAAAATATAATATTAAGCTTTTTTAATTTTCATAAGTATTTATCACACCTTTATAATAAAATAAAAAGTATTTTGTATTGTTTAGTAGAGGAAAATAATGTGTTAATTGTCATAACTATACGCTGAAAAGTAACAATATTGTCCATTGCTCTCCACTGCTTTTTTCCATCTTTCTAGTAGTACACGGATTAAGCATCGAAAGAACAATCATTATCTTTTGATGGTATTCCACCAATCGATCCAATTTTTCATATCTTCGTAAGATTGGAAGAGCTGCTGTTCTTAGACCATGTTCCATAGATCTAAATAAGTAATAACATGGTACCATACTTGGTGGATATGGAAGGAGCAGTAACACGTCCCTTTTCATCTTTTCTGAGTATTTTTTAACGACACAAGCAACATGTGATTAAGCGTTTGTCATGTTGAAACACTACTTTATCTTGCCTTTCTTCAAATTGCGGCCCTTTTTCCTTCAATGTAGGCCTCAAACGCATCAATTGTATTTGATTAGGTTACCCTATGATGATTTCATTCAGTTGAAGTATTTCATAGTACGTGACACCGTGCTGGTACCACCAAATACAAAGCATGAGCTTCTAACCAAGAATATTCGGTCTTTCCGTTGATGAGGACACATGACTAGGCAAACTAGAGCCATTTTTCATTTCAAGGGAGGATAGGCTGCAAAAACAAAATTCGTTTTTTACATTGAAACAATTGTTCACACGTGAAAAACTGCTGTTCAACATCTCTCAGCTTCAATTTGTAAGGCACCCCATTTCCTTTCAAATAGAGAAACTGTTGTGCAAACAGCATTCAAAAATTTAATTTGAATCTTGGTCGAGTAATACTTCAAATTCGTCATCTTCGAACATTCTCGGTTGACCAGTTTCGGTTGTCAACTGTATCGAAATAACCACTTCTAAAACGTCGAAACTAATACTGGCATGCTTTAACCATTCAATGGCTTCCAACAGCACTTTTCAATTAAACAGAAAAAGTAAAACTTCCCTAAAAGGATGTTTTGTTGGCTCGTAATTCGGCATCTTCTAAGTTGAAAAAAAATATGTTGTTTAAACTTCAGCAAAATTAAACATAATAAAAAGTTAAGCTTAATGATTTAGCTTTGATATGAAAGCAGTTACAGAAATGTATGAAACGATTAATTTGCATAAGTAAGCATAAGATGCGCCATCTTTTGCAAATCCCACAAAATTAAATCAAATACACAGCATAAAAGTATTTTTAGATATGCTGTTGTTCTAATGCAACTAGCAATACAGAGACAGTTATTCTTTATTGCCATAAGCAAGAGCTGTATCTACGTTATTCATTTAGCACTACATAGGGGGCACGTGTAGCCTGAAGATAGGCTATGGACGCGTATAGCACTACCCCAACAGGGCTCTTCGATCCTGTTAGACCGGGACTTAAGGCTTAAAGTGGATTTCGAACCACTACAAACACCCATGGCACCGCCGGTACTCGAACCCGTAACATGTGGTACCGAGCTCCACAGCGCTAGTCACTAGGCCATTAGGTCCAATTATATTTAGATATATATGAAATAAAATTGTTCTTAGAGAAAAATACAAATTGTAACACCTACAATTATGTGTCGTTTCAAAGATTTCATTTGAGTTCACAAAATTCGTTTTTATTTTATCTGCTACTTTTACAATCTCGATATTTCTGATAAATCCAATGTACATAAAAATGATCTATTCTATTTTTGTTGTCCCTGAACATAAACGAAACACATTTTGTAACCGTTACCCAACAAAAAATACACACATATGAAAGTCTGTTGGAAATATCACTTCAGAGACAAGAAAATAAAAGGAGCCCGTTATGGTGATCATTTTCGACATCCATTGAAATATCGTTGGTCCATCGTTATCCAGAGTGCCGTTATCATCATCATCATCATCATTATCAATAACTATTTCATAGCTAACGGTCGGTCAGTAATGGCGTTAACGAATGGCGACCAAAGAGAACTCCCTAAAAATTAACGACTGTTCGAATAGAACTTCTAAGGGGAAGGGATGAAAAGAGTTTTCGTCAGGGTCCTTGGAATATCAGGCTAAAGACATCATTTGCATAGAAGACATATGCAGGCTGATGATTTGACGTGATATTTTCTTGATAAAACATTTGAAAACGATTTGAAAGAGAAATCGGCGAATGAATATTAACAATATAAACTATTTGTTAATGTCTTTTGGAATGTTTACATTCAAACCATTCCATCTAATGTCCAATCAGTAAATGAAACCACACTTTAAAATAAGAGTTATCGATTACTAAATTAGTTTAATTTCATATATACTCATTTTCTTACTGGCTCATGTTTGCTGAAAATTACACATAATCTACTATCTAATAAAAATAAAATTTAAATAAATTTAATACTTATTTCATTTGGTGACCTACTACTAATATAGATACCAATTTAGTTTGAATTTACGTGTTTATAGTAACATTAGTGCATTATAAATGCCTTTTTTAAATTAGAAAATATTTATGAAATTATTAGAAAATTTAAATTTGTAAAACATTATGGATTGTAAATGTGCTTAAAAGGTTTGAATCATTTTATTTACACAAACACCATAACATTGATATGTATATTTAAGAGTGTTATGATATAATTAATGCATCAAAAATCATAGAACCTAAGAATTATAAAATATTTTGGTAATAATATATGTATGAGATTACTTTTTCCACTTAACAAGCTCATAGAATTGTTTTCAAGAAATTCTCCTCTGTATATCATGCTGTCAATTTAATTTATTTTTTAATAAAACGCGTAAAATATGCAAAAAAGAAAAGTTAAGAATGTACAAGATAATCAAAAACAGAAGAAGATAATCTTAGAAATTTAAAGAATTCTAAAATGTGTCCCGAATATATGATTTTTTTCCTGTGGTATTAAAATTATACATTAAGAAATATTCACACTGCAAAACAAGCTGAATAGATAAATTTTTTTTCTCATCATATATATTTTCATTCCGTTTTTTCCCTTGTAATTTTCATTTCATTTAGAAAAAAATATTGAATTTTTTTTTTTTTAAATGAAGAGGTATCACGTTTCTTATCCAACATTTCTTAACATTGGAAATGACAATTAAAATATTAACAATCAAATCACCTGGCAAATAAAATACTTCAATGGCTTTTTTATATTACGATAAATAATTTTTAATGATAAATATTACATTGTTAAGTGCATTAAATTTTTATTTATTCGAAAAGATCGCTAATGAAATTTAAAACTTTAAACAGAACTATTTTGTCCAATATATTTTGAAAAGAGATCAATGAGTTATTTTTTTTTAGTTATGTTGCTTTATGCATTTTCATTTATACACATTTATAAAGAATTTCTTCCTAAAAAAATGCTTACTATAAAATTGACAGTGTTACAAATTAAATGAATATTTGCTGCAGAATTTTATTTAATTTTCTAAAATCATTACTGTTTTTTTTCGAACTTTAATTTATTAAAAAAACATTAACAAAGGGTTACTTAAATTCCTCTATAAGAAGTTATCTGGACACCACGCGAAAAATATTTTATAAAACAGAAAACTACGTTTTCTTTTTTTTTTCTTTTTTCCAGTAGTGCAAAAGATAAAGATAACAAAATGTGATCAGATAAAAACCAAGAAACAACAGAACAAGATAAAAACTATTAAATCTTTCAGTACCTTTTTTTTTTATCGAAATAAACTATTAACAGTAATCATTTTAAAGTCACTTATAGAAAAAAAACATCTTCAGATGCAAAAAAACAACTAGTAATTAAATATATCTGCTAAATTCTTTTAAATTATTGGACCATTCCCTTAAATTCTTTTAAGGTAACCATTAATAAAAAGTGGTGGTGGAACTCATGTCTTGAAACCAGAGAATCCATCCCCCCCCCCCTCCTTACCCCAGGGGATATTGGAACCCTAGAATAATCCACACACTAAAACTAAAAGCTATTTGTTACTATTTTGTATGTTACGATAAAGTGTTTTTAATTTTATTACATTTTTAAGTACATTAAATTATTTATTTAAAAGAGATCTCTAATGAAATTTAAAACTTTGATGACTGGACCTATTTCGTTCAATATATTTAAAAAATAGTTCAATTAATTATTTTTCTTAATTTATTTATTTTATGTATTTTCATTTATATACATTTATAATGACTTCATAAAAAAATTTTATAATAAAATTGGCAGCAGTATGAATTAAATAGAATACTTACTGTAGAATTTTTATTTAATTTTAGAAAATAATTTTTTTCCAAACTTTAATTTATTAAAACGTTAATAAAAGGTTATTTAAATTCATTTATAAAAAATTATTTCTTATTTTTTCGAATTTTCCTTTAGTGAAAAAGATAAAGAAATTAAAAAAAGATAATAAAAAAAAATGTGGTCAGATAGTAAAACTAAGAAACAACAGAACAAGACAAAAATGATTAAATCGTTCAGTATCTTTTTTTTTTATAGAAATAAACCATTAACCGCAATCATTTTGAAGTCACTTTTAGAAATACAAAAAAAAGCCAGTAAATAAATATATCTGCTAAATTCTTTTAAATTATTGGGCCATTCCCTTAAATTCTTTTAAGGTAACCATTTATAAAAAACTGGTGGTGGAACTGATGTCTTAAAACCAGAAACTCCATCACTTCCCCCATGGGATATTGGAACTCTAGAATAATCCATACAAAAAAACTAAAAGCTATTTAGGTCAACAAAAACACATTCTTTTTTTACCCATTTTTTCTCAAAAACCCACTTGAGAAATTAGGTTATGCTTAGGAGAAGAAATCAGAACACTTAATGCTAAATGTGTGGGCGATACAAGGATGGCAGAAGACACACCATTTTAAGAACCTTTTAGCAGGCGATAAATAAATATTTTGAAGCGCTCGTGCCGAGAATGATGAAGCAAGAGATCCCCCGCGTGGTGATTTTGAGAGAGAGATACTTAACATAAACATGTCAGGACACGCCGATGAAGACGCGCCATCCATCTAGCAGAAGAGCGCCCCGTTTTAGATATCAGTCAGCACTTGCTCGAGACTCAAGACGAATTATGCGTTGATGAACAGATCCACGGCACACGGCCTCGTTATGTGTCGATTTTGCTTTAAATAGTTCAACGGTGGGTAATTTTTCTAAATATTTTCAGATTTAGATTGCAGACGAAAGCATAAAGAATGGAACAGAATGTTTCTAGTAAACATTAAAATATCAGAAATATATTTTGTTCAATGTTACTAATTTATTTCAAACTAAAATGTGCGAACTTTTATTTGTCAATTATGTGTTATTTATTATTATTTATTTTTTTTGTTTAACTTCGGTGGGCCTCATGTACTACTTGTGTATATTACGCGTGATGAAGAAAAGACAATGCTTTCCAGGAAGTCTTTTAGGGGTAACTAGCACTCCTGTGGAAGGAAATTGGGAAAACTGCTGCTTGGCTGCCTGACAATCAATATGAGATGCGTTTACACATAGTGTTAACTTTTGTCAATTTGTCCATAGAATCTCCATGTTTCTGAAAGCAGTGAATATGACAAAGCTTGACTAAAACAAGGCCGCCAGTGGATTTGAGCTTCGGCTTTTCTACGCACAATGTGCACAAATGGGCAACGAGTCTGGTTAAGACATAGAATGCATATTAATTATCACTTACCCTGCATAGAAATTAAAATTTTTTTATTACTTAAAAGCCTAGACCACCTTGACTTTTAAAACTTCAGCTATTTGAAATACTTGTTTCAAGAATTAAGAGATGGCCAAAATATGCTTCATTTTAAAATGACATTCAATGACAACGATGGGGTCGTTGTTAGATAAAGCTTTAAACACCTTTCCACTCCATATATTAAGATTTTTACCTTTCAACACCTTGCAATGAAGTTTTCATATTGCCACGTCAATCCATCCAGATCTGATTATTTCATTAAATTATATATATTGATTCTATTTATGCGTTTCTATACATTCATTTTTAAGGGTTTTTTTTTTAATATTATGCACAAAAACCTATAAATCCCGTTATATAAAACTTCTAAACGCACTAAACGTTTTAACTCACTTTTATAAACCTATAAACCACTTTCACATATAGGAGAGGAATTCAAGTTGGGCTTTAAATAAAAAAAAATTGTAATTGAATTGATACTTTCTATAAAAAGATTTTAAAAAGACAAAATAATTATTTATAAATAAAAAAATGAATCCCTTTATTTTTCACCAAAGAAATCTTTATCGAAGCGTCAAGTATTACTTTTAGCAGACAAATTGACAGAAAGTAATAATTCAAAAATGTTGCTTTTCATTAAAAACTATAACCCGGAGGCATCTATTTTAATGACATACTAAACAAGAAGTATAATAAATAATTTCTCGCAGAAAGAATTTTGAAAGGAATATGTGATTATCACAAAATTAAATTGAATCTTTCATCTTAATTATTTCTTCAACGTTTATTATAGAATTTTATTTTTATTTGCTTATTAAATATTTATAATAAGAATTCAATTAAATTTTTACAAATATAATAAATCTTTAATAAAATGGTCTCTAAATTAACATTGATATTTAAAATAAGTTTTATTTTATAGCCTGCACCAAATACAAATTTAAATCGAGCATTTTTTCAATAGATGAAATCTGAAATATATTTAATACTCATTGTTTATCATAAAAATGTATTGTAGAAGATCATAAATTAAAATTATAATATATGAAATATTTTATTAAATATGATTAATAAATGTTATGCTTATTAATTTTTAGTTATGGTAAATGTGAATATTCTATATAATAACTCTTAGCTGTTCAAATTATAAAAATAAATAAATTATTAAATAAACTACATTTTAAAATTTTAATTACATTTAATTACATTGTAAAAAACATAATTTTTTTAATTTCTTAAATAATTAATCAGAGAACATTATTTAGGTTAAAAAATTTTGCAATCTAAGTTTGAAATGGTCTAAGTTTTAATTATGTAAAAAGTAAATAACAATTTGAAGTATGCAAAAAGCAAATAACAAATGGAAATTTTATGTAAAAACTAAATAGCAATTTGAAATGTTATGTAAACGGTAAATAGCAATTTGAAATGTTGTGTAAAAAATAAATAACTTTGAAAGGTTTGTTAATCTACTTAGAACAAGCTTAGTATATTTTGTTAGTTTATAAAATAAACTGCTATTTAATCATAAAAAATGAAAACAAAAGGTGAAAGATATTGGAAAAACTTCTATCAGCAAATATTTTTTTTAGCAAATCAGAATATAGGATTCCTTAAACATGATTGATTATCAGCATTTATGATTTGATGAAAAAATATTTCAGAAACATAAGGGTTCATTTTCAAAATGGTTTTAAATTCTTAATATAATTATATAAATTCTTTCTTCTACTTTTGAATTCTTTTTTGAATTTCAGTGTGGATAACATATCCGATTTCTAAATGATATGCTTACCTTTGAAATATTGCTTTTAAGATGCTTAAATATAAAATAAACAAGTTTATATCTGTTTTTGGTTTGCCTAGTGTTACTCCGCGTTCGTAGCTTATCTTCAAGCTACACACACCTCCTGAGTAGTGGTCAGTGAGTAACGTCGGTGCAACGCTTGCCTTAAGACATCCAAGACAACTGCCAAAGTGTTTGCCAGCTGCATTAGAAAAAAAAAATATTACATTACTTATTTTTCGCTATGTATAAAGAAATTGAATATATAGTTCTTTAAATATTTTTTAAAGATCAAGATACCACAAAGCTTCATCAGGTACACTCAATCCTCAGCCTACATACATCTGTATGTTAAATGAAAAACTTCGGTCGGGGAAATCAGTTGGGACATCTTACACCCACGCGTCTTTCGGCGCCTTCCTCCTTAAATCCTCCTAAAAAATCCCGGACTTTCGTCTTCCCGAACATCAACATTAATTAGCTTTAAAGAGGTTGACATTCCTCATTACCCGACCCAAAGCACACCTTGTCATCCACATCCCCGCCATTCTTTCCCGGCATTCCCCACTTTAACGTTCCGTTGGCGGGTCCGGCCATGCATTGTGCGCGTGCCAGTGCGTGGGATGTAGGTGGGGGGTCGCCCTGCCAGATAACAAAGACTGATGGCAGCGCGGAATCTTCATTTGTTTTCGTTGGCGGAATCAGAGTAGCATGTGCGCGATCGTTGCTTTTCGGATGTCTGGAACCCGGATGCACGTGATGCGATGAGCAATGATCGGCGTCGAACTTTTGTGCGTTTCGGGAAAGAGATGAGCAATTAGCTCTTGCTTTCTGGGGTGAGAGGGGATCTGCATTCTTCTGATGGATTGTTTTTTGTCGTGAGGGCTGGGATTACGGTCGGGACGCCGTCCGCATCCAGCATGCATCTGATGTTGTTCCTCCTTTTTCTCTGTTGGAAAGGTTTCAAGGTGTCCTTTTATTTCGCCCAAACTGGAAATATGTTTGTTCTTCTTTTATGTTTTATGATCTTATTTATGTTGAAATATAGATTGAACATAGACAAAAAAAAAATATTGTATCAAATATTTATTAATGTAGATGTTTTCTGATGTTTAAAAATTTAAAATCACTTGATCACATTTTTTTGTAATGCAGCTGGCAATACAAGAGAGTTATCATTATGTCATAAGCAAGGGCTGCACCCGTTGTTACTCATGTACACTACCCAGAGAGGCACGTGTAGCTTAAAGATATGCTATGGACTCGAGTCCCAAAACGTACTACTTTCATATTACACCGGGACCTGCAGTTTAAAGTGGATTCCGAGACACTGCAAATATCCATGGCATAAACGGGACTCGAATCCAAAACCTGTAGTGCCTTGCGCTGGCAACTCGACCATCAAGCCCCAGTGTTTTTTTGCTAATATGCAATGTAGAATATAACCAAATACACAATATTGGTTGCATTTATAGGCTAAGAAAGTTAATAATGTAGACAGGAATTTCTACTTTAATGGGGAATTTAATACAACATTATTATTTTTAAGAATTTCAATCCTCTTCAAAGGAAATAATGATAGTTTATATTTACTCTTCTAAATTCATTCATTATTTAATGGTTGCCGGGGGGTGTAGTGTTACTCCGCGTCCGTAGCTTATCTTCAAGCTACACGCTTCCCCTGAGTAGTGCTAAGTGAGTAACAGCGGTGAGGCCCTTGCCTTAAGGCATCAAAGACAACTGTCAAAGTGTTTTCCAGCTGTATTAGAAAGAAAAATATATTAAATTACTTATTTATCACTATTATTTAAAGAAATGAAATGTGTAGATATGTAATACTTTTCAATTTTTTTAATGTTCGGCCCACCACTAAGTTACAGTGGGTGCTCGCAATCCTCAGCCTATACAAATCTGTATGTTCCTGAAGTAAATGAAAAAGAAAACACTCATTTACATCTATTCAACCCATGAGCCATGTCGCTGAAATCAGTGGGGACATCTACACCCACGCGACTTTCGGCGCCTTCCTTAAATCCTCCTAAAAGATCCGGGACATTCTTCTGCCCCGAACAGCTTTAATTAGGTTGACATTCCTCATTGCCCGACCCAAAGCACACCTTGTCATCCACATCCCCGGCATTCTTTCCCGGCATTCCCACTTTAACGCTCTGTTGGTGGGTCCGGCCATGCATCATGAGCGTGCCAGTGCGTGGGTGTAGGGTCGGTGATGGGGTCTCCCTGCCAGATAACAAAGACTGATGGCAGCGGAATCTTCATTTGTTTTCGTCGGCGGAACCCGAGTAGCATGCGCGCGATCGTTGCTTTCTCGGATGTCTGGAACCTGTGTGAACGTGATGCGATGAGCAATGGTCGGCGTCGGACTTTTGTGCGTTTCGGGAAAGAGATGAGTAATTAGCTCTTGCTTTCTGGGGATCTGCATTCGGCTGATGGATTGGTTTTTGTCCTGATGCTCGGATTTCGGTCGGGACGTCGTCATCATCAAGCACGTATCTCATGTTGTTCCCCTTTTTTTCTGTATTGTAAAAGTTTCTTAATGTCCTTTTATTTCTCCAAAATTGGAGATATGTTTATTCTTTTTTTATGTTTTGTACTCTTATTTATGTTTATATATAGATTGAGTATAGTAAAAAAAAAAAAAAAAAAAAAAAGATTTTTCGGTGATAAAAGAGTAGCTGTGTTCTGCTCTTTTAAACAATCACTAATAATAAGTTTTAACATTTAAATACGATCAGTTTTGGCAGCACACCATTCTACATCAATAACAAGTTTTGTTACTAACATACAATGTAATACTAACAACAAGTTTTCTACTAACATACAATGTAATACTAACAACAACTTTGTTACTTGCATACAATGTATAATATAAACAAATAGAGAATAGGGATTGCATTTATAATCCAAAAAATTATTTATTCATTTCAATTTTTTGTTTGTAATGCTCATCTTTGTTTACTTATTATATTTTATAGACATATACGGGATTAAACATTAAATATTATTAAATTTAGGAAGGCAGAAAAAAGGACTTGAAAAGAAAACTCATTTGAAAGAGATTCAACGTGATTCCACGCCAATTGAAGAGATTCAACGTGATTCCACGCCAATTGAAAAGATTCAACGTGAATCGGCGCAAGCTTTGGAGGCCATCCCTGCCGATGACTTCTTAGCATGTGTTGAGGATTGGAAAAATGTAGCCATAAGTTCTTTGTGTCCGGAGGGGCATAATTTGAAGGCGATGAAATAAATTTGGAAGAATAAATAAAGAGTTCTTGAAAAAAAAAATATTAATTGGTCTTACTTTTTGGATACATTAGTATATAAAAATGTATAGAGATATAACACTTTTTCCTTTTTTTTAATGTTGGAGACATCACGAATTTACAGCGAGTACACGCAGTCCTCAGCCTACACAAATTTGTATGGAAAAAGAAAAATTACAGAATCGCTCATTTACGTTTGTGCCATGTCGGTGAAATCAGTGGGGACATCTCAGCCCACGCGTCTTTCGGCGCCTTCCTAAATCCTCCTTAAAAGATCCGGACTACTTTCTTCCCCCTGAACATCGACATTAATTAGCTTTATTTAGGTTGACATTCCACATTACCCGACCCAGAGCACACCTTGTCATCCACATTCTTTCCCGGGATACCCACTTTCCTAACACCTAAGCACATTCTGAAGTGCACCCTGTATAGCAAATGGGCAGGGTGCCAATAGAGGCCAACTTAAGATAAGTCCTGTATAGTGAAGCGGCGCCATTGCTTGAGGCCGCTATCGAGAAGACTTTTGACTTGATTTAACATTGATAATTATATTTTAAATCCATGGACACGATAACAACAACAACGACAATCAAATGTATAGCTATATAATAGTTTTCATTTTTTTATTTAATGTTCGGCCCCCCCCCCCTGTCCCTAACGTTACAGTGGGTACACGCGATCCTCAGCCTACACAAATTTGTATGTTCCTGTAGCAAAGGAAAAAGAAAAATTACAGAATCGCTCAATTACATTGAAGCCATGTCGGGGACGTCTCAGCCATCGCGACATTCGGCGTCTTCCTGACGGCGTCTCCTAAAAGATCCTTCCGAACATCGACATTAATTAGCTTTAATGAGGTTGACATTCCTCATTACCCGACCCAAAGCCCACCTTGTCATCCACACCCCCGACATTCTTTCCCGGCATTCTCCACTTTAACGCTCTGTTGGCGGGTCCGGCTATGCATTATGCACCTCTCAGTGCGTGGATGGAGCGTCGGTGGGGGTTGGGGGGGGTGTCGCCCTGCCAGATAACAAAGACTGATGGCAGAGGAATCTTCATTTGTTTTCGTCGGCGAAACCCGAGTAGCATGCGCGCGATCGTTGCTTTTCGGATGTCTGGAACCTGGACGGACGTGATGCGATGAGCGATGGTGGGCGTCGAACTTTTGTGCGTTTTGGGAAAGAGATGAGTCATTAGCTCTCGCTTTCTGGGGATCTGCATTCGGCTGATGAATTGGTTTTTGTCGTGAAGCTGGGATTGCAGTCGGGACGTCGTCGTCATCCAGCACGTATCAGATGCTTTTCCTGCTTTTTTCTCGTTTGGAAAGGTTTCATGAAGTCCTTTTATTTCTTCTCAATACTGGAAATAGGTTTATTCTTCTTTTTATGTTTTGTATTCATATTTATGTACAAATATAGAATGAAAATAGTAAGAAAAAAAAAGATATCTTGATGATAATTGTGATAAAAGAGTAGCTGAGTTCTGATAATAAAAGAGCTGCTCTTTTAAATAATAACCTTAATAATAAGTTTAACATGTCCGGACGCCATTCTTCACAGGTAGCAAGTTTTGTTACTAACATACAATGTAATACTAACAACAAGTTTGTTACTAACATACAGTGTATAATGTAAACAAATACAGAGTAGAGATTACATTTATAGTAAAAAAAAATATTTATTCTTTTCAGTTTTTTGTTTGTAATACTCATATTTGTTTATTTATTATATTTTATCACCATATACGGGATTAAACAAATATTACTAAAAAGACAAAAAAAATGAGTTGAAAAGACAATCATTTTAAAGAGATTCAACATGATTAAAAGTCGATTGAAGGGATTCAACGTGAATCGGCGCGCGCTTTGAAGGCCATCTTTGCCGATGACTTTTTAGCATACATTGAGGATTGGAAAAAAAGTTGGCATAAGTGCATTGTGTCCGGAGGCGATTACTTTGAAGGCGATGAAATAAATTTGGAAGAATAAATAAAGAGTTTTTGAAAAAAAAAATATTAATTGGTATTACTTTTTGGACACATTAGTATATAAAGAAATGAAATGTATAGATATATAATAATTTTCCTTTTTTTTTAATGTTGGAGATATCACGAAGTTACAGCGGGTACACGTAGTCCTCAGCCTACACAAATTTGTATGGAAAAAGGAAAAATTACAGAATCGCTCATTTACTTTTGAGCCATGTCGGTGAAATCAGTGGGGACATCTTACACCCACTCGACATTCGGCGCCTTCCTAAATCCTCCTTAAAAGATCCAGGACTTTCTTCTCCCCCGAACATCGACATTAATTAGCTTTAATTAGTTTGACATTCCTCATTACCCGACCAAAAGCACACCTTGTCTTCCCCACATTCTTTCCCGGCGTTCGCCACTTTAACGCTCTGTTGGCGGGTCCGGCCACGCATTGTGCGCGTGCCAGTGCGTGGGTGGAAAGCGTCGTTGTGAGGGTGGGGTGGGGGAGCTCTGCCAGATAACAAAGACTGATGGCAGCGGGAAACTTCATTTGTTTTCGTTGGCGGAACCAGAGTAGCATGCGCGCGATCGTTGTTTTTCGCATGTCTGGACGGACGTGATGCGATGAGCAATGGTCGGCGTCGAACTTTTGTGCTTTTTGGGAAAGAGATGAGTAATTAGCTCTTGCTTTCTGGGGTGAGAGGGGATCTGCATTCGGCTGATGGATTGGTTTTTGTCGTGAGCCTGGGATTTCGGTCGGAACGTCGTCATCATCAAGCACGTATCTGATGTTGTTCTCCTTTTTCTCTGTTGGAAAGGTTTCATGATATGTCCTTTTATTTCCCCAAAACTGGAAAAATGTTTATTCTTCTTTTATGTTTTGCACTCTATGTTCGAAAATGGATTGGACACAGTAAGAAAAAAAAGATTTTTTGATGATAAAAGTTATAAAAGATCCGCTCTTTTAAACAATAATTTTAATGATAAGTTTAGCAATTAAAAACGACCAGTTTCGGCAGGACATCATTCTACATCGATAACAAGTTTTGTTACTAACATATAAACAAATACAGAGTAGCGCGTTGTGTGGGTAGTGTTACTCTGATTCTCTCTTTTCTTAAATCTGCCCGCACCTCCTGCGTAGTGCTGAGTGAGTAAAGTCTGTGTGGTGCTTGCCTTAAGGCATAAAAGAGAACTGTCTCCGTAAGTATTTGCCAGCTGCATTAAGAAAAAAATATAGTTCGCGTAAATAACAAGACAACTGGCAGGAACCGAGGGTTTGATTATGTGGAATTTGATGGTTATGAACTTGTTCATAAAATCGTTTTCTGTAAACATTTTATGAAGTATTATAACCAATTAATATATTAATGTCAAAAATCAACGGAAACACTTTTAGCGCCTCAAAAAACCAAGCGTAACTCAAGCACTGATGAATATTTTGACGTGAAATTTCACTCAGATGTCAAGGACAGTGCCAGCAACCGTAAAAAAGGTAAAAAAATGAAATTCCATAAGCCCCGGGAATTTTACATTGAAAACTGGTCTTACTTTTGTGACACAATAGTAATGCAGCAACTTGTCTTATCACAAACAAATAGGTCATAAAATCCTGAAAATATTTACACCCCCAATAAAGAAAATGGTATCAATTTTATTTCTCCATACATTGTCCGACATTCGACTTAAAAAAAGTCTCACGATAAACAATATTTTTGTTTTCTATTTTAAAAACAAAAAAAAGTTTTCGGTTAAAAAAAAACAATTGTTTCGAGATAAAGGATTTATGGTTGGAAATTGCCACAGAGCAAAATTTGAAAAGGTGAAAAGTTTGAAGGAAAAATCTTGGAGAAGAAACGTTCAAAATGACAACAGTATTCCTAAAATGTTTTGAAGAAGCTTTTTTAATCCACGAACATCTCTTTTTTTTTTTTTATAAAAAAAAAAAAAAAAAAAAAATGAATAGGAAATATTTTTTTATAAAAAAGAAAAGTAACAAAAGTTTTCATAAGTATTGATTTTAGACTAGGAAAATAGAAAAAAAACTAGATTTAAAAACAATTTAAAAAAATTAAATTAATTAAAATCGAAACAGTGATAGTGAGCGACAAACAGTGATGATAAAAATATTTCTAAAATAAAATGGTTTCAGGTTATATAGAATGCCATAAAATAACTTTACCAATTAAATCAAATAATTAATTATTGAATTAAATTAAATATAAATTAAATAATTATTAATAACAGCTTTATTATTTTAATAATGCGCAAAATAATGTAATAGACAAAACATGGCTGTGATTTTTAAGAAACTGTTATTACAAATATAAGTATCCTATTTCTGAGAGACAACGAAGAAAAACTTGTTGGTATTAATTTAACACTAAAATGAGTGATGAATTTAGAAAGTTGAATGAAATACTTTAGATAATATGTCTTTCTTACAATAGGACACAATTCCCAAGATAATTTTTTGTGTAAAGTACAACAAATTTACATAAGTCATTAAAAAGCATATATAATTAAACAATTTTTCGTATAGTAATGAACACAAATTATCAAAATAACGTTAAAATAGATCATAAAATTAATGAGTTTATATGAGTTTTTAGTGTGCCTAATATTTTAATTTTATTTGTTTTATTATTTATATATCACAAAAAATAAGGTAAATAAAATAAATATCAAGGCCATAAAGGGCATTTTCTTTAATGAGTAAAAAGGAATTTTTGCTCGTGTAAAAAACGAAGAGCAAAATAAAGTGTTTTAAATCCACTAAATTAGCGATAAATAACTGAGTTTTGTTTTATATTAATTATTTATTTTCACTAAATTTTTTTTTCTGTAATAGTCAGTTAAAAATTATAATTACATTCGTTTTACAATAAATGGATAATACTAATAAGATACGAATACGGATATGATATAATTTACGGATATAATTTAGAAATATAGTGTGTTGACAAATTACAAAAAGAAGTATGAAATAAGTATTTTCAGATTCGTTCTATAATTTGCATTAACTATACTATATATTCTTGTTTTAAATTAATTATGATGATTGTAATAAAATGATTATAGATTAATAATCTCAGAATTTAATTTAGATTTTTCAGAACACCTAATATTAAATTTCATGATTTATGCATAATTGCATTAATTATGCATAATTCATGTAATTTAATATTCATAATTTTTTTGTAGTAAGAATTGATTTTAATAAAGATATTTTTTGTAGTTTTTTAGAATTGTTCTTTTGTTATACATATAGAATTTATTTTTGTAGAGTATGTTTTTCACGTTCTCAGACATTTTAAAGATAATTTTTAATTGTTATCAACATGATATTTATTTGAGTTAGTTAAACTCTTAAAAAATTCAAATTAAGATGCTATAAAATTAGCATAAAATTCATAATTAAACTATTATAAAATATTCAAGAAAGTATAAGTACTAGTTTAAAGACTTTCTGCAAAAATTTTATACAATTTTGTATATTTTGCAATTTTTAATTTATATTAATTCGCTAATTCTTTATAATTGTTTTTTTCCCTTTTTCCAATAGAATATAAAATGATTCTGATAGAATAGAAAAATAAAATAGAAAAAATTAGAGCTTAAATCTATTTTTAATAGATAAGAGGAATGTAATATTATTACAAAATTTTTAGCATATATTCTTGTCAAATTGAAATAATTAAGTTTCACTAATATTTCATAGTTAATCAAATTATACAAATAAATAAAAGATTAAATAAATTACATCTCTTAAAAGAAATTTCGTTAATTTTAAATTGAAAAACTTAACTTCGTTTTGTTTCTTAAATAAGTAATCAGAGAACAATTAGGTTTTAAAAGTTTTACTGACTTTCACTACAAATAACACAGAGAAACTGAAATGTTATGGAAAAAGTAACTAAATTTGATGGGGCTGCTATTCAACTTAAAACAAGCTTGGTAAATTTTGTAAAGTTTGAAAATAAATTTGGTATTTATGCAGTAAAAAGATGAAAAAAATCTGAATGCTAAATTTAGTACTTAATATATATTTTTTAAGAGCTTACTGGCTTTATGAGCTTAAAAACACACTTTATTAAATGATAATAAAACGAACTAATGCTTTGAAATCAAGTTTGCTTAATCAATTTTGTATGTCAACACGTTAAAATACATGGTATGATTGAATCATTTTGTAAGTACCTTTCGTGCCAAACTTCATTTTTCACACAGAAATATTTATAATAAGCATAATATTGTGAAGTCAACTAAAAACTTTTTATATGATCGACAACTTTTATTTAACTACCACACTGTTTTCAAGCTATAAATCAATTATATTTTTAAGATTTTAGATATAATATTGAAAATTTCCAGAAAGTTATTTTTCGAATCCCTCACATGCTCTAAACTGTTATAATTTTTTTTTCTGTTAGGATAAAGCCCCTACGTATGACTTTCATTATAAGTGAATGCAGAAAATGGACAATTTTACAATAAAGGTTATTTCTTAAACGCTATATGTTGTTAATATATTTAAATAATTTCTTGTTCTTAAAAGAAATGTATATTTGAACACTTTTTCATTCCATATTTTAAGATTTTTACCTTTCAATATCTTGCAATGAAGTTTTCTTAATACCACATCCATACAGATCTGATTATTTAATTACATTGCATTTATCCATTTTTATATATTCATTATGAAGGTATTTTTTTCACACTTTAGGCATAAAAACCTATAAATCACTTTATATAAAACTTTATGAACTCACTAAACCTTTAACTCATTTTTATAAACCTGTAAATCACTTTCACTTATATAGGAGAAGAATTCAAGTTGGCCTTTAAATAAAAAAAAAATTATAATTGATGCATTCTGTAAAATGATTTTTAAAGCACGAAATAATTGTATAAAAATAAAAATAAACAAAATCAATCACTGTACATTGTCCGAAAGAAATCTTTATCGAAGCATCAAGTATTACTTTTAGCAGACAAATTGAAAGAAAGTAATAGTTTGAAAATGCTGCTTGTCATTAAAAAATATAACCTGGAGGCATCTATTTTAATGACAAACTAAAAAAGCAGTATAACAAATAACTACTCGCATAATAGCTTCAGGTCAATTGTTAAAGTAACACGTGAATAGCACAAAATTAAATTGATTTTTTTTATTTTAATTATTTCTTCTACATTTATTACAGAATTCCATTTCATTATTAAATGTTTACAACTAGAATTTCATGTAATTTTTACAAATATAATAGAACTTTAATAAAATGGTTTGAAAATTACGATTGATATTCTAATAAGTTTTATTTTACAAACTGCATCAAATGCAAATTTAAATCCAGCATTTTTTCTATAAATGAAATCAGAAATATATGTTTAATAATATATGTTTAATAATTTTCCAAGGATATATTTATGCTGTTTCAATTAAAAAATTAAACTAACGTTAATTAATTTTTTCTGCATTTAAAATGATAAAATATCATTCAAATATATTGTTTCTAAAATAAAAGATATAGTTTAAGATCAATTTCTTGTGTACATATGGAAACATAATTCTTTTTTTAACTGTTTTTGGATATAAATACAGCGTGACTATAATTAAAATCCCCCTTTCTAAATGCTGTAAAAAAAAACCACTTGTCACAATGAGTTCAAATTTGAACTGAAGATATTTGAAGAAGGGGGAAACGGTATGGCATCCAAAAAAGTTCTATCAATTTTTCCCCTCCAATTGGGTATGACCTTGCCGTGGTGGATGGGCTTTACATTAACACTATCACATCGGCTTTACATTAACAATATCATAACTGTTAAATGATTTGGAAGTCATTTTTTCCGTCAAAAAACCGAAACAATCAAGTACATTGAACATTACAGTTGGTTTCATATGCAACTCATGCCAAATACATTGTCATTTCGATTCAAACTATTACTGACAACCAAATTCACTTTCTTTAGGCCGCTTACAGCGCCATCTACTAATGCACTTTGGAAACTTTTTTGATGCCGTACCGTTTCCTCCTTCTTCAAATACCTTAAGTTTGATAAGTTAAGTTGATTTGTTTAAGTTCATTTTTCACAGCGTATTGAAAGTGGAACTTTAATTATAATCCCACTGTAAATTAAAAATATAAGAAAATTAATACATAAAAAGATACAAAGCAAAAAATTTAACATAAATGCTTTCTTAATGACAAATTTTTATTAATAATGGTAATTGATATTTTAACAAATCAGTTTATTTCTTTCATTTCATAATACCAGGAAAGCATTTGCATCATTGAAAATGGAAATTGGTGGGAGTGTTTAAAAATAGCTTATAAGAAATTGACAATCAGTTTAAGAATTAAATTTATCAATTATAATCATGTTTCGTTATTCTTTTCGGCGTTTTCTCTTTTTCTATCAATTTCTTTTTCTGCCAGAGGACGCAGTTATTGTTCTAAGTAGAAAACAGTAATCTGTAACAAATCTCTACCGGAAACGACATTGGAATTTTACTTCAACCCTGTAATGGCATTCGGAAAGGCTTAATTCTACCATCTAAATACAAATGCAGCTATTTGAAAATACACCGACACTATTAAACAACTAAATGGGCGTAGTAGAATCAGTAGTTTGTTCGTATACAGATAGTGCTTGGAATTTGATCGGATGGAAATCAACAGTTTAATTTGACTGCTTATCTTTAACCTACCTACTAAGATAACAGAAAAGATAACAAGTAAAAGGTGTTAATGAATTACTTTCTGTATTTGCAATTATTTAAGAACGGATTATTTATGGAAACTTTACATGAAAATTAAAGTATTTAACTTTATTTTATTTGCTGAAAACAATTTAGTTTTAATTCTTACAATAACAATTCCTTTTTTAAGCGAATAGGAATATTCTTGATTGTGTAGAGAATTTTATTTATAGTAAAAAAATTAAAAATATTTACCATTTGGCTTACAGGTTCTATGAAAATTTATTGTACTATTCTCAAAGCGTTTTATTGTTTAAATAGAAGAGATTTAAAAAATTCAACTCTAATAATCCTTTTAAGGAAAACATAATATCTAGTTCTCTTAATTTTCATAAGTATTTATTACACTTTTATAATGAAATAATAAGTATTTTATATTGTTTAGTAGAAGAAAATCGTGTGTTAATTGTCATAATTGTACGTTGAAAAGTAAAAATATTGTCTATATCTAGCCACAACTTTGAGCGTTGTCATGTCGAAAAATTACTTTATCTTGCCTTTCCTCAAATTTCGGCATTCTTCAATTTCATTTATTCTTCAATGCACGCCTCAAAAGCATCAATTTTTTTATAGGGTTCCCCAGTGTAGTACTATGCAACACCGATCTGATACCACCGAGTACAAAGCATGATTTTTTTTCCAGGTATATTCTGCCTTGACGTTGATGTTGATACATGACCAAGCAAACTCCATGATTTTTTACATTTAAGATTACCCTAACAAAGCTATTACTTCCCCACCAGGGAGAATATGATGCAAAAAAAAAAAACATTAAATTTTAGATTGAAACAATTGTTCACACGTGAAAAATTTCTGTTCAATATCTCTGGGCTTCAATTCTTAAGACATCCAATTAAATTTCCAAACGGAGAAACTTTTGTGCAATCAACATTCAAAGATTTGACTTGAATATTGGTCGAGTGATACTTCCAATTCTTCATCTTCGAACATTCGGCTCAAAGAACCGAAACTGGTGTTTACAAAGTGTTGACCAGATTTCGTTATTTGCCAACTATATCGAAATCACCATTTCTAAAACGTTGAAACTAATACTAACATGATTTTGAGAGTTGGAGTTTGTTCACCGTATGTTTTCAACATCTCAATGGCTTTCAACAGCACGTTTCAGTTAAGCAAGAAAAGTAAAATTTCCCGCAAATATTGTTTTGTTGGCTCGTAATTCAACTTCTTCGGAATTGTTGAAAAAAATACATTCTTTACACTTCAGCAAAATGAAGCAAAATAATAAGATAATCCTAATGATATAACTTTGATATGAATATAGTTACAGAAGTGTATGATACGATATAGCATAAGTTATGCCATATATTGTAAATCCCATAAAATTAAATCACATATAGTACGTAGTATAAAAACAAGTAATATAAAAAAAAAAATTAAGTCAATCCCTACTTTTTTTCACTATATTGCAGAAAAGTCCTTTACAAATAAAGTTGAAATTTTCCTCTTACATCTGGGGCCATCTATTATTAGATATATGCAACTTAAATCTAAAAAAAAACTAAAACTAATTAATTAAATTTAATGAATGAATTAATATTTGAAGAAATTGTATTAACATCAAGTGTCATCCACTACAAGTTCAAAAAAATGTATTTGAACTTGAATGGGTGAATAAAAAGTATTTTATGAACGATTGAAAATTTGAACAAGATATATATAGGGAGAGTGTGAGCTAATAGAAGGAATTGAAAAATTTTAGATATATATGAAATAAAATTGTTCTCAGAGGTGGATACAAAATACAACACCTACAATTTTTTTCTAAAATATAGTGACTTTCAAAAACATTTTAGTTTACAAAATTCGTATTTATTTTATCTTCCACTTTTACAGTTTCGATATATCTGATAAATTTACTGTTCATAAAAATGGTTATACTATTTTTGTTGTCCCTGAACATAAACGAAACACATTTTTCTAACCGTTAAATTAACACAAAACAAAAACAAAAAAATACACACCCATGAAAGTACGTTAGAAATATCACTTCAGAGTTAAGAAAATAAAAGGAGTCCTTTATGGTGATCATTTTAGACGTCCATTAAAGTATCGTGGGTCCATCGTTATCCAGAGTTCCCTTATCATCATCATCGTCATTATCAATAACTATTGCACAGCTAACGGTCTGTCAGTAATGGCGTTAACGAATGGTGACCAAAGAGAGCTCCCTAAAAATTAACGGCTGTCGAATAGTACTTCTAAGGGGAAGGTGTGAAAAGATTTTTTCCGTGGTCTTTGTAATATCAAGAGAAAAATATCATTTGCATAGAAGCAGGCTGATGATTTGACGTGATATTTTCTTGATAAAACATTTGAAAACGATTTGAAGGAGAAATTGGGAATGAATTGTAACAATACAACTGCTTGTTTATGTCTTTTGGAATGTTTGCATTCAAACCTTTGCATCTAATGCTCAATCAGTAAATGGAGCTATACTTCAAAATAAGAGTTACCGATTACTAAATTAACTTAATTTTATATTTATTCATTTTCTGAACCTGAATGGCCGAGAAGCCGCTCTGGCGCTAGGTACCACAGGTTTGGGGTTCGTGTAACAACAATGCCATGAATTTTCGCAGTGGTTCAGAATCCACTTTAAACCATAGGTCCCGGTCTAACAGGATCGTAGAGCGTTGCGGAGGTTGTGTTACTCCGGGTCCGTAGCTTATCTTCAAGCTACATGCACTTCCCGGGTAGTGCAAAGTGAGTAACGTCGGTGCAGGGCTTGCCTTAAGGCATCAAAGACAACTGTCTAAGTGTTTGACAGCTGCATTTGTAGAAAAAAAAATATTTATTCATTTTCTTAATTGCTTCATATTTCCTGAAAATTTACAGGGAAATTCAATTCTTAATGATCTATCATATAAAAAGAATAAAAATTTAAATATATTTAATAGTTAGACGATGTAAAAATGCTTTTTTAAATAGGAAATATTTATCAAATTTGTAGAAAATTTAAATTTGTAAAACATTATAGACGGTAATTGTATTTAATAGGTTTTAATCATTTTATTTACACAAGAATCATAACATTAAGAATTTTTTTCATATAAATATTTAAGAGGGTTTTTATGGTAATTATTGCATCAAATATTATAGAACCTAACAATTATAAAATATTTTGGCAATATATGTATGAGATCACTCTTTCCAATAAAGAAGCCAATAGAATTGTATACAAGAGATTCTCATATATGCATCATGCTGTTAATTTAACAATAAACAATTCTTATCTAATTAATTTTTTTTAATAAAACGAGTAAAATATGTAAAAAGGAAAGTTTTACCATCCATTATAAAACCCACAAAATTAATTCATATACTCATTATAAAAATATTTTTAGATATGCTGTTGTTGTTATAATGAAACTAGCAATACAAAGACAGTTAATCTTTAATGCTATAACCAAGGGCTACACCCATGTTACTCATTTAGCACTACCCAGAAGGTACGTGTAGCTTGAAGATATACTATGGACGCGAGTAACACTACTCCCACTGCACACTACGATCCTATTAGCTCGGGACCTACGGCTTAAAGGGGATTCCGAACCACTACAAACACCCATAGTACCGCCGGTACTCGAAGCAGTAACCAGCGGTATCGAGCCCCAGAACGCTAGCCACACGGTAATCAGGTCCCATTATTAAGTTGCTTCTATTAGCTCGCACTCTCCCTATATATATCTTGTTCACATTTTCAATCGTTCATGAAATACTTTTTACTCATCCACTCATTAGTTCAAATGCATTTTTTTTAACTTGTAGTAGATGACACTGGGTGTGAATGCAGTTTTTTTTCAAATATCAATTCATTCATTTAATTTAATGAATTAATTTTAGTTGTTTTTTTTAGATTTAAGTTGCATGTATCTACCAATTGATGGCGCCAGATAAACTTAAAAAATGAATGAAAATTATTTATAAAGGACTTTTCTGATACACGAGCAATTGACTTTAAATGTTTATTTTTATATATATATATATATATATATTACTTGCTTTTAGATATATATGAAATAAAATTGCTCTTAGAGGTGGATACAAAATACAACACCTGCATTTTTTTTCTAAAATTTAGTGTCGTTTCAAAACCATTTTAGTTTACAAAATTCGTATTTATTTTATCTGCTACTTTTACAGTTTCGATATATCTGATAAATTTATTGTTCATAAAAATGAAAAAACGAAACACCTTTTCTAACCATTAAATTACAACAAAAAATACAAACTCGTGAAAGTACGTTGAAAATATATCACTTCAGACACAGAAAATAAAAGGAGCCCGTTATGGTGATCATTTTCGACATCCATTAAAGTATCGTTGGTCCATCGTTATCCAGAGTCACGTTATCATCATCATCATCATCAATAACTATTGCCAGCTAACGGTCTGTCAGTAATGGCGTTAACGAATGGCGACCAAAGAGAACTCCCTAAAAATTAACGACTGTCGAATGGAACTTCTGAGAAGCAAGGGATGAAAAGATTTTACCTCGGGGTCCTCGGAATATCAAGCTAAAGTATCATTTGCATGGAAGACATATGCAGGTTGATGATATCACGTGTTATTTTCTTGATAAAGCATTTATAAACGACTTGAAAGAGAAATTGGCAAATGAATAGTTATAACTGTTATATTAATGTCTTTTGGAATGTTTACATTCAAATCTTTTCATCTAATGCTCAATCAGAAAATGGAACTATATTTAGAATAAGGGTTATCGATTACTAAATTAGTTTAATTTCATATATACTCATTTTATTGCTGGCTCATGTTTGCTGAAAAGTACACATAATCTACTATCTAATAAAAATAAAATTTAAATAAATTTAATACTTATTTCATTTGGTGATCTATTACTAATATAGATACTAATTTAGTTTGAATTTAAGTGTTTGTAGTAACATTAGTGTAGCATAAATGCCTTTTTTGTATTAGAAAATATTTATGCAATGATTAGAAAATTTAAATTTGTAAAATAGTATGGATTGTAAATGTGTTTAATACGTTTTAATCATTTTATTTACACAAACACCATAACATTGATATGTATATTTAAGGGTTTTATGATATAATTAATGCATCAAAAATCATAGAACCTAAGAATTATAAAATATTTTGGTAATAATATATGTATGAGATTACTTTTTCCACTTAACAAGCTCATAGAATTGTTTTCAAGAAATTCTCCTCTATATATCATGTTGTCAATTTAGTTTATTTTTTAATAAAGCACGTAAAATATGCAAAAAAGTAAAGTTAAGAATGTACAAGATAATCAAAAACAGAAAAAGCTAACGTTAGAAATTTAAAGAATTCTAAAATGTGTCCCGAATATATGATTTTTTTCCTGTGGTATTAAAATTATACATTAAGAAATATCCACACTGCAAAACATGCTAAATAGATACATTGTTTTTCTTATCATATATATTTTCATTCCGTTTTCTTCCCTGTAATTTTCATTTCATTTAGAAAAAAATATTGAAATTTTTTTGTTTAAAATGAAGAGGTATCAAGTTTCTCATCCAACATTTCTTAACATTGGAAATGACAATTAAAATATTAACAATCAAATAACCTGACAAATAAAATACTTCAATGGCTTTTCTATATTACGATAAATAATTTTTAATAATAAACATTACATTGTTAAGTGCATTAAATTATAATTTATTCGAAAAGATCTCTAATGAAATTTAAAACTTTAAACAGAACTATTTTGTCCAATATATTTTGAAAAGAGATCAATGAGTTATTTTTTTTAGTTAAGTTGCTTTATGCATTTTAAAGAATTTCTTCCTAAAAAAATGCTTATTATAAAATTGACAGTGATATAAATTAAATGAATATTTGCTGCAGAATTTTGTTTAATTTTATAAAATCATTACTGGTTTTTTTCGAAATTTAATTTATTAAAAAAACATTAACAAATGGTTACTTAAATTCATCTATAAGAAATTATCTGGACACCACGCGAAAAACATTTTATAAAACAGAAAACTTACGTTTTCTTTTTTTTTTTCTTTTTTCCAGTAGTGCAAAAGATAAAGATAACAAAATGTGATCAGATAAAAACCAAGAAACAACAGAACAAGATAAAAACTATTAAATCGTTCAGTACCTTTTTTTTTATCGAAATAAACCATTGACAGTAATCATTTTAAAGTCACTTTTAGAAAAAAACATCGTCAAATGCAAAAAAAAAAAAAAACTAGCAAATAAATATATCTGCTAAATATTTTTAAATTATTGGACCATTCCCTTAAATTCTTTTAAGGTAACCATCAATAAAAAGTGGTGGTGGAACTGATGTCTTGAAACAAAATCCATCATTTCTCCCATGGGATATTGGAACTCTAGAATAACCCACACAATAAAACTAAAAGCTATTTAGGTCAACAAAAACACATTCTTTTTTTCCCCATTTTTTCTCAAAAACCCACTTGAGAAATTAGGTTATGCTTACGAGAAGAAATCAGAACACTTAACCCTAAATGTGAGGGCGATACAAGGATGGCAGGACACACCATTTTGGAAACCTTTTAGCAGGCGATAAATAAATATTTTGAAACGCTCGTGCCGGAATGATGAAGGAAGAGATCCCCCGCGTGGTGATTTTGAGACAGCTACTTAACATAAACATGTCAGGACACGCCGATGAAGACGCGTCATCCATCTAGCAGAAGAGCGCCCCGTTTTAGATCTCAGTCAGCACTTACTCGAGACTCAAGACGAATTATGCGTTGATGAACAGACCCACGCACAGCCTCGTTATGTGTCAATTTTGCTTTAAATAGTTCAACGGTGGGTAATTTTTCTAAACACTTGTAGACTTCGACGAAAACTTGAAGTAACGGTTCTAGTAAACATTAAAATATTAGAAATATGTTTTGTTCAGAGATATTAATTAGAGGCTAAGGTGTACTTACGAACTTTTGTCAATTATGCGTTAGCTTAGAAAATTTATAATTTTTTATCATGCATGATCATGATGTTGTCCTGGTTAGGGGTCCGTAACGTTATTCGAAAATGAGGCTCCAGCAAATAAAACTCCATTGCAAATTTTGGCGCAAAATGTTGCTTTGGGCCCCTTAAATCTTGAAATGATTCATGAATAACGTTAGTCTTCAGGAAATTTCTTTAGAACTTGCCTTTTGCTTGAAGTATTTTGTAGTATGGTTTTGAGTCTCTTTTCATGCTTTTGGTTGGGATTTTAAACATTTGTATTTCCAGTGGCTATAAGTACTCGTAGTGCGTTGATAAATTCCTTCTTTTTTAAATTTCATATTTATCACTTTTGGCATTTTAACATGCCTGTTGAGCTGTATAATTCTTCTTATTGTATTTGGAATACTTCATTCTTCATTTATCCCTAGAATTTTCAGACTTTGATATATTCTTTTGGCTATTGAATGCGATAAAGTTACTTGTAGAACTGGGAATACTTCATTCCTCATTTACGACTACATTAATATTACTTTTGAATATTCTTTTTGGAGATTCTTGAACAATTCATTCTTCATGAAGTTCTTCAACTGTTCAACATTGCTATATTCATGTGGCTATTTGAATTTGGCCATTCTTGTAATATTCCAATCAATTGCTTCATATGTCTCTTACATTATTAAATATTGTCATATTCCTGAATTCATTTATCCGTTCTCGAATGTTCACACATGGTAAGTTGAAATTTGCCGAGCAGATTTTAGTTTTTGTTTATAATTTTTTTTTTTTGTTTAACTTCAGTGGGCATCATGTACCACTTATGTATATCACGCTTGATGAAGAGACAAAGCTTTCCAGTAAGGATTTTAAGAGTGACTACCACTCATTCGTATGGGAGAAATTGGGAAAACTCCCACCTGACATCTTGATTATCAGTGCGAGACGCATTTGCACACAGTGTCAACTTTTGTCAATTTGTCCATTCAATCTCCTCGTTTCTGAAAGCAGAGATTATGATGAAACTTGCCTGAAACAATGCCTCCAGTAGTTTTGAACTGTGCCCCTTCTACACATAATGTGCACAACTGGACAACGAGTTGGGTTAGGACGTAGAATGCATGTTATATTTTAGAAATTTATTTATTTCCTTAGAGATAAATTGAATTTTTTTTATTACGCAAGAGTCTAGACCGCTTTGACTTTTAAGACTTTAGCTATTTGAAATCCTTGTTTCTAGAATTCCCTGCGAATTTTATTTAGCTGCCCAAAATTTTTTTCATTTTAAAATGCCACTCAATAAAAATGATGTGGTTGTTGTTAGATACTGCTTTAAAAAAACCTATTTAAATCAGCATGTATGTTTAAACATACATTTTCAGGCATGAATGTAGGATTTGTTTGTGGGGTAATCAGCAGGCGGCGACACTACACAGTTGCTTGTCTTTGACAGAGCCTGCTTACATCGTGGGGGAGTATTCAACTTTGAACTTTGACCCCACGGGAAGGGGACAGGACCCCGTAGATGAAGAAAGAGGAGGGAGAACGCTAGCTGACATGGGAGAGGCTGCGTCAAGCAGCGGTAGAAAATGGTTGTGAATGTTTAACAATTAATGTAAATATCGCTGTACATATAATTAAATGTTGCTGTTGAGAGAAAAACAACGTTTCTTTAATGTGTTTTGAAATACACCCCTAGACACCCACTTCAAAAGTACAACCTTTTGTAAGACTGGTAGAGAAGTCTAACAAAACTGTAGGTTCGGCCGGGATGAATCTATTGAAACCGGTGTAACTCTACATGAATATTTAAAATTAATAAATAATAACTATTTTATTCATCATTATTTAGCTTTATTTAATGTAAAAATCTAATTACTTATTAAAATACTTATTAAATTAATCACATATCAAATTCCTTTTTTTATTATATTATAATCTTTTTTCATTATATGGTTTAAAAATATAAATGTGAACCAAGAGGTTTTTGTGTCCACCCTCTGTGAATATCTGGATTATTGAAATGTTAATTATCAAACATACTTAACATCCCGTTTATTCCGACATCTGCCATCATAACACAACCTCCCATTTTTTGTGAATGAAAATTTTAAAAAATCTCAATGTAAATCTCTAAAAGTTAAGCAGTAAAATTCTATACTATATTCATATTCTGCAGTATATTCACTCAAAAGGTGACGGATTCGTAATCTAGTGGCAAATAGTATATAGCTAGAAAGCAGAAAATTTCAAGTTCGAATTCAGTGTGTGCATGCTTTGCAGTCACTGCTTTAAAAAAGGAAGAGTTTTGATAGTGTGATGTGGCAGCGTGAGTAAGTGCTTCTCGTCAATAATCAGATTGAGAGTCTGGTGAGAGATTTTCTGCGTTTTCTCACATACAACACCCAATGTTTCCCCTCAAAGGAAATGCTTGTAATCGCTCGTCGGTAAACTGCTACTGGCGAACAGAATTATAACAATGAGTTCTGTACTAGTCTGCTGGCAGTACATCATAATAAATATAATGAACATTAAATTTATTAAAATTCTGAAGGTAAGTGAAAAAATCGTCAGTTAAGTTTATAAAACACTTTATTGACTTTACTTTAAGAATGAAAAGAGATCTGTATCTATCCGTATGTAATGTCTTTCTAATGCAGCTGGCAATATAGAGACAGTTCATCTGTATGCCATAAGCAAGGGCTGCACCGCTGTGACTTATGTAGCACTAACCAGGGGACACGTGTAGTTTGAAGACATGCTACGGACGCAAGTACGATTCTATTAGCACGGGACCTACGGACTATCTCTCTCTCTCTCTCTCTGTGTGTATATATATATATATATATATATATATATATATATATATATATATAGTCCGTAGGTCCCGTGCTAATAGAATCGTAGAGTGTTGTGGGTGTAGTGTAGTGGGTATATATATATATTGTAGCGTAAATACATTTGCACAGATAGCACAAATGATAACAGCGATAGTTTATCTGAACTCTAGATTTTAATTATAGGAATGGAGGCTATATTAATTTATGTAGGGCCTGAATGGCGAGTGGCTAACTCTCTGGATCTCGGTACCACAGGTTTCGGATTCGAGTCCCAGCGGTGCCATGGATGTTTATAGTGGTTTGTTTACAGTAGTTCGTGGTCTAACAGAATCATAGAGCGTTGCGGGGGTAGTGTTACTTCACATACGTAGCTTATCTTCAAGCTACACGCACCTCCTGGGTAGTGTTAAGTGAGTATCGTCGGTGCAGCGTTTGGCTTAAAGCATCAAAGATAATTGTCGAAGTGTTTGCCAGCTGAATTGAAAAAAAAAATATTAATTTATGTATGTATATATATATATAAAATATATATATTATATTTACATATATTTATAATAATTTATATAAGAAATAAATTAAATAAAACAATACAAAGCACAGGAGTATTCTAGAAAACGAGAACTAGTACAACGTACAAAACCAAACTTTTAGGCATATTGCTTTTAGTACCTTCAGCACGTATATACATATATATGATGTTATAGCACGAAAGCTCCATTAAGTTGAACACGAAAGTCAAGTGGGTTTCCTAGAAGAGTGAAAATTCAAGAGTCACTTGACTTCAGATTACTGCCATGAATTTTTAAGGAATTTAATTTGTTTGGTTTTAGCGTAGGAAGGAGACGGTAGCGTGAAAAGCACCCTACTAAGAGCTATGAGGCCTGCACGTAGAGAAAATGATATCTTAAATAAAACTTATGTACATATCTTAAATATGTTCTCTGTGTGTGTAACACAGTTAAAAATAAATAAAGAATCTGTTATTAAATTAATTTAATATGGTTCTTGTTGTTACGAAACGTAAAAATAATCGGACATACCTATTTATATTTATCGCAATGTTAATGTATTCTTAGAAGTAAATATTGCAGAAATTAAAGTGAATTTATATTAATAGGAATTCTACATCTTGAATTTCTGTTATTAACAAAGGATCTCATCTTTAAATCTGCTGAGAAGTAATAATAATAAATAAAATCATACGTCACGTTATATAATACTTTTCCATTAATTTAATATTTTTTTCACTAAACTAAAAATGGATTGCGTACCCTATTTTAAGTATTGTGAAGCATCTTCAAACCTTACGAAAAAATACTAAGGAAATTTTATAATGAAGAAGGAAATAAAAACAAGTAATATTAAAAAAAAAAAAAAAAATTAAAGTCAATTCCTACTTTTTTTCACTCTATTGTAGAAAATCCTTTATAAATAATTTTCTATCATTTTTTTAAGTTTATCTATGGGTAGATACGTGCAACTTAAATCTAAAAAAATGTAATTAATTAATTAAATTTAGTGAATGAATTAATACTTGAAAAAATTGTATTCACATCCAGTGTCATCCCTACGAGGTAAAAAAAAATGTATTTGAACTTGAGTGGATGGATAAAAAGTATTTTATGAACGATTGAAAATTTGAACAAGATATACATAGGAAGAGTGTGAGCTAATACAAGGAATTGAATAACAATTTGAATAATTAATTACATTTATTACTAATGATTTTCTTAAAATGTGAGTATCTAAGAAGCATATTAACCATATATTAACATAAAAAAAAAAAAATGCACAAAATGAATGTCTGGATAAGGACAACGCGGAATCTTCCCTTTTTAAGAAGGATGCAAACCTTCGATCAGCAATGAATCGAAACTGTCTCGGAACCCTATTTATTACGACACAATTTATACTCTTTTATTCAATGAAATATTCTTTATTGATAATAAAAAAAATGCCCCGAAAGATCTTTTGCTGTCATAAATCAGAAGCAGAATTCGTATTTTTTACATTATAAAACGATATTTTATGTCACTGTCCGGGACGCATGCTTTTCAGAATTCCTTTCCAAAACGGAATGACCGGTTTAGATGTTCTTTTGAGGGCTGATTAAAATGCACTATTCCAAAAATTCCAGCTTATTCTAAACCTTTCTTTCCGAAACAAATCTCTTTTCAAACTGCGATACAATGTATTGCTTACGTGTTGTGAAATACATTTAAATCTGTACCATGGGATATATGTATTTTCAAAATTTCACTGATATTTTTATTTTTCAAATCTTTCACTGATATTTTTATTTTAAATTTCATACTAAATAAATTTTTAGATTATCTCACATTTTATTATAACGCAGAAAGTCACATTTTCATTGAGATTGTTAGAAATAAACGGAACATAGAAAATTATTGTATCCATTTAAATTTAAGCTGTTTTGAAAGGGGACAATTTTTGATTATATTTAATATATGCAAGGGAATAATGAGGATGTTATTGTATTATTATGTATACAATCGGTGTATTGTGATTTTTTTTAAAATTAGAGTCAAGAAAGTGCGCTTGGAATTTATTTAATGTTATTTAAAAAATGTATCATTAATTCTCGAAATACTTAAAATAACATGAATAACTTTCTTTTTTTTTTTTTGGAAAATGTTGTAATTGTATTAAATAAATTATTTTTCCACTGTCAGTCATCAGTAAGATATGTAAAAAAGATATTAAATTCCACTCATTATTTATGCTTCCTAACAAACACACATATTTTTTAAGAAAGAATAAAAATTTGTCCATATATCCAGTTTGCTAAGAAAATTTAATTGATATTATTTTAGATTATTCACAGATTTTAATGAAATGATAAAGAAAGGGAACATGAACCACCTGTATCATCATCTGATGTAATAAAAAAATATATTTTTGAATTATTATTTTTACATAATGATTTAAATATTAAAAACGTTTCAATTTTTTTTTATTATATTGCATGTCCAGAATTTTGGTCTACAACGTAACAGCCTATATGCAGGATTCTTTTCTGTGAAATTCGTTGTAATCTCTACAATGTTTATTTCCAAAACGTGGCAGATTTTGAAATTTTCCTAATTATAGTAGATGGGATAGTTAATAAATTGTAGGTTAAAATGCTTGAGCTTGTTTGGATTGAACCATATTTGTAAACACGATTATTAAAGCCAGAATATCAAAAAGAATAATTTGACAAAGAATAATTTGGAATAATAAAAAGTCACAAATAAAAACATTTTGACACAGCATTCTTGAGTTCGGTTACTTTAAAATCAAACCAACCCTGAAATAAATTTTAAATTTACGTAATCGACTGCATCTAGTTGTTTATTTGCTTTTTTATTATAATATATAATTTATTTTCATTATGTGTATAAAATTAAATACATAAATATGTTACATAATTTTTCAGTGTTATTATTTTTGTGTGTCCCATTCCAAGGGGAATGAACGAACATTCCCGAACTTCATAAATCTATATATCTTTGCTGGTCTAAAATTAAAATGCAAGTTACGAATCTACAGCCCCTTTATAACATTGAGGAACATCCCTTTATTAAGATTTTTCATGGACATAACATGCAAGTTTATTTAACAATGCAATGGTATTTATTCTACGCAATCTATTAGAATTCAATGTGTATTGCTAACACAGCATTTCCTCTATTTGCTAATCCAAGATTTTGTTTGGAAGCGTTCCAATTTTCAATGGCTATGATATCTTATTTTTGCCAACACTCTTTAACCAAATGGAAGTGAATCTTTACGGTTCAGTTTTATGGGCATCATAGAAAGATGCAATAGTCCATCCTTTTTGCTTCCCGCTGAGTCGCTTTTGTCCAATTCTTCATTTGACTACCAATGTTACTTAAAAAAAAAGCTACTTTTAACTAGAAAACAGGAAGCCCGATATTCAAAAGCCAATTTTATGAGATGCCCTAAAGCAATGACTTAAAGGGAAATTTCTGGATGAGTTTCAATGTTTACTGTTTGTTGTTTTTACAAAATACACAAAGAAATTCCAAAAACAAAATAAACAGATGACATCTCTTGTTATTTAAATGATTTCTTAATTGAATTTAAACCAGGGGTGGCTGACCTAAATAGTCTTGCGGGACACTTTGTAAATGCATCACAACTCCGTGGGCCGCATATAAAATTATATATCCTCATATAGACAAATTTTTGGAGTGAAAAATTGAAACATAATGGATTATTATTTTTAGGTTTACTATTATCTTACATGTAACCATAGATAATATAATAATAATGATACTAAACGCACATTGTAAAGAAATATAGAACACTAAAATGGAAATATAAAAAAAATTATAAAAATATACGAAATAAGAAATATGAAATCACTAAAATATGTAATATGAAAAAATATATAAATATAAACGAAATTAAAAAACTGAAATGATTTAAAAATATTTATTTTACTAGTGCGATATTTGTTTCTCTCCACTCTTTCACTCAGCTTTTGCAAATAGATCTCAAATTCGCTATTTGAACATCGTAATGAGAGTTACAGATTAGAGTCCGTTTGTCCATGAGCGTGTTTTGTGTTGGGTCAATTTCATTTTAGAAAAAAAAAAAAAAAACTTTTCGCAGGTGTAAGTTGAACCAAAAGCGCTAACAACTTCAGCTAAGAGTCTGGTTTGCTCTGCTATACACAATCAACTATTCATGTGTAGGGACGGTCACTACGTCACCGAGGTCACTTAAAATGAAATATAGAACTGGCTATATTAAATGTTCCAAGATGCGCATGCATCATGAGTTCGCAGAATATAATTTAATGTTTCTGTGAACTCATAAATGTAAACTCATTAATAAAACAGGCAATATCTGTCCTATATTTCCAAGATTATTATTTCGAAATCAAAGTTCATTTTTTCTCATCATTTCGATAGCTAATTTTTGACTATATGGATGCACACATAATGTATTTTTTTGATACATTGGTTTTCCCTACTTTGGCCATTCTAAAATAAATATATTTTGTAAAAGAGGGATACATCTCACAGGCCGGAAAAATGTTCGAGGCAGGCCTCCCCTGATTTAAAAAATTTCAAAATAATTTTAAAATATAAATTTGATTTCATTAATAAAAATGGAAAATTATATTTAATAGCATTTATCAAAATAAAATACAAATAAAGAAAAGCGGTTCTGAGATTGTGGGTCTGGAACTATATAAAGGCAGGGCAGAAACAGGGTAAAACGCTATTTCTATCTAGAAAACAGGAAGCTCGATATTCAAAAGACAATTTTATGAGATGCCCTAAAGCTAAGATTTAAAGGGCATTTCTGGATGAGTTTCAATGTTTATTGTTTGTTGGTTTTTATAAAATATACAAAGAATTTCTGAAACAAAATAAATTGATGACCTCTGTTGTTATTTAAGCGATAAATAATGATTGCTTAACTATTTAAATAAAAAAATACAAATTTCATTTCATTCATAAAAATGAAAAATTTTGCTCAATATCATTTATCAAAATAAAATAAAAATACAGAAATGTGGTTCTGAGATTGTGGACCTGGAACTATAAGGAAGAATGGTGCAAATAAAATGGAATACGTCTAAGTAAATGAAAGCATAACAAAACAAATTAAGGATTTAATTGATAAATGTAAGATATTGATTGAAAAACAATTTTAAATGTATTACTATATATTTTAAAATACTGCATAATTTGGCATCTGAAATTCTTCTTTCTTTCTAAATTTTTTTTATGATTTGATACGACGTCATTCTGAACATCAAAAATAGTACATCTATATCATTGGCAATATATATATAGAAAGAGAGAAAGTGTAAGAGATAGATTGATTGTAAAAAAAATTGATAGACACAGATTGATTGCATAAAAATTAGAAATTTATAAGCAACATTTCAATTTAAAAATAATTTATTTCATTCATCATATAATGTATTTGGAAGCCGTGGAATTTTTTCGACTTTCGTCTTCAGAACTGTATAAGTTCATTCGGTTTCGCATGAGACACCGATGTATGACGTCTTCGTCATCCGGTGCGAAATTGCAGAATTTTATGTCCAATTCCAGAATGCTTAAGTTTCCTTTTGCAGCAGTTGAAAATACCTTGCCAGCTTCCTGAAATGATATAATCGTATGTTATTACAATTCTGATACATAAGGAAAGAAATGCAAAAAAAATTAAAGAAGATTGAGATTACATTTAAATAAGCAATTTTCGGATTATAATCCAAGGTTTTAACACTCGCAGTGAATCACTAGGAAGTAAAATTAATGTTGCATGAAATGAGGAAGCACGAAAAAGTTACAGAAATAGTAAACACAGCGATTGCTAGCAGTAATGGACTCAAAGCTCACATTGGCAAAAACACCAGACATTTTTTTTCTATCTGTAATATTATTAATTATGTTTATAAATATGTGTAGGAGAAGTGTTTTTAAAATAATATTATTGAAATAAAAAGAAAATCCTTTTATAAATTGGTTGAATAAAAAGTTAGACACACTTACGATTTAATTTTGCAGAGAATGAAACAAATTCTCTTTTAAATTTTCAGGAAGTCAACGCTGTATAGAAAATTATCGCATATTTTCAAAGACAAATCCTAAGTATTTGAAGTCTTTGAAGACCTTTCTTCCAGATAAATATAAGCTGATATGTTTGATGTATGTTTGAGGTTTTTTTTTTCAGAAGGATGGCATTTTTTAATATTTATTTAAATATATTAGTGTTTTCCTAAATCCTCCAAATTCTCCTGTAAGATTCTTTTTGTTCTGTTCAAATTCTCTAATTGTACTCCAAAACACATTTTTGAAAAAGTGCCAAAGGTTTGATTTCCTATTGAACATTAATATTTTTTTATGATGCATTTTCTTCAAACAAAAATTAAAAGTTAGCTTAAAATTTGATGGCAATTTTTGCTTCAAGATTATTTTAAAACGATCAAGAAAAGCAATAGTCACATTTTCCATAGATTTTTTTCTGTAAATGTATCTCATAGCCTTTTGCTTAACCTAAATTAAAAATAATGGATTACGAGTTATTTATAATTTTTCTTTAAAACGTTAAAGTGTGTAGAGCATATAATTATTACAGTTTGAGCATATAATTATTACAGTATAGAATAAAACATTTTACCTCTCCAATGTTATTATCAGCAAGGCTCAGTCTTCGAAGATGCATTAAGTTTGCCAGGACAACAGCAAATGCAACGCCTCCTTGATGTTCAAGTTTATTATTTGACAGATCTAAATCTTCTATAGTTTCATTTGCTGATAAACATTTCGCCAAAAATTCCCCGCCTATATCTCCAATCCAATTTAAGGACAAATCCAGTTTCCTCAGCATTTTATTCACAGACAAAGCAGAAGCGATCGCTATTGCTCCGTTGTCAGCAATTCTGTTGTATTTGAGAACCAGCACCTGCAAGGGGCATTTGGACAACAGAAGTTGTCCAATGGAATCGCAGCACTTATCATCGAAGAAGTTATACGACATGTTCAACTCTGTCAAAGAACTGTAAGTAATGAAATGTCTGAACAAAATCTCTACTTGAGTATTCGAAGCCACTCCATTGGAACATCTGAACTTCTTCAAGTTCTTGAGACGACACAAACCCTTGAGCAGGGAATTAAAATCTGGAATTGAAAGTTGGTGACTATCTGGGTCCATGGAGCTTGGAGTTAGAATAAAATTGAATTCGTTGAGATTCGACAGACAAGCCAGCACCTTTTCTAGGTTAAGAAAGGAAGTATGTATTTCTGGCTTACTTATGAATTCATCAAGTAAATCGTCAAAATCTTCCAAGCTCAAATCTACTACGAACGGTTTTCGTTCGATCTTCTGTAATTTAAGAATTTGCAGTCGATAATCGTAGTCCTTAAATGCTTTAAGGAAGTGTTGTAATTCGTCGAAGTCCGAAGTCTCGGGAGCAAAGTTTTCAATGGCTTCTTGAACCACTCGCTCAATCAGCATGGTTTTCCAGTTGTCATTATATCGCCATATATCGCTAGATGGCCATCGTTGCAGGCACTGTCTTTCCCAGTAGATTCCGTTGTCAATGATGGGTAGAGTGTATTTGAAAGGTATGGTTAATGGAAGAAGTTCTAAAATTTGACGCCACTGTTCGGTTTCTGCGTTATCTTTCAGGTTTTGAAGTCCAGGACCTGGAATTGGATAATAACATATGATAATACCTGAAATTGATAATACCATAATTTGATAATAACACATGATAAAGTAAAATAAGAAAACGAAATAGTTGCCAGATAAAAAAAGGGGATGTCTTTAACATACGTGACATAACTATAAAATTAAATGTCTTTAAATTATGTCTTTAAGATATGTAACATAACTGTAAAATTAAATGTCTTTAAAATATTAAGTAAATCTCCTTAAAATATGCTTACATAACTATTTAACTTTCCACTTAATGGGAATAAATGTGAAAAAATATTTTGTGAACAAGTATAATCCACTAGTACATTGTCCCAAATAAAAAATATCAACAATTTCGAAACTAACATAGATTGTAAAAATAAATTCTTTATCCAAAACGTTTCATTTATGATTTCTTTTGACATTAATGGTCAAAATATAAAGGGGACTAAAGAGACTCATGCTTCACCATGATAATGCATCTTCTCATACGGCAAGATTGACAGTCGAATTTCTTAAACAAAAACGCATCAAAGTGATAAACATCCACCCCATTCCCCTGATCATGCTATGCGTGAACTTTGGCTTTTTTTTTAATCTCCAGAAAAATTTACGTGGTCGCCGTTTTCATTGCAACGATGAGATTGATAAGGCTACAAAAGCATGTTTTTCATCAATTCCAAGCAATGGAGGGCGTGAAGCATTTAATCTTTGGAAAAATCATCAGCAAAGGTGCATTGATGTTAGACTACTGTGAACACTCCTAAAATTTGGTAAGTTAAACTTGTACCATTTAGCCCTTATTACCTATAGTGACCCTCGTATACTATACATACATGCACAAACACATACACACTGTTCGATAGCTCACTCACACGCACAAATAAACTCAAATAAAACACTTGATGTGAACTGTATTAATTTATTTCCTGTATTTAACGAGGATGAACTGACCAGACAACCACTCTCTTTGGTTACAATTGTTCAACTCCCCTTTCTTACATTCTTTCTCTCTCTCCCGTCATCTCACCCCTACCAGACACCCCCACAGACAGGATGTTTACGAGACATAGGGCGTTGACTTCCCCTATGCATGGGGACCTAGGTTTCGAGGCAACACACACAAATATATACATGTATGTGTACAAAGACAAAAAGACCTAAAAAAAAAGATCACTTACCTTAAAAAAGTTTGCATAAGTGCATTGCGTCCGGTGGGGATTACTTTGAGGGCGATGAAATAAATTTTGAAGAATAAATAAAGAGTTTTTGAAAAAAAATAAATAATTGGTCTTACTTTTTGGGTACAGTAGTATATATGCACTTACACATACACATACACACAAACACACTCAAGAGCCAATACATTATGACCACCTGTCAATAACGAGTTGGCCCACCTTTGGCTCGCAACACAGCTTCAACCCGCGTTGGCATGGATTAATACTACCACTTAAATACCACTTCCACCTGATCACGTGCCTTCCACGTCATCTAGGCGAGTGGCATCCAGGCATTGCAAAATGTAGCTGTGGTCATAATGTTTTGGCTCTTGAGTGTATAACCTATTGCATGAATATGTGAGTCCTTCAACAAAACTAAACAGTTACATCATCTAATTTCTTCAGAATTATTTTTCTATCCTATGCCTGGCTAAAAAAAGATTATAAAAGAATTCTCATTTTTTTTATGATTCTAATTTCAACGCATTAATAAGATGCATTTTTTTTCTTATTATAATTGCTGCATGCTTGTAACAGTCAGCGTTATGACATCATGCACAAATCAGAAGTATTGTTTTTGAAGTAAAAAAAAATATTCAAATATCAATGTCAACTAGAAGTACTTGGTAGAAGGGCGAGGCTAACAGCAAGGGGGACTTTACTTCGCCGTGAGCAGGAAGCCTCTTGTCCTGGACTTGACAACGCCAGAAGTCGTTTGTGTAATACCTTCTTTCTTTCCGAATTGCCAACAGTGTCCATCACGGTGTCAGATCTTCGCGGTGATTATATCTCTTGTTGTATATACTCTTTCTTGTTGTTGATTATCTCTCTTGAGAGTATATACATAGGTGTGTGTACAAAAAAAAAGAAGGTCACTTACCTGTCACGTGTTTGGCCGATCTAATGATGATAGTTGACAGATCGGGAACGGGCGACAGGGCCCACTGGAAGTCCTCCGCCCTGATGCGACGGGCGTCCAGCTTCAGGATGTCCTCTGGCAGCAGGAAGTCCTGCTGGTTCCAGTCTGCATCCTCCTCTTCAGACTCCGCCCTGCTCTCGGTGGGCGCGCTCTTCGAAGTGACGTCCGATGTGTCGTAAGTGGACTCGGTCGTAGTAGAATCGAAAGACGAACCGGGTCTGACTTCCGCGAGTGGTGTCTCGTCCGTGGTGCCAGTGTCGTCTGTGGTGGTGAAGATGGATTCCGTGTCAGCGCCCTCTGTTGTTGTGTAGCTGGACTCTGAGTCCGCCCCCTCCGTGGTGCTGAGAATACAAAATGCAAACAATGGATAAAATACACTCATGTCCATAAATTAAGGATAATTCAGAATCACACATTGCATCGCATCGTATTGCATCGTATCATGTATTGCATCGTCCGGGAGACATACTCCATATTAACAATCCTACTAACCATGTTATACTGTTTTTTGTAAAATAGGTTCTTTTTTGAAATTTGCTCCAGGGAGAAAAAACCGCAATTTTTATTAATTATGTCAAACATATAGCATCTTTTTTGCTCTTTACCTTTTGTTTAATAAATAGACTTTTCAAATAAGCTGAGAATACAAAATGCAAACAATAAAATACAAATACAATTATAAATAATTTGTTTTGCTTCTGTCTCTTTTTTGCCAGAACTTCATTATCCTTAATTTATGGACGTGAGTGTAATAAAAATGCTGAAATCTGCTGGGAAAATTTCAACTTATCATGTGTAGACATTCGAGAACGCATGAATACACTCAGGAATATGCCAATGTTTAATAATGCACAAGATATAGGAAGCAATTGATTGGAATACTACAAGAATGGCCAAATTCAAATAGCCATATGAATATAGCAATGTTGAATGGATCAAGAACTTCATGAAGAATGAATTGTTCAAGAATCTCTAAAAGAATATTAAATAAATGAGATAAATGTAGTCATAAATGAAGAATGAAGTATGAATGAAATTCTACAAGAAACACTGTTACATACAATACCCAAAAGAATAGATCAAAGTTTGGATATTCTAGTAGTAAATGAAGAATGAAGTATTCCAAATGCAATAAGAAGCACTATACAGCTCAATAGATACGGGAAAATGCCAAAAGTGATAAATATTAATCTTCAAGAAGAGGGAATTGATCAACTCACTACGAGTACTTATAGCCATTGGAAATACAAATGATTAAAATCCCAAGCCAAAACATGAAAAGTGCTTCAAAACCATACTACAAAACACTTCAAGCCAAAGCGAAATTCTCCAGAAAATTCCTTAAGACTAACGTTATTCATGAAGCATTTCAAGAGTTAAGGGGCCCAAAGTACCGTTTTCTGTCAAAATTTGCAATGGAGTTTTATTTGCTTGACCCTCATTTTCGGATAACGTCATGGACCCACCCCTAAACAGGACAATATCGTGGTCACACATGATAACAAAAACCAAAAGAGACGCTCTTGGGTTTGTTAAAATGGTGATATTTGTGGTGTTTGGAAGTTTGATTTTAATTGCGTACTTCTTTGTCCATGCAAGTTGGTAAACACCGAACGTAAAATTTGTACACTTAGATTTACCTCTAGATCGACTCGCTACTGTTTATGCTGATCAGAATTGTTATGCAACTTTTTAACTTCTGAGTGACATGCATAATAATATTAAAATGTAGTGGCAGTGGAATGGTATGGAAGTTCAAGTGCTTTAAGAAGGACTTTATGCCTTGCATTACTTTCTTACTTGGATGATGGAACATTAACCGAAATGTTTTTGTTTGTTGAATTATTTTAATAAAAAATGTTGGGCTCATGGTAGTCTATAAACTAGCCAATATATTCCAACGCAAACGGGCAATAACTTTCTTAAATGACTGTGATAACCTATGTCTATTATAGTAGTTGTAACATGGCCCCATTAAGGAGATACATATAACTGCATATATTGTTCCATTCGGCCAATCTTTGCCAAAGGAAAGCTAAACTTCTCATTAGTACTGGATATTGTTTTTATTTTTTGACTTAATCCTTATTTTACATATGAGTATTTTTTCATTTGTGGTATTTAAATAATAAAGTTATTAATTTTACTTCTCTTATAGAATTATTTTTACCGTACGTGATTTGGAATTTGATTTCCAAAGTCAACTTATTAGGATGTTTTCCTTGTTATGTAATTTTTTTTTGATTTTATCTTGTTGCGAAACCAATGTGTTAAATTGGAAAATATCTAAATTGCGTTTAAGAGAAACAATTAAATTTGATGCCAAGTCACAGTTTTATAATAAAGACATTAGAAGATAGTTAAAACTTCTTTTTCTAAAAATGAACTTAAAATCGCTGAAATTATTTATACATTGGTAAAAATAATACAGAATTTTTTTTTGTATCTGTTATTTTACGCATTTTCAAAATTTTACGTGCCTTCAACAAAATGAAACACTACTTTTTAATTTATATAAAATTTATGAGTTAAATATTTTTAAAACTTACAGAATTACATCAAAATATGCAAAAACAATAAATAAATTTACAATATATTAATATAACAAGAATATGCTTTCCGTCTATAAAAATTCGTTTAATTATTCGTTAATATTCGTTTCAATTCAACCAGATTCATTATTTTACCTAGGATTAATTTTTGCAAATATATTCCCGAGATATTATTATTATTACATTTATTCGTAGCCTGCCATTTGTAGTCTGTTATAAAATTTTATTTTATTATTTTAAAATTTTAGCTCTTCAATCAATTTTATTAATTTCTAAAGTCACTTCAATGCTTAGTTCAGTTTTCAGCTAATTTATAATGTCACTAATACTTTTTTTTAAAACCTTTCAATATTTTTAAAAAATATTTAATATTTTTAACAAACATTTTACTCAAAATTAGAAGAAATCACTAAATTTAATTAAAAAAATTATTGTTATAAATTTCGTGTAATTTGCCTAAGTTGGATAAATATGAATAAATTACAAATAAGCGAAAAGTATTTTGTTTTAAAAATTACATAATAAAAATTAAAAAAATAAAAAAATAAATTAAATATATCCCAGTTTGATAATACTTTATTAAATATAACAACTTCAACAATGACAGAAACATAGTTGAAGTTCTTATACTTATTATTACACGGATAACATAGCGTAACACACAATATAAGTGAATAATTAAATATTGGCAATTGTAATAATTCTGTAAAATAAGTGTTATTTTTATAAATAAGCAAAAAATGCATCAAACTCTAGTAAGCTTCTTTACTAAGGAAGAAGTTTAATTAGGGGAGATTTAATAATAAAAGATCTAATAAAGATATAGCAAAAAAGAAGAAAATGCCATAAGAGAATTTTAGCTCTTCAATCAAATTTATAAATTTCTAAAGTCACTTCAATTCTTAGTTTAGTTTTCAGCTAATTTATAACGTCATTAAACACTTTTTTTTAAACCTTTCAATTCTTTAAAGAAGCATTTAATATTTTTAACAAACATTTTATTCAAAATTAGAAGAAATCACTAGATTTAATTAAAAAATTATTATAATTGATTTCTTGTAATTTGCTTAAGATGGATAAATAGGAATAAATTACAGATAAACAAAAAGTATTGAATTTTTAAAATTAAATATAATCAAATTTTGGTCATTTGATTAAGTATAATACTTGAAGTTATTATTTTTATTATAGTATGGATAACATAGCGTAGCGCACAATATAAATGAATAATTAAATATGGACAATTGAAATAATTCTGTAAAATAAGTGTTATTTTTATAAATAAGCAAAAATGTATCAAACTCTAGTAAACCTCCTTACTAATGAAGAAGTTTAATTAGGGAGTGATTTAATAATAAAAGATCTAATAAAGAGAGAGCAAAAAAGAAGAAAATATCATAAAAGAGTTTTGCTGAGAAGCTACAAGAGTGCTTCAGGATAATAAATAACAAGATTGATGAAGAATCTGTTATTAGATTTACTAACTAAGGGGTTACTAAAGGAAATAGCAATGGCTGCTTTGTGGCAATGATTGCAGCTTGCGCAAGTAAAAAGTTAAAGATTGTTAATAAAAAAGTCATTTTTTTTTGTTGCCGTATCAGTTTTCTTTATCCTTAATCATTAATGATTGGAAAAATTATTTTAAAATGGAAGTTGAAAGAATGTGTTTGTTTTTACCAAAGAATAATCAGCAAGTATATATCAATCATTATAAATCAACATTTGACAAACATGGAACTCACTTGTCAAGAAGTGTGCATTTTAAATATTTTTTTTTCTTCTTCTAATGCAGCTGGCAAATAGACCTGATCTTTCGCCATAAGGGCTGCGCCGATGTTACTCACTTTGCATTACCCAGGCGACGCTTGTAACTTGATGGTAAGCCACGGACGCGGAGTCACAATGCCCCCGCAGCGCTCTACGATCCTATTAGGACCGGGACCTACGGCTTCAAAGTGGATTCCGAACCACTACAAACATCCATGGCAAAGCCGGGATTCGAACCCGATACCTGTGGCACCGAACGCCAGAGCCACATTTAGCCATTCGGCCATCAGGCCCCGCATTTTAAATATGAAATAAAGGATTTTCAAAGGAGGAAAGAGTGTTTTTAATGGATTACAAATTTTCTAAATTGGAACATTTTGTAGCACAAAAAAGTGACATATACAAGAAATTTAACGTATTATCCCCGGTCTGAAAACATGTTATGTCTCGTAAAAAGACCTTAAAAAAGCTTTTGGGGATACTTTTTTTGTAACTTTCACTACACGAATTCCGCCGGATAATAGTCAAATGGGTTGACCTATTTTTTAGGTGCCGGAAGAGTTAAAACTCGAGCGAAACTTAGCCTCTATCAATCTTTTTATGTTGTCATTTCAAATCTCCGAAGAAATTCTCATTGTAGTGTCCGGCCCGAATCGATAAAAGTAATGCTGAACCCTTTGTCGCAAAAATATGATTCAGTTCGTCCGACATTGCATTGAAAAATTATCATTACATAAGAAAGCGTAGAGCAAGAATAAAACTTAATGAATTTAAAACTTTAAACCTTTTTAAAATGAATTCATAGAATTGACAAACATTCGCTTTCTATAATAAAGTTTAAAAACGTGTCTATATATGTTACCATGGATACCCCCTTAAAAAATTATAAAAAATGAAATTAAACTACAAATAAACTGTTATATAAAATAGTGTTTGCCATGGATGTTTAAGTACTTTAAACCGTAGGTCCCGGTCTAATCGGATCGTAGTGAGTTGAGGGGGTAGTGTTACTCGCATCCGTAGCCTATCTTCAAGCTACACCATTTAATGTCGGCGAACCGCTGGAGCCATTTTGTTTGTTCATGAAAGGGACTTGGCAAATTCACAAGGGAAAATATCGCCAAAAAAAAAAAAAACATCGAGACAGTGAAGTGCAGAACTTCTAGTTGACCTACATCATGGTCAGGATACATAAGCATCTTTTTGTTGCATATTATTTGGCCAAATTGTAAAAATAGGGGCCGTTGGGATTTGGCAACTTTTTTTGGAGCGCCAACTGAGCGATAAATCTCCAAATGTAGTTACTGGATTTTTGTATTTTTTTCAATTCACTTCACTTACAATCTCAAAACGTAACTTGGAGAAAATCGGAGAGAATTTTTAAGGCCACATTCAAATGGCTCATATTCTGCTATTTTTCCTATTTAATAATAATAATATTTTTAGAGTTTCATTAATGAATTTCTCTTTTTTTTTCTTGTAAAATATTTTTACTTACAAGAGTGAGTACAAAGGTGAAAAAACTTACGCAGCTGTAACATTTCCTAATCGGCCACCATTTTGTAAACACTATTTGGTGATACATCGCCAACTTCATTTTGCAATATCTTTGCCAAACATAAAAACCGCTAAGCATAAATAATACAGCATCTATACCAAAATTTTTTTGCGAGTTATGTTTAAATTTAGTGATTTATTTGGGGAGATATCCAAATGGAGTACACCGGTTATAGATATCTCTTTTGGCGACAAGTTGCCATTTACCAGCATGTCGATAAATTCCTTTTTATGGGATGTTTTTTCATGGTCATCTTGGCGAGAAACGGCCAAAGTGTGTAACACATAAACAGTAACTGTAACCGGTGGATTCCATTTGGACATCTCATTTATTTTGGAGATACTTGTGTATAAAGCACTACATATTTCCCAATGATTAACATTCAGCAGCGTTCCTTTTTGTTGGAAAATGAGAAATCGCGCCAAAATAATTCGGATACTCAAACAAAGAAATAGAACGAAAGACGTTGAAATACAAGTTATGTAGACAAATAGAAAAATAGTCATAACAAAGAAAAAGTTTTAGCTCAGGGTGTCAGAATTCATGAACCCAAACTTTTTTTTCAGATTATTTATACATAAAAATGATTTGAACAAGAAAATATTGATTGTCAAGTTTGATGTACTGTTATACCAGATCTGTTAGAATAAATCATATTTCTTTCAACCATAAAAACTTGTAAAAATATTTCATATCAGGAATTATCAAGTTCTATAGGTGACGTTAATTTTTGATTGCAAAAATACTGGTTAAAATCTAGAATACTGTACCCCTGAGGAAGCCACCAATCACGCAGTCCTGAATATTTCGCCAATTTTTGGCCAATTTCTTTAAGGTTGCAATGTTATAATTAGAGGAATTCGTAGCTTCATTTTTCGAACAATATAATGACTATTTATTGTTATTTTGAATATTATTTGCAGTAAATAAGAACAGAAATATATATTCTTTTAAATAAATTATTGATTATTCCGAATATATTCTTACAACGTGCGTCGTTCGCTGATACAGAACATAAACAAATTTTATGAAGTTGTCACTCAGGAAAGTAAGAAAAAAAAAAGAAAAACGATTTTTTAATTTATTAATAACTTATATTTTATTTTTAAATAATTAATTTCCTTTTCAAAGATGTTCGTTTAGTTAGGATTTTGTGGCAACCGGCAGCCATTTTGGCGATTTGGCAACCCAGTGAAGGATTTTGGTTAAGTTTATTTTACCGCAAAAACTACCTGGCCCATTCATTTTTATGCTTACTTACCAACTTGGCGAGTTTGGCATAAAGGGTACAGGATTCTAGATTAAAAATATTTTTCATTTCCCCAAAAGAGAAGTAAAAAGAATTTATGTAGCATCTAATTTATACACTTAATAAGAGATTCAAGGAAGTATATATTATAAAAAATATATATATTTACGATTCTGTAACATCATCTGAGGTGATCCCTGAAGACATTTCTAAACATCAAAATTTAAACAATTGTTGACGTGATATAATAGTTTTGTAATGTTAATATTTGCTTATTAATTACTGCCAAACAGGGATCGTTTTACAGCAAATGTAACAACAGCATTCTATAATCTTCAGTTATTTCCTTGTATTTCAAATTATTCATATAACAGATAAATTCTCTTAATTTATAGTACTTTGTGAAAAAAAAAGATCAATTCACAATTCATCAATTTTGCATCCAATATTAGTTTAATCGATTTTCCACTCAGTTTATTTTATTTTATTTAATTTTAGTTGAGAGCTATTACCGGCATCCAGTAGATTGAACAACTGCTTTCACCGGACTTCTCCACATATATATTTTATAACGCTCATTGAGGTCAAATCATCCATTGCCCGACATTTATTGAAAAGAAAATAAATGACGGCCAACAAAGAAGAATTTCGGAAAAATATTTCTGCGTTTATGGGTGATACTAATAATAACTGGAGAAATTTTCAAATAATCGCCTTATAATCGAAAATAAAAGAAGCATGTGCAATAGCCTGTCTTTAGATGGCGTGAATCAATAGAGAAAAATAAATAATACTATATAATAAAAGACTTTTGTAACTTTTAACTGTTTGTGTGTTATAAATTTTGTAACTTTTTTTTCAATTCCTACTATTAGTTCACACTCTCGCTACATATATCTTATTCAAATTTTCAATCGTTAATGAAATACTTTTTATTCTTCCACTCTAGTTGAAATACATTTTTTTTGAGCTATTAGTGGATGATACTGGATGTTAGTACAGTTTTTTCAAATACTAATTCATTCATTAAATTTAATTCATTAATTGTAGTTTTTTTTATGGGAGATTATTATATGGGATATGGGAGAATTTTATGGGATAATATATAATATTAATATAATTATATTATATTATATTATATTTGATATATTTTTTATATTTTGATTATATTTTGATTTATAATATTTTTTATTATATGGGAGAATATTTTATACGGGAGAAATAAATTTCTCAGGATATTTAGCGGGATATAAATTGAGGAATCAATACCGTCAGTGGCGAAGATCGCTGGAAAAAAAATTTCTTTTTCAGATTCTTTTTTCATTCTGGGTTCTAGTCTGAGTCAAGGAGGGAATAGAATGGACGACCTAAGTAGGAATTAAGTTTAATTTTTTTTTATTAACTGCTAAGAATATATTTGAATGCTGGATCATACGTGGTATCGTTTAAATGTACTATCATAGTTTGCTACATAACGTTTATAAAATGCGTTGAAACCTAGTTTTCGTGATATCATCGGTTATGTGAATAAATGACGAGAAATTTCTTTTCATCATTCATGTATTTTGCTTTAATGTAAGATATTCGGAAAAAAATTAAGCATTTGCAGATTGGGGCACCTACGCTGTGCCAATCTCGGGTCTAGCTGCAAAATCTAACAAAAAATTCTGTACAAATTATTCAAAACAAACTTCTTCGCATCATCATTGGTGCACCCTGTTTTGCCAGTAACTGTACAATTCATCAAGATTTAAAAATTGATTCTATCGACAACTATATTACAAATCTTTCTAGAAATTTCGAAAACTGAACTCATCAAGTTATAATCAATCAATAAACAATTGCTTTTTAAAAGAAAACTCCAAATAAAATATTTTTTATTATATTTAAGAGTATTCCTTTTTTATTAAACTAAGGCTGGATCATTTTCTCTGTTTCAATTTTTCATCAAAATTTGTAAAGCTTTCAGAAAAATTACAAAGAATATTTTTTAAACAAAACTGATAAAAAAAAACTAAAAAACTGATGAGGCTGATCTGCACATCCCTGTTTTAAAATATTGAATATTAAATTTTTAATGACCAGTAATGTATGTATAACATAGAGAGGACTTCAGTATCTCATTGTTTCGCTTTATGGCTTTTTCAAATATTTATACACATCAAATAAAATGTTTCAGCGATCCTATTATTATTTTTATTATTGTTATTATTAGTTATTGCTACCATTATTGAGCGATTGAGGAAGAATCATTAATTTCCTGATGTACCGCAAATGTTATTTTGGTCTTGCAGCAGAAAGACACATTTTTTTTTCCAAACCAAAATGTTCTTTTTGGATTCATTTTGCTAAAAATAATTTTCTGTACTGATATCTCCCAGTCGTTTGAAAGTAGGTGCATTTATTTTAGGATTAAGGAATAATATCCTTATAGTTGGGAGAAGGAGCCTAATTTAATATTTTAATAGGATTTCCGTACAAATATAAATAGGTGCACTTTTATAACTTATTACTGAACATACGCTTAATGGTATTACCTTCACTTATTGAGAGAAGAGCCTAACTTTATATTTTAATAGGATTTCTGTAAAAACTTAAATCTTAACCGTGTAGCTGCATTTATAGTTGAAATATTTTTGTTCTAATGAAGCTGGCAAACACTTACATAACTGTCTTCTTGGATGCCTTAAGGTAAGCGCTGCACCGACGTTACTCACTTATAGCTACACAGAAGGTGCCTGCAGCTTGAAGATCAGCGGAAGAGGTGTAACACTACCTCCGCAACTCTCTACGATCCTGTTAGACCGGGACCTACGATTTAATGTGGATTCCGAACCACTACAAACATCTATGGCACCGCCGGGACTCGAACTTGAAACTCATGGTACGGAGCGCCAGAGCGCTAGCCACTCGGTCATTCAGGTCCCTGTAGTTTAAATATCATAATTAAATTCTTCTTTACAAATGATATGGATCCTCCAAATTATTTAAATAATATGCATTTTTTTAATTTTGCAAATTTGTAAGGAATATGACCATTTTGTTATTTATTTTACGTCAATAAGACAAATAAACTGAATGATGCAAATCAAGGAAATGAATGACATAATTCAATAGGATATCAGTAGTATATTTTTGAATATTTTGCATCGAATTTTCAATGTTTAATCACTTGCATGATTTTAGCATTATTATAAATAAAGTGCAACGGTATCAAAATTCAAATTATTTATTGTTTGAATTTATGTATAGATTTAATTAATTTAAATTAATTAATTATATTAGTTAAATTAATTAATTAATATAGATATATTTCAACACTCGTCTTCAACAAGTTTAATTAAGTAATTACTGTTTACTAAGAGTGTTAATTTGATAATGAGTGATAACAGTTGAGCAATTGGAGTAATATTTTGAGATACTATTAAAAAACATTACAATAATTTAGAAGTGCGCCTAGAAAATATATATCTTTTTTTTATTTATTTCAGCAATCAAATAGTATATAATTCTATTATATATCTATCTATTATATATCTATAGTATATATCTATCTTAAACTAATGTTTGTATCTTAATAATGCTTTTAATGAATTAATATTTTCTGTCATTTCATTTGAAATTAAGAAATATTTCGCCTGAAATATACCGACTTTTTTTATGAATTTTATAATTTTGTTTTGTAAACCATATGGAATTATTAATGCAAAATATTGCTATATGTAAAGCTGAGTTTCCTATAACTTATTTAAGAGCGTCTTTGATGTTGGCATAATGATGTCCCGTACATATGGAATAACTCTCAAAAGTTAAACGCATATATATACTAACTTAATTTACTAATAGTTAAAATTGACAGCTGACTGGAAAATGAAAGTATGTTCTACATAGAACCATGTATAATTAATATTTAAATTAATTTTCGACGCACTTTACTGAAAGACTGTGCACTAATAAATCGAATCGCATGCAAAATGTTATAAAATGTATATAAATGTCTGTTTCTTTAGTGCTGAATATAAACAGAAATAAACTTAGTAAAGTATGTGTTTCAAATAAGCATATAATCCACAATAAAGTTGCGTCTAAAACCCACGCAAACTATTCCAGCGCTTTCCAGGTGAGCTAATGGGAAACATTTTTACGACAAGTACCACGAAATTGGAGGACTTTCTAAATTTAAAGCTAAGTGTAGGAGTTGCTGGATTTGAATATAATAAAGAGCACTACGCTCGAAAAATGTTGTTTAATTAGTGAAACTTTAGCGAAAATAAAATCATCAGCGAAAAATTGATCTTTTTTAAAAGCCAATACATAGAGCAGTAGAATGAATTCAATCTGTTTTGGTTCGCACTTTTATTTGACAATAACCGTCTGCTTTTTAGTTTGGCACGTACATTTTTATTGATAAGAAAATGAAAATGTATAAATACTAAAAATGCGATAATTATGTCTCAAATAAGCACCAAATTCAATTTTTTTACTCATTTTTCCGTTTGTGACTGACATGTTGACATATTTTCAAAAACAAAGAAAGAAGAATGTTTTATCTTTTTAATTTGTTTTGTTTATTTGCTAAAACGTTCATATTTTAATTTAAATTTCGAAATTTTTTTAATAATCTACGGCGATTTTCGAAATAAATCTGCATTCATTGAGCAAAAATTAAGAACAATTTTCAATTTAAAATTCCCGCATTTTCAAAATTTTTTTTTTTTTTTTTTTTTTTTTTGCACTGTTTGACATCTGTGTGAAACGTATAGAATGTTTGCAGAAAGCACTAATTCCGGCGATTTTTGAAATGCATTCCATTCATTATTGTTTTTATAGAAACGTGGTATAAACAGTTCAAAAAGAAGGGTATAAACGTTCAAAAGTTGAAGACGAAGAGCCCTCTGGTCGACCCTCCACCTCAACCAACGAAGATAACGTCCAAAAATGCTCACGTGAAAAGCTCAACGAAGCTCACGTTTGGTGCTTACAAACCGATGATTTAAAATTAGAGACCTTGCTGATGATGTTGGATGTCTTCGTAACTTTTTCGCCAAAATCGTTTCTCAACCAATGCATTCACATCGTGCGAATTCTGGCCGTTCCCTATTTATTAGTATATATAATATCAAAAGAGTCGATTGAAGAGATTCAACGTGAATCGGCGCGCACTTTGAAGGTCATCCCTGCCGACGATAACTTTTTAGCATGCATTGAGGATTGGAAAAAAAAATTGGCACTATGTTCGGAGGATTACTTTGAAGGCGATGAAATAGATTTGGAAGAATAAATAAAGAGTGTTTGAAAAAAAATAATAATTGGTCTTACTTTTTGAGTACAGTAGTACGTCTTGTTTGTTTCTTTAATCAAAATATAACAAGAAATATATATTTAATCTAGTATGTGTTTCGAATAAATATAAAATAAAGATGAGTCCGCAAATAAAGTTGCGTTCTAAACCCACACAAATCATTCTAGAGTTTACCAGGTGAGCTAATGGGAGACATTTTTGTCAAGTACCACGAAATTGAAGGACTTTCTAAATATAGAACTAAGTGTTGAGTTGCCGGATTTGAATATAATAAAGGGCACTGCTCGAAAAATGTTGTTTTAATTAGTCAAACTTTAGCGAAATAAAATCATCAGCAAAAAATTGATTTTTTAAAAGCTAATACATAGAGTTGTAGAATGGATTATTGAATCTGGCAGTTTTTGGTTCGCTCTTTTATTTGACATTAGCAGTCTGCTTTTGAAAGTTTTTTGCCATTTCTTTGGACAAGCTTGAGACATTTTTATTTATATGAAAATAAAAAATGTATAAATACTTAAAAATGCGATAATTATGTCTCAGATGAAAATTGTTAGCACCCAAATCAATTTTTTTTACTCATGTTCTCCATTTGCGACTGACATGTTGAGAGATTTTCAAAACAAAGAAAGAAGAGATGTTTTACCAAATTTTTTTTATTTTGTTATCTTTTTTAAGTATCGACCATATTTTAATTTAAAATTTGCAAATGATTTTTAATAATCTGTTATATGTATATATATTTTATTAGTTTATATAAATAATCTTATAGAAATACAAATAAAAATACGTATACAAATACAAATTGAAAACGTACATTTATTTTTTGACTGATATTTTACTGTAAATATTGCGTTATCTAATCAGAAAGAACTGAATTTCAATAAATATATTGTTTTGAAATATGATATTTATCTAAAAATAGTACTATATATATATATATAGATATATTTTGAATTGATGAAATCTAAAATATTAGAATGGAAAACTCAAATAATTTTCATAAATTAAATTATTAAAAATTAATTTAAGTATCGTTCATATTTTAATTTTAACTCCGCCAAAGGTATTTTATTAGTATATATAAATATTCTTATAGACAGTTTACACATACTAATCAAATGTGAAAATATACATTTATTTTTTTCCTTGCTATTTTATTGTAAATATTGCGTTATCTAATCAGAAAAAACTGAATTTCAATAAATTTATTGTTTTAAAACATTCTTTTTACTTAAAAATAGTACTCTATGTATGTATATTTGTAATGTATATTTTTGTATATTATCTTTATCGTTTTGTATCTTTATGTAATGTATATTTTTATTTTTTATATTAATGAAATCTCAAATATTTGAATGAAAAACTCAAATAATTTTCATAAATTAAATTATTAAAAATTCAACAATATTACAATATTTTTTAAGTATCGTTCAAAATTATATTTTATTTTAAACGTTATATATTTTTTATAATTATATTTTTTAATTATATTTTTTTTTACTACGATATATATATATATATCGTAGATTATTATATATTATTACTAATAATGTATCTATCTATATATATATATATATATATATATATACATTATTAGTGCACATAAATACTCTTATAGAAAGTTTACATATAGAAATAAAATTTGTAAATGAATATTTATTTTTTTCCCTGCTATTTTATTGTAAATATTGCATTATAAAATCAGAAAGAACTTAATTTCAATGAATTTATTATTTTAAAGCATTCTTTTCACCTAAAAATAACACTTTTTAAATATATTTTAATTTTTTATACTGATGAAATGTCAAATATTTGATTGGAAAATAAATTATTAAGAAATTCAAGAGTATTTTTTAAAATTACGTAGTGCAAGTATGAAAGAAAAATTTGTATTCACTTACTGAACTATGTAATAATAGAATAATGAAATAGTAACAGTTATTAATTAATTGTTTCATTAATTATTTTCTGTAATATTTTTTAAAAGAAACCTCCTTTCCCTGTTGCTCTCAATATTACTATATTTGTTATTTTTATACTTTCGAGATGAATAATGATTACAAGTAAAAGCACAACCAATTAGGTTTTAGAAAAAATTATTTAATGAAGGAGCGATTAATTTAATACACCAAATGAATAATATTGGTGTTTTCATGCTGAAGTATTTATATATATAATAATCCTATTTTGTAAGGGTACATTGAATTAAAAAATGTAATTTTATTAAACAGGCTTTTATTTAATTAAGGAATTTCGGATATTAAAAATAATTAACAAATGGCATAGTTTAATAGAAACAACTGACTAAATAATATTCTTTACAAAATTCATTTATAATTTTTGCCATAAATATAAAAAGCATAGTAATAATTTGATACAGTTTGAAAATAATCATTTATTACATCGGCAATTTACGATTTATTTGAGGAATTCAAGAAGTTATTTCACCAAGCATGAATGACTTTTGAAAAATGTATTCGATTTTCAAAATTCTGCTGATTTAAAAATTATCTTTTAAAAGTTAATATCTATACTGTAAGTACTTCTATAAATTGTATTTAAAAAATTAAGGTTCAAAAATCCTCATTAAAAACAGTTTATTTTTTGTTCGGTATTATGATAAATGAAGAGATTTATGCTTGGTTTTTATTAAAAATATCGGATACAAATGAAATTTAAACCGGCAGAAAATCTTAATGGATTCGTTTTAAAATTATTTTTAAAATGTACAGGGTGATTATAATTAAAGTCCCACTTTCAAAATGCTGTAAAAAAAAGAGGCACTTGTCACAGTGAGTTCAAACTTGAACCGAAGATACTTGACTTATACCAAAAAACTTGTACCAAAAAGGTTCCAAAGTGTATTAATAGATGACGCTGTAAGCGGCATTAAGAAAGTGAATTCGGTACTTACGTATTAACGGTACCTTGGCGACAGACTTGGCGGTTTTTAAGTGTCGCCAATCTTTATTATTTGGAATACAAATATTTTGAAAGCGTTTTGATTTTAAATGAAGTGTTTCATATATATTTTATTATTTCGAACAAAAATTTTAAGTGTAGATTGGCGCCAAATCTGTAGCTGCGGTTGGCGTGTGTGCTCTTTATTAGCGCAACTGTCGCCTAGGTACCGTTAATACGTAAGTACCGTGAATTCTGCTGCAAATGATATTTTGAATCAAAATGACATCGTATTTGTCATGAGTTACACATTAAACCCATTGTATTGTCAATGGGCTTGATTGTTTCGGATATTTGATGGATAAATGACTTCCAAGTCATTCAACAATTGTGACACTGTTAATGGAAAGCCCATCCATCATGACAAGGTCATACCCAACTGGATGAGATAAATTGGTGGAATTTCTTTTGGGACTTTTTTTTTTTTTTTTTTTTTTTTTTTTTTTTTTTTGATGCCGTACCGTTTACCCCTTCTTCAAATATATTCGGTTCCAATTTGAACTCATTGTGACAAGGGGTTCTTTTTTTTACGGCATTTTGAAAGTGGGACTTTAATTATAATCACCCTGTACATATTTATAAAAACAAATTTAACATTTTAACCAAATATATCAACGTTTGACATTGCCTTTAACTTATTAGATTTCTCTAAAATGTCTTACTCTTTAATTAGTTTCGATATAAAATTGCAATGATTTAATTTCATTAAATTGCATGCTAAATTATTTGTGCCGTTTTGGTTCATGAAATATTTCATGCTTTTTATTAAAAGAATATTTCATGAATTATCTTTTCAATTTTAGTCATAATTACTCATTCTCATATTATTGAAAGTAACGTAACGGCAGATGTTTAGTTGGAGTACCAGGGGTGAAACCCCGTACCTTCCATAACAATAATTACTATTAAAAGATACATAATTTTTTTAAAAACCAAAAGTTAAAATTAAAAAAAAAAGAAATTTAAAAGAGCCCATGCTCTGTGAAATTGTAAAAAAGGAATAAAAGGTTAGTAAATGATCAACATTTAAAAATAATAGTTAATATAAATTATTTAAATGCAATAAATAAATGTGGCAATATATAAGGTGTTTCTCAAATTATTGAATGAAAGATCCGTTCTCGAAAATGAGTCATCAGTTTTTTTTTACTTCAAACAACTTTGATGAATTAGCAACATTACAGTGAAATATAACGCTCGGTACGCCAGTTGCCAGTCAATGTTGTGTCTATGATTCCAACTGTTTTGCGTGTTTATTTAAAGCGTATCAGCAACAGTGATGAACTCATCTACAGGATTGGAATTGAATCTTTTCGGAAGTAAAGCAGTACCAATAAGAGGCTTGCGTGTGGCCTTGGACATAGGACAGCCTCTCCATGAGGCAAGGTGGCCTTGCTTTCCATTTGTTGATTTAAAGCAACGATGCGCAAATCTATAAAAGCCACAAGCAAAAATGATCCTTGAAAATTAGCATTTATTTTATTTCTTTATGTAGAATAAAATAATAAAACAGCAATGTGATTATAAAATTCCTAATTCCATGCGTGGTATTAATTAATGTATACGATATGAGTTTTGGTATTTGATTCGATTATTTGTTGTAACAGAATGCAAAAGTGCTGAGTCAAATGTTTAGTTTTTTTATATACATTTCTAAGAATACAAATATATGTTGAACTATGCAAGTTTGCGAATTTTAATGTATTATGTAGTGACAAACCCATCTACTTTGTTAGGATTATTTTAAAATGAGATCCTCCTTAGGTAACAAATAAAAATATATCGGTAGATAGAAATAGAATCTAGCTAGAAATAAAACCGAATAAACATAGGGGAAAAAAATTAAAAATACATTACTTAAAACGTCATGGACAAACATCTCGTAATATTCAATAAGTAAAACAGAATAAAATTTTTTCCACTGTTCACTTTTTTATTTCACTAAAGCTGCTATTCCCTTTTTTATAATTCCTTCTATTAGTTCACACTCTCCCTATATATATCTTGTTCAAATGTTCAATCGTTCATAAAATGCTTTTTATTCATCCACTCCAGTTCAAATACATCTTTTTTTAACTTGTAGTGGATGGCACTGGATGTTCATACAGTTTTTTTCAAATATTAATACAGTAATTAAATTTAATTAATTCATTTTAGTTTTTTTTTTAGATTTAAGTTGCCTATATCTACCAATAGATGGCGCCAGATAAACTTGAATGAAAATAATTTTAGGAGTTATTATTAGGACTAATCATTATTTATTTGAACTTTCTGCAATATAGTGAAAAAAAAAAAGTACGAATTGACTTTAAAATTTTTTTTTTTTTATTGTTTATAATTTCGTCAGAAGCCGAAAATCTGTAAAAAATAAACAAATAATTGAATTTTATAAGTGAATTGGATATCATTTATGTAAAATGGACAGGGAGATCGTGTTGTGTTTATCTCTCAGTTAAAACAATCTGTTAGTTGGCAAGTTTAATCGCAACTGAACTATAATTTGGCCATATTTTTTGGCGGAAAACTGGCTTACAGATAGACTCAAACGGCTCAAAATATTAGTAGCAACTAAAATAATGTGGAAAATAAATGGGGGAAAAATTTGGAAAAGAAAAGAAAACAGGGGGGGATTTTTTTCCCTATTTTGATAGGCGTTATACATTTTGTTTCAGATGATGGATTGCATTTTATAGTTTCTTACAAAAATGGAATTTTTGTTTTTGTTGTTCTTATGATTCTAAAATATTCAGTGATGCGTAACTCGACTTTACTGCTTTCATATTTTACAACCCCGAAATCAAATTTTGTTAGGTATCGGATAAAACTGCATCAGGATAAAAATTCGCATTGAATGACTGTATTCATGTAATGCAACAAATAGCTGCATGTTAGCAAAAAAGCTTAGCAAAGATTTTGAAGCCTATTTATTTTTGCGATTTGAGTTTTCAAACTTTAATATCCATGAAATTGAACTTTTTCAGATATTTTATTTTTATTTTTCAACTTTATAATCCTGAAGAAAACTGCAATAATGGAAAATACTAAACAGTTAAGACCAATTATAAGACGTGCCAAAAAGTAAAACCAATTTTTTTTTTTCAAATACTTCAGGGATAGCCTTCAAAGCGCACGCCGATTCGCTTTGAATCTCTTCAATCGACTCAAAACGGTGTCCCCGGAGTGGTCATTTGGGTTTATGGAATAGCCAGAAGTAGCACGAAGTGAATACGGTGGTTGTGGAACGATATGGGTTTCACTTTCGGCGAAAAGGTCACGAAGAATCAATGCACTGTGAGCTGGCGCATTCAGTGTTTTCGGTACCAATGGAGATTTGACGCGTTTGAGGCCCATAAAGGCTCGTTCCCACCGAGGCGGGAGACGTGAAGATGCAAGAGGCAAGCGACCAAATTTTTTCGACCCCTTCACAGTGAAACGTCAGAAATAGCATTACGCATAGTGAAAAACCGCTTGGAGTTGAAAGTTGGGCTACTCCACGCGGCGAACTGCAAACCGGTTTCAGGCGACCGCGGTGAGGTCAAATTTTGGTCGCTTGCATCTTGTCGCCTTGGTGAGCACGAGTCTTAATGGAATGGACCGATCCTTTTGAAATTCCGCCATCGTCAGCAATGTCTCGTCGGTTGAGGTTTTGATGGTCGGCCAGAGGGATGTGCGTTTTCGACACGTTCTCTGCCTTCTTTGAACTGTGTATACCACTTCTGCACATTTCTTTCCGATATAGGAATGCTCACCGAATGCGTTCTGCAACGTTCTATACGTTTCCGCAAACAAAATTGAATGCAACTTCTTTGCTCAATGAATTCGGACATTTCAAAAATGGCCGAAATCACTTTTAGCGTCTCACAAAGCCAAGCGTAACTCAAACACTAATGAATAATTTGACGTGAAATGTCGCACAGATGTCAAGGACAATGCCAAAAACCTAAAAAAGAGTAAAAAAATTGAAATTCCATATGCCCGGGAAATTTAAATTGAAAATTGATTTTACTTTCTGGGTACAGTAGTAAATCTGCAGACAAGAAAGTCATTCTATTTGGGTTCTGAGAAATATTAAAATTTCACTCTTTGCACACTTTAATATATACAAATCGTTGAATGATTAAAAGGCGAAGAACGGCAACGGCGGTTTGCTGCATGTTGAAATTCATCTGATAAGGCTTTAAGGGACAGAAGGCCAAAAGAAAACTTTCACAGCAAACCAATTGGCATTGGAAGGGGTGATAAGTTGAGTAGTGTCATCAAATAACACGGTGTTAGCTAAATTGGGTGGTGGAAAAATAATTGAAAAATGTATATAATTTACAAAAAAAAAAGAAGAAAAGAAAAGGAACGCTTCACAGACATGAAAATGAAAATTTTAATGTAATTAAAATTAAAATTAAAATATTTTATAAATGCATTTTAAATACTAAATAATAATTTAAAACTTTATAATATAAGTTAAGTTGCTTGTTCGACAGCTCAATTATACACAAAAATAAACTCAAATAATATTCGACACAGTGGACTGTAAGTAAATAAATTTCCTTTATTTAGGCAGCCATCAAGCTCGAAGATGGACTACCACACGCAACCTTTCTCGTTGGTTACAAAGGTTCAACTCTTTTATTGATGCAGACATCAAGCTCGAAGATGCACTGCTACACGACCTCTCACTTTGGTCGCAGTTGATCAACACATTACTTACATTCTTTCTCTCTCTCCCTGGCCCTCTCCCCCTGCCAGACACCCCCACAGACAGGATGTTTTTCTGGACCTAGGGCGTTGACCTCCCCTATGCAGGGGGACCTGGGTTTCGACGTAACATTGTTGATATTTCAAAGATGATACTTTATTTAGGAAATTTTAATACCTGAACGAAACAAATGTCCAAATTCAGTTGTGGGGGGGAGGGGGAGAGGTTTATACAATTCATGATATTGTTTTGTAACAATGTGAAACGATCACGCCAGGGTTGCTTAGGAGAAATTCATAACCTTAACTATTCGTCTTTGTGCCAACTGGAATTACTTTCAAGAGTATGACTTTAACATGCCCAGTCCCTTCTGTAAACTATTTGCCATTATAAATGACAACACATGGCGCCACGAACAAGAGACTTTTCCATAATTCCTCCTCCTGAAGTTCCATATAAGGCTATTGTCTTATACGGGGATTAAAAATTAAGAGCAAGAGTTGCTGATGACGGGCGGTGGCTCGAATAAGTATTTTGGAATGTGAATAAATATTTTATATATATCAACTGAAAATATGTTAATTTATGAGAACAGAAAAAGAAGATAACGCTTCACAGATGCGAGACCTTTTGGTTTAGTTTCAAACCAAGCAATATCTGTGAGACCTCTCCAACACTTGCAATGTCAATTATAGTTATCCTTTCACATTCATCAGATTTCATTTTAATTTGTGTCTACTCCTTAATGTCCTGCAGCGAAGGACGGACATCTCATGAGTAGTCTACTCATGAAGAGAGGGAAAGGGGCAACGTCTGTTGTTTATGGAGCACCTGTAAGCACAAGTCTGACTTCTGAAGAAAGAGGGGAGTTCTAACCGGGAAGGAATTTTTAGAGGGAAATAATTCACATTTGGTAAAATATTGAAGAAAACCTGGAAAACTCCCACCGGGTAGTTTGACTATCGAGGCAAGATGCTAAACATCAAAAAACGTCAGCGAATCTTCTCGTTTTTGAGACAGCGTCACAACAATGCCACCAGTGGATTGAACTTCCTGCTCGGGACTGATGACAGAGTCGCTAGGGCTCTCGCTGTAGCTAGCGCTCTGGCTCTCGGTACCACAGGTATCGGGTTCGAATCCCGGCGGTGCCATGGATGTTTCGTTAGGAATCCACTTTAAACCATAGGTCCCGGTCTTATATTACCGCAGAGCGTCACAGAGGCCAATCAGACTTCTTCTCACCCACATCATTCCCAAACTGTAAAGGAGCAACTCAGCTCCAGGCACAGTGATGTTGAGTGGTGTAATAGTAGTAATAGCGCTTATGCTCACTAGCGGAGCATATTACCACTGGCCAACGAGTCGGTCATTTAATAGTATAATAATCATTTACTCAACCTTTAATAGTTTTTTAATCTTAATGTCATACCTGATGCTTAATTTATGAATCTGAATATAATCAGAGTTAAAAGCAAAAACGTAGATAAGTTAACAAATTTGGACTTTAAAGTCAAGTTACATGAACTGATTAAGATTTCAAAAGAATTGGTAACTACCATTCAGTATGCATATTTTCATTTTTATTACTTCCAAAATACAGTGCATAAAAATTAAATTTTCCTAAAAACATATATTAATTTTACTTCAAATGATTTAAGAAATGTACGAGCAATAAATATTTTTTTTAATTCATCATATTAAAACTAGCACAATTTTAAAAATTAATGAAGCAGTATCACTAGTGGGAAATTTTTTTCAATAATTTTTTACAGATTCAGTTTATTTTTAATAAAAAATGTATCTTATTTTGCGAAAAGAAAATTTAGGCCGTCTAGTTCAATAAAATTAATTTTATTCATATTTGATGAAATCTTTTTATTTTATATAATATTATACCAAATATGATTTTGTCTGGAAATTTTCCAAGCTTTTTTTTTTATAAAATCTAATTAAATTTTTCACTAGCCATAATAAGGTTAATATTTATTACAATTTTGCGATAGGAATTTCGTTACATTGCTAATTAAAAACCAAATTTATATAGGAAAAAAAAATTAATTACACAATAATAATGTTAACTAATGTTCGCTAGATATTTTATATTTGAATTATTGCTGTTTTTATAAGCATAAAAGCTTCAACTGCAAGAGTTCTTCGTTGTCGTTTTTATAAAAATAAAACTATTTCTTAATTAAAGGAAAATATATCAGGCATATTAAGTTAATTATAATTCTAAGGAAAAATTTTAGTCTAATGTTATTTTTTATTCTTTTGGCTTATAACAAACATTATATAATTCCCTTAACTAGTTTTTATGTGGCCAGCTAACATTCTTGTATTCTGCATCCTTTGCGTTTTGCATATTTAAAGCCGTGTGTTCAGTAAAATTTTATATTATCGATAAGTTTTGCGTTGACACTAAATAACCATCCAATACTTTATTGAACATAGCATGCGTTTTCCAAAAAATGCAGTGTTTTCGGTACTAATCGAGATTTGACGTGTTTGAGGAACAAAACATCTTTTAAAATGGAATTGGCCGATCCTTTTGAAATTCCAACATCATCAGCAAGGTCTCTAATTGTAAATCGACTGTTTTCAAGCACCCAACCTTTAATTTTTTGCACGTGAGATTCGTCGGCTGAGGTGGAGGGTCGACCAGAGGGCTCTTCGTCTTCAACGCGTTCTCTGCCTTCTTTGAACTGTTTATACAACTTCTAAACATTTTTTCCGGTACATTTTGCTCACCGAATGCCTTTTGCAACATTCTATACGTTTCCGAACACGAATATTCATTCCGTACATAAAATTTAATGCAAGTTCTTTGCTCAATTAATTCAGACATTTCAAGAATCGCCGGAATCAGTTTTAGTGTTTCACAAAGCCAAACGTAACTCAAACACTAATGTATATTTTGACGTAAAATTTCACACAGATGTCAAGGACCAATAAACTAAATTTTTTTGCCAATAAACTAAAAAAGAAGTAACAATTGAAATTCGATTTTTCTCGGGAATTTTAAATTGAAAATTGATCTTACTTTTTAGACACAGTAGTACTCTAATAATTTATAAAATAAATGAGCAATAAATATTTTTCTCAATCATTTATACCAAAATTAGCAGCCCAAATTTTAAAAATTAACGTAGCCGTATCACTAAAGAGTAATTTTTTCAATAATTTTTTACAGATTCAATTTATTTTTAATTAAAAATGTATCCTATTTTTCCAAAATAAACTTAGGCATATTCAAAGCCGTGTGTTCAGTAAACTTTTAACATTAAAAAAGAGCCGATAAGTTTTGCGTTGACACTGAATAACCATCCAAAACTTTATTAAACATAGCATGATTCTCTTAGCAAAAGCGTGTATGAGAAAGCAGCCATAAGTTACGTTTTCAACTTGTTCAAATTTTCAATCCTTAATAAAATACTTTTTATTCATCCACTTAACTTTAAATACATTTTTTTGAGCTATTAGTGGATGATACTGGGTGTTAATACATTTTTTTCAAATATTAATTCATTTATTAAATTTAATTAATTATTTTTAGTGTTTTTTGGATTTAAGTTTCACGTATCTAATAAATGAGCAACAAATGAGCAACGGCGCTAGATGTTAAGAGGGAAACTTCAATTTTATTTGCAAAGAATTGTTCTGCAATATGGTGAAAAAAAGCAGGAATTGACTTAAAAAAATTTTTTTTTTATATTACTTGTTTTCTTTTGGCTCATAACAAACATTATAAAATTCCCTTAACTAGTTTTTATGTGGACAACTGACATTCTTCTATCCTGCATTCCTTGCGTTTTGCATATTTAACGTCGTGTATTCAGTAAACTTTTATATTATCGATAAGTTTTGCGTTGACCCTGATTAACCCTCCAATACTTTATTAAACAGAGCATGATTTCCTTATCAAAAGCGTTGCATGTATGAGAAAGCAGCCATGAGTTGCGTTTTCAACTTGTTAAATAAACGAAGGCCGGTGTAAAACTCGTTACCGAAAAGAATTGGGTTTTCTCGAGACAGGCTTTATTTGAGAGAGTTGAAGGACACGACTTCTAATGACTGCGGTGCAAAGATGAACGAAGTTTTCCAAAGTGCAGGTTTCACTGATGTTTGCTAATTAACGCTAAAGGCGAGGAAGGCCTTTATTTTTTTTTTTCATATACATACCAGATAAAAATGAACCAAAGACATTGATAAAGATGGCTCTTTAAGTGCTATTTGTAGCTCTTTAAATTCACTTACATTTATCTGTTCTTTAGCATTTCTGATTTAAGCATTCAAGCATTTCTGTTAAGTTTTAAAATAGTCAAAAGAAATCCAAAAGATTGCAAAAGACAATTAGAGATAATGGTCCACATGTACACTCATTGTATCTGTGTGCTTAAAATAAACTTTCACTGTTTCGTTTGTTTATAAATAATAAAAAATAAATAATAGAATAGAGTAAAATAGCCAATATACAATTGTAGATGCGATATTTAATAAATATTATAATAATTAATAATAATAAATATATTTTTTTAATTTCTGTTATAAATCAGGACAAAAAATGGTTATTATTTATCGATATTTTTTAAATTCAATTTTAAAAATTTTGTCTCGCAAATGTGGGTTAATTCGTATACATTTTTTGTAATTTTAATATGATATTTAGTAATATTCATATCTACTTTGTTGACTGTAATTTTAAAATAGAAAGTGTGTTTGGTAATAAATATATTAATTAAATATCTTTGAGATTTAATTAAGATGAATCTTAAAAATTTAAAGAATAATAAAAATCGAAATTTTTCTTATGTTGCATAACAATATTCCTAGAAACATTTCTATAGTAATTAAATAATAGTTTCACATCGTCCTAATAGGAAAATTTTCTTATACCAAATACAATGATTCATTCTTAATCTTTGATTTTCTTATATATTGATAAAGATGGCTCCTTAAGTGCTATTTGTCACTCTTTAAATTCACTGAGATGTATCTGTTCTTTGACATTTCTAATTTAAGCATTCATTGTTAAGTTTTGAAATTTTCAAACTAAATCTAAAGTATTCCAGACAATTAGAGATAGTCCTCCACTGTTTAATTTGTGGCGAACACTCAGGTAACAAAGAAGAAAGAAAAGAGAAACAGATAAGTCAGTTAACAAATGTGGACTTTAAAATCATGTTACATAAACTGATTAAGATTTCAAAAGAAGTATAATTGCCATTCAGTATGTATTTCAAAATATTCTCATTCTTATTACTTTCAAAATATAGTGCATAAAAAGTAAATCTTCCTAAAAACATATATTAATTTCATTAATTTTAATTTTAATATTAATTTGATTAGAATCGAATGAGTAATAAATATTTTTTTTAATTATTCATATCAAAACTAGCATTCACAATTTTAAAAAACAGTGAATCAGTAGCAGTAATGGGTAATTTTTCAGTAATTTTTTACAGATCCAATTTATTTTTTTTAATTAAAATTGTTATTTTAATTAAATTTTTCAGAAGAAACTTAAGCCATCTAGTTCACTAAAATTAATTTTATTCATATTTGATGATATCTTTTTATTTTATGTTAATATTATACCAAATATGATTTTTTTCTGGAAATTTTCCAAGCTTTTTTTATAAAATCTAATTAAAATTTTCACTAGCCATAATAAGGTTAATATTTATTACAATCTTGGGATAGGAATTTCGTTGCAGTACTACTTAAAAACCAAATTTATATAGGATAAAAATTAATTACGAAATAAGAACATTAACTAATGCTCTTTAGACATTTTATATTTGAATTATTGCTCTTTTTTATGAGCATAAAAAGTTTCAACTGAAATATCTTTTCGTTGTGGTTTTTATAAAAATAAAACTAGTTCTTAATTAAAGGAAAATATGGGAGGCATATTAAGTTAATTATAATTCTAAGGAAAAATTTTAGTCTAATGCTATTTTTTTTTTTTTAATCTTTTGGCTTATAACAAACATTATATAATTCCCTTAACTAGTTTTTATGTTGCCAGCTAACATTCTTCTATTCTGCTTCCTTTGCGTTTTGCATATTTAAAGCACTGTATTCAGTAAAATTTTATATTATCGATAAGTTTTGCGTTAACACTAAATAATCATCCAATTACTTTATTAAACATAGCATGCGTTTTCCAAAAAATGCAGTGGTTTCGGTACTAATCGAGGAAAAAAAAAACTATTTCTTAATTAAAGGAAAACATCTCAGGCATATTAAGTTAATTATAGTTCTAAGGAAAAATTTTAGTCTAATGCTATTTTTTATTCTTTTGGCTTATAACAAACATTATAAAATTCCCTTAACTAGTCTTAATGTGGCCAGCTAACATATTCTATTCTGGATCCTTTACGTTGCATATTTAAAGCGATGTGTTCTGTAAACGTTTAACATTTAAAAAGAACCGATAAGTTTTGCGTCGACACTGAATAACCATCCAATACTTTATTAAACATAGCATGCTTCTCTGAGCAAAAGCGTGTATGAGAAAGCAGCCATAAGTTATGTTTTCAACTTTTTAAATAAACGAAGGCCGGTGTAAAACTCGTTACTGAAAAGAATTGGGTTTTCTCGAGACGGGCTTTATTTGAGAGAGTTGAAGGACACGATTTCTAATGACTGCGGTGGAAAGATGAACGAAGTTTTCCGAAGTGCATGTCTCCCTGATGTCCACTAATTAACGCTAAAGTCAAGGAAGGACTCAAATTTTTCTTTTCACATACATTCTAGATAAAAATTAACCAAAGATATTGATAAAGATGGCTCCTTAAGTGCTATTGGTAACTCTTTAAATTCACTGAGATTTATCTTGAGTTATTTGTTCTTTGATATTTCTGATTTAAGCATTTATTGTTGAGTTTTGAAATTGTCAAAACAAATCTAAAATATTGCAGACAATTAGAGATAGTTCTCCACTGTTTAATTTAAGACGAACATTCAGGTAACAAAGGAATATAGTGCATAAAAATTAAGTTTTCCTAAAAATATATATTAATTTTACTTCAAATTATTTAAGGATCTTATGAGCAATAAATATTTTTTAATTATTTATATTAAACTAGCATTCACATTTTTAAAAATTAACGAAGCGGTAGAAGTAATGGGTAATTTTTTCAAAAATTCTTTACTTATTCAATTTATTTTTAATTAAAAATTTATATTTTTCCAAAAGAAACTTAAGCCATATAGTTCTATAAAATTAATTTTATTCATATTTGATGAAATTTTTTTATTTTATATAATATGATTCCCAAATATGATTTTTTTCTGGAAATTTTCCATGCCTTTTTTTTTTTTTTTTTTATTTTTTTTTTTTATGAAATCTATTTAAGTTTTTCACTAGCCAAATAAGGTTAATATTTATCGCAATCTTGGGATAGGAATTTCGTTACATTACTACTTAAAAACCAAATTTATAAAGGATAAAAACTAATGCTCTCTAGACATTTTATATTTGAATTATTGTTCTTTTTATATGCACAAAAAATTTCAACTGCAAAAGCTTTTCTTTAGGGTTTTTATAAAAAAAAGAATTAGTTCTTAATTAAAGGAAAATATCCGAGGCATATTATGTTAATTATAATTCTAAGGAAAAATTTTAGTCTAATGCTATTTTTTTTATTGTTTTCACTTATAACAAAGATTATAAAATTCCCTTAACCAGCTTTTATGTGGGCCAACTAACATTCATCTATTCTGCATCCTTTACGTTTTGCTTATTTAAAGCAGTGTATATTCAGTAAACTTTTAACATTTAAAAAGAACCGATAAGTTTTGCGTTGACACTGAATAACCATCCAATATTTTATTAAACATAGCATGATTCTCTTAGCAAAAGCGTGCATGAGAAAGTAGCCATGAGTTGCATTTTCAACTTTTTAAATAAATGAAGGCGGTGCAAAACTCGTTACCGAAAAGAATTGGGTTTTCTCGAGACAGACTTTATTTGAGAGAGTTAAAGGACCTGACTTCTAACGACTGCGGTGCAAAGATGAACAAAGTTTTCCAAGGTGCTTGTTTCTCTGATGTCTACTAATTAAGGCCAAACGCAAAGAAGGACCCAATTTTCTTTTCACATAAATTCCAGATAAGAATTAACCAAAGATATTGATAAAGATTGCTACTTAAGTGCTATTTGTAACTCTTTAAATTCCCTGAGATTTATTTTAAGTTATGTGTTGTTTGGAATTTCTCAATTATGAATTCATTGTTAAATTTTAAAATTGTCAAAAGAAATCTGAAATATTGTAGAAGATAATAAGAAATTGATATCCACACATATACTCATAGTTTCTGGCTGCTGGGTGGCCCAAATAAACCTTCAATGTTTCATTTTTTTATAAATTTTAATAATAAATGATAAATAATAGAATAGAATAAACAAGTAATATAAATAAAAAATTTAAGTCAATTCCTACTTTTTTTTCATTCTATTGCAGAAAGTCCTTTATAAATAATTTTCATTCATTTTTTTTAAGTTTATCTGGAGACGTCTATTGGTAGATATAGGCAACTTAAATCTAATAAAAATAAAAATTAATAAATTTAATTTAATTACTGAATTAACATTTGAAAAAACTGTATTCACATCCAGTGTCATCCACTACAAGTTAAAAAAAATGCATTTGAGTTTGAGTGGATGAATAAAAAGTATTTTATGAATGATTGAAAATTTTAACAAGATATATATAGCGAGAGTGTGAGCTAATAGATGGAATTGAAAAATAAATAATAGAATTGCATAAAAAAGCCAAAAAACAATTGGAAGCTTGGTATTAGATTAATTTAGTAAATAATTTTAATATATATTTCTTAATTTTTTTTTATGAAAAAGGGCAAAAATGATTATTATTGATCGATAATTTTTAAATTCAAGTATAAATATATTTGCTCCCAAATGTGTGTTAATCCAAATACATTTTATTTTATTTTATTAATTATAGAAAAAAATACGTAGACATCAAATATTAGCATATTATTCACAGGATCTATCTGATAATCTATTCTATATACATTAAAATAAAAATTGCGTGAAATATTTTTCTCTGATATTTAAATATTTTCTCTTTTTATTAAGTAAATCTGAATCATGCTCATGTTTTAATGTTAAATTGCTCTCAAAAAAAGCATTGTGTTGCTTTGTAAAATGTACACATCATTTAACGAGTCAAGAATAACAAATATATAACGCGTTCATATAACAAATATTTATGTTATGATAATAACAATTATTTATGATGTTATAACAAATATTTTATGTTAGGATAATAAATATTTAAAAAGTTTAATTGCTATTCAATAAGCATAAAGAAATAATAATGTGATAAAAGCAGCTAGATATGGACTTAATTAAATATATTTATGATTTAATTAAGATGAAGTATAATTATTAAAAGAATAATGAAAATCAGAATTTTTCTTATGTTGCATAACAATATTCCTAGAAACATTTCTAGTGTAATTAAATAATATTTTCAGATCGTCCTTATAAGAAAGTTTTCTTATACCAAACACAATGATACATTCTTATATATTTCCTGACATTCAAATTGAAAAACTGTTAGTTACATAGGTTATATCTACTAGAAGATTAACAGCTTCCTGCAATCATGAACATTTAAACAGTTTTAATGGTTTTTGATGAACAGTTTTTTTAGCTACATTTAATATTTTGAAATACCAGACAACAACTCTTTTCTTAAACACATGAAAGTTAAAAAAAGTAAAGCAAGTTAGTTTACATTAACTCTTTTGTATTAAAAAAATATGGCCATTAAAAAAAAGGTATCTAAAACAAACATTTACACTAAACTGTTTTCGACATATAAACAAAACAAAAAATATAAGTTTAAAAGGAACACTTATGTCAAAAAGGACATTTTTTTGTCCTCCAGAATTTAAAATCTTTCTCAAATGTCAAAATAATGCTAATTTGCATCACAGACGACATGTCAAACTCCGCGTAGCAAATCTCGAGGATTTGTTTCTTGAGTTTTAATACTACATCCAGCAGCAAACAGGTTTTAGGAATCTGCGAATGAAAACAGCTTACATAAACAACTTTTTACTTTACTTTCTTTTGCAGTGCTTCCCATACAAAAAAGGAAGGGGTTCTCTAAATTCCTTTCTCCGGATCCAGTAATACGTGTCACTTTGGATATCGCCAATGATGGAGTGGAGAACAACATGGCGACTTTTATTGTGTTTTCGAAATCTGGCCCTAAAACATTTCTCTGTTGTTTTGGAAGTGATGTTTTAGTGTGAAATACATTTCAGGAAGTCGATACTGAATATGAAAATGTCTGAAATTGTACCGTGGGGAATAAAAATAAAATTGATGTGCTGGAACTGAAAAGCAGAATCAATTACTTTAACAGTTCATTCAAATATATTTTTTATTTGATATTTAAAAAAAGTAATTAATTCAGCGTAGATTTATCGAAAATGTAAAATCTTCTTAGAATTTGCATATATTTGTTGATTTCGAACATTTTAACTGAAGTCATTCCTTTTCTTTTTACTTTGTTCAAAATCGGGCGGTTTCTTGTTGCACTTACGTTTCTCGCGAAGATGCCCAATAAAGGAAAACGACAAAAAAAAAAAAAAAAAAAAAAAAAAAAAAAAAATATTTCCCGGAATTCCCTATTATGTGGAGTTGCACTTTGAACCAACTGTAGTGATCAATGTGCTGGATTGTTTCGGTTTTTGGACGGAAAAAAATGGCTTCCAAGTCATTCAACAGTTGTGACACTGTGAGTGAAAAGCCCATCCACCGCGGCAAAGTCATATCCAAATGGATGGCAGAAATCGGTGGAACTTTTTCTTGATGCCCTACCGTTTCCCCCTTCTTCAAGTAGCTTCAGTTCAAATTTCAACTCACTGTGACGTTCTTTTTTTTACAGCATTTTAAAAGTGGGACTTTAATTATAATAACCTTGTAGTTTTAAAATACCATATCGTAACTTTTCTTTAGCACATGAAAGTCCAAGAAAGTAAATCAATTAGCTTAAACTACTTAACTCTTTTGTACTACAAATATTAAAAAAATTATGAACCATTTTAAAAATGTCTCTAAATAAAGCAAACATTTACCCTAAACTGTTTTCGACATATAAACAAAAAAATAAATAAAAATTTAAAAACGAACACTTTCATGTCAAAAAGGACATTTTTTACCCACAGAACTTAAAATCGTTCTTAAATGTCAAAACAATGCTCATTTGCATCACAGACGACCTGTCAAACTCCGCACAACAAATCTCGAGGATTTGCTTTTTGAGTTTTAATACATCCAGCAGCAAACAGGTTTTAGTGCTGCGAAAGAAAACAGCTTACAGAAACAACTTTTTACTTTTACTTTTCTTTTTTACAGTGATTCCCATAAAAAAAAGGAAAGGGTGTTTTCTAAATTCTTTTCTCCGGATCCAGTCCTACGTGTCACTTTGGATATCGGGAATGATGGAGTGGAAAATAACATGGCGATTTTTATTGTGTTTTCGAAATCTGGCCGTAAAACATTTCTGTGTCTGTCGAAAGTGATGTTTTAGTGTGAAATACATTTCAGGCAGTCGATACGGAATAGAGAAAAGGTTGGAAATGTTACCGTGGGGGATACAAAGAAATTGGTGTACTGTAACTGAAAGGCGGAATAAATTACTTTAACAGTCCATTCAAATATATTTGCTTTTAATATATAAAAAAGGTAATTCCTTCAGAATTTTTTGTTGTTCTAATGCAGTTGGAAAATATTTAGACAGTTGTATTTTATGCCTTAAGGCCATCGCTGCATCGACGTTACTCACTTAGCTATACTCAGTAGGTGCGTGCAACTGGTTACTGTGTAGGTGTGTGTTCAAATATATTTTTTAATTTGATATATAAAAAAGTTATTTCCTTCAGAGTTTTTTTTGTTCTAATTCAGTTGCAAAATATTTAGACTGTTGTATTTTATGCCTTAAGGCCATCACTGCATCGATGTTACTCACTTAGCACTAATCAGGAGCCGCGTGTAACTTGAAGATAGGGCACGGACGCTGAGCTACACTACCCCCGCAACGCTCTACGATCCTATTAGACCGGCACCTACGGTTTAAAGTGTATTTCGAATCACTACAAGCATCCAGGGCACTGCCGGAAATCGAACCCGAAACCTGCGATACCGAGCACCATAGCGTTAGCTATTCGGCTATTCAGGCCCCTAATTCCTTCAGAGTAGATATTATCAAAAATATAAAATGTCAAAATTACTCTCGTCCTTAGCCTATTTTCAAGCTACACGTTTCCCTTGAGTAATGCTCAATGAGTAACAGTGGTGCAGCCCTTGTATATGGCATAAGAATGTACTGTATCTGTATTACCAGATGCATTAGGACAACAGCCGAATTATTCTTATGTTGAATAGCTATATCCTTACAAACATTGCTATTGTGATTAAATAATATTTTGACATCATCCTTTTCTTATAAGTCGTTTTATACCAAATACAATGATTCATTTTTATTATATGGTTCCTTACATAGAAATTGGAAAAATGTTAGTTACATAGGTTATATCTACATGAAGCCCAACAGTTTTCTGTAATCATGAAAATTTAAACAGTTTTAATGATTTTAATGAACAGTTTTTTTTTTGGTAGCTACATTTAAAACTATGAAATACCAGACAGTAACTTTTTTCTTAAACACATAAAAGTCAAAAGAAGTGAAACAAGTAGCTTGCATTACCTCTTTTGTATTACAAAATTAAAGAAAAAATTATGAATGTTTCTAAAGCAAACATTTACCCTCAACTGTTTTCGACATATAAAGAAAACAAAAGTTTAAAATCAACACTTTCATATCAAAAAGGACATTTTTCCCAACAGAACGTAAAATCTTTCTTAAATGTGAAAATAACGCTCATTTGAATCGCAGACGACATGTCAAACTCCTCACAGCAAATCTCGAAGATATGTTTTTTGGGGTTTTAATACTACACCCAGCAGCAAACAGGTTTTAGTTCTGCGAAAGAAAACAGCTTGCATAAACAACTTTTTACTTTACTTTACTTTATTTCGCAGAGCTTCCCGTAAAAAAGGAAGGGGTGTTCTCTAAATTCCTTTCTCCGGATCCAGTCTTACGTGTCACTTTGGATATCGCGAACGACGGAGCAGAGAACAACATGGCGACTTTTATTATGCTTTCGAAATCTGGCCGTAAAACATTTCCCTGTCTTTTAGAAGGGATGCTTTAGTGTAAAATACATTTCAGGGTGTCGACACTGAATAGAGAAAAGGTTGGAAATTTTACCATCGGGGATAAAGTAAAATTGGTGTACTGAACTGAAAGGCAGCAGAATCAATTACTTCAACAGTCCATTGAAATATATTTTTTTATATGATATATAAGAAAGTTTATTCCTTCAGAGTTTTTTTTGTTTGTTTTAATACAGCTGGCAAACACTTAGACAATTGTCTTCGACGCCTTAAGGCAAGCGTTGCACCGACGTTACTCACTGAGCGCTACTGAGGAGGTGCGTGTAGCTTGAAGAAAAGCTGCGAACCCGGTGTAACACTACCTCCAGAACACTCTATGATCCTGATAGACCGGGACCTATGGTTTAAAATGAGTTGAGAACCACTACAAATATCCATTGGACCGCTCGGACTTGGACCCGAAACCTGTGGTACCGAGCGCCAGAGCGCTACCCAGTCGGCCATTCAGGCCCCTAATTCCTTCACATAGATTTTATCAGAAATGTATAATGTCAAAATTACTCGCGTCCGTAGCCTATCTTCAAGCTGCACTTTCCCCCTGGGTAGTGTTCAATGAGTAACAGCGGTGCAGCCCTTGCTTATGACATAAAGATTAACAGTCTCTATATTGCCAGCCACATTAGAACAACAACAGAAGATAAGTTATTAGGAAGGGAGGTATTCTTAGGTTGCATAGCAATATCCTTACAAACATTTCTATAGTAATTAAATAAAATTTTCACATCATCCTTATAGGAAAATTTATGAATTTTAATTAAGAATCAATCATTGTATTTCGTATATGTTTTCTTACATACAAATTTTGAAAACTGTTAGTTACCAGTTCTAAGTTTTGTGTAATCATGAACATTTAAACAGTTTTAATGGTTTTAAAGAACAGTTCTTTTTGTGTAGCTACATTTAATATGTTGAATAGTAAATATTTATTTAAACTTATAAAAGTCGAATATAGGTAGTTTAATTAATTCTTTTGTACTACAAATTTAAAAAAAAATATGAATGCTTCTAAAAATGTCTGTAAAGCAAACATTTACCCTAAACTGTTTTCGACACATAAAATAGAAAACATAAGTTTAAAACGAACACTTTCATGTCAAGAAGGAGATTTTTTCCACCAGAATTTAAAATCTTTCTTAAATGTCAAAATAGTGCTCATTTGCATCACAGACGACATGTCAAACTCCTCACAGCAAATCTCGGGGATTTGTTTTTTGGGTTTTAATACTACATCCAGCAGCAAACAGGTTTTAGTTCCGCGAAAGAAAACAGCTTACGTAAACAACTTTTACTTTACTTTTCCTTTTTGCAGTGCTTCCCATAAAGAAAGGGAAGTTTTCTAAATTTCTTTCTCCGGATCCAGTGTTACGTGTCACATTGGATATCGCGAATGATGGAGTGGGGAACAACATGGCGACTTTTATTGTGTTTTCGAAATCTGGCCGTAAAACATTTCGCTGTAGTTTTGGAAGAGATGTTTTAGTGTGAAATACATTTCAAGCAGTTCGATACTGAATAGAGAAAAGGTTGGAAATTTTACCGTGGAGCATAAAAAAGAATTGGTGTACTGAAACTAATAGGCAGAATCAATTACTTTAACAGTCCATTCAAATATATTTTTTATTTGATATATAGAAAAGTTAATTCCTTCAGAGTAGATTTTATCAAAAATACAAAATGTCAAAATTATAAAATCTTATAATTTGGATATATTTGTTGATTTCGAACGTTCTAAGAGAAGCGATTTCTTTCTTTTTTTTATTTTATTCAAGTTCGGGTTGGTTTCTTGTTCAACTCACGATTGTCACAAATATGCCCAATAACAGTTAACAGAAAAGCAATGCTTCCATATCATGCGGTTTGGTTTGGTATGTTTCTCTATGGTCAATTTGCGCACAATTTGGGCTAATTAGACCGGGACCTATGGTTTATCATGGATTCCGAACCACTAACAAACAGCCATGCCACCGTCAATATTTGAACCTAAAGCCTGTGGTTACAAAGGCCAAAACGATCAGGCCAATGAGACCAATCAGGCCACTCCATATCACTCGGAGAAAAACTGACGAATTCCACCGAGAAACCGGATTACCACAGCGATATACTTAACAAAAATTTTCAAAATAGCTTCTTTTCTGAAAGCAATGATAGCAACCGACTCCTTCCACAAATGCAAGCCTAAGCTCTTTTGCTTTGTTAGTGCACAAGTTACGATTGCGTCACGAATTGGGCACATTTTTTGTCTGATGCTTAAAAATATACAAATTCTTTTAACCGACTCTTCTTGGAATTTTGATACGTTTATTCATTTCGTGCAAAAGACTGAATTCATTTTGTTATTAGAGGGTTATTTATATAGCCGATCCAGCATTACTCAACGTGTATCACAAAGGCATCTGCTGCATCGCACCCACATTTTTACCCCCTTCTCTTTAGGAAGAATGTATGATGGAAATGGCATCTGGATAGCTCATACTATTTTCTTTCTTATCACAATGGGAATCAGATTCGTTCTCTTCCCACTGGAGACACGTGAACTTTGGGTGTGGCATTATATATAAATACCTCTTATAGCAAATGTGTACCTCGCAAAACTTTTTTATGGCCTGCCAGCTCGTCGTTTTTGTCACCATAAAAGACATATTGCTATTTCATCTAATCTCTCTATTCGCATTCAGTAAATGACATTTCGCCTACTGATATGCACTCTATAATTAAGTAAATTATTTTAACCAGTAAAAATAGCTATTATTCTAGATTATGAGTAATAGCAGTTAGCGTAAGTTACAATAGTAACTAATAATCATAATATAAATTATTATATATCCTCGAAAAATTAAAATTTTAAGTGAGTGCATGAATCTTCATTTTACCCTTCATACTACATAATTATTATTTAAAAATTTATTTCTCTGCTGTCCAATGTGCTATTGGTTATTTAGATTCTATAAATGAAATAACCAATGTGCTATTGGTTATTTCAAATCGACTTAATTGATTCATTTGCAATATCAACGAAAACAATATTTTTATTGATCCTCAGTCAATCTATAAAATCACAGCTCACATTTAATTATATATGCAGTTATAGAAATAGTTTTTATTTCAAAAATCGTAACAAAATGGTGCAGTATTATTAATCAATTACCAATATTTTCGTAAAAAAATTAATTCATTAAAACAATAACATTGGATCGTCGAACTAAATGGTATTTGCATCGTGGGCAATGAATTAAGATGTTATCAGAAAAATTGATCTGGAAGAATTATTTCTCCTGCTGCCTGGCAGTATTCAGAAGCAAGCAATCGAAATACATCGAACATCGCTAAAAAAAGGATATTTTGTACAGTTGCCGAGGGATAATGTATCTTTCCAATTACTGAGTTATTTATAACATTTCATTTAGTATAGGAAATCGATTATCTGGTAGCAAAGGTGTAGAATTTCGTAGCTTACGTTATTTTTGAAGGCATTAAAATATTAACGTCTGTCAATGTCATGTTTGGTAAATAACATATTCATATAGGATGAATAGGAAATAAAATAATCACTAGTAAATAAATATATCAATAATAAGCAATGAAAAAAAGAAGATTTAAAATCCTACATGAAAATTGTAATGAATTCTATGCAGCTGGGTTTAAAACAGGAAAAAAGGGAATACTTTTTTTATTTACGTAATTATACAAAAAATATTATTATTATATCCTGGCGGTGGCATGGATGTTTGTGAGTGGTTCGGAATTCCTATAAAACTGTAGGTTCCGGTCTAATTAGCCTAAAGCACAAAATTACTGTAGAGAGACAAACAAAACCCGAACTAAAGTAAAATTGGTACAAAAAATAATTATTACATTTTTAAAATAATAAATTTTTATGCATCATTATTTCACTATAGTAAATATCCATGCCATACTTCTTTTCCGTCAACCATGAACGTCATATACAGAGTGAATATAATTAAAGTCCCACTTTCAAAATGCTTTAAAAAAAGAATCACTCTTCACTATGAGTTCACATTTGAACTGAAGATACTTGAAGAAGGGGGAAAGGGTGCGGCATCAAAAAGAAGTTCCAAAGTATATTAATAGATGGCGATGCGGCCAAAAGAAAGTGAATTCGGCTGCCAGTGATATTTTGAATCGAAATGACAACGTATTTGGTATGAGTTGCACATGAAACCAACCGTAGCGTTCAATGTGGTCGATTGTTTCTGTTTTTTGACGGACAAAATGACTTCCAAGTCATTCATCAGTTGTGACATTGTTAGTGGAAAGCCCATCCACCAAGGCAAGGTCATACCCAATTGGATGGAGAAAATCGGAACTCTTTTTCATGCCATACCGATTTCCCCTGTTCTGTTCAATTTTGAACTCACTGTAAAGAATGGTTCTTTTTTGGCAGCATTTTGAAAGGGGCACTTTAATTATAATCCCACTGTACATCGACATTCAGCAATGACAAAAGAAGATTAAAAATCCTACATTAAAATTGTAATGAATTCTTTGCAGATGGGTTTAAAAAAGAAAAGAAAAAAATATAATTTTTTTTTTACCTATTTATATAAAATAAATTTAATTGTAGACATTTTTATTATAATTAGATATCAGATGTATAAAAATTCTTAGTTTTATATATTTCGAAAAATATAATTTTATTTAACGGAAATAATTAAATAAATAGATTTAGGCATAAGTACTAATGATTAAAATATGAGTAGGTAAAAAAATACGAATAATAATAGATATTGAAATATATTGAGCTAACACTTTAATTATAGAATTAACATAATCATATTCTTTAAAACATGAATATGAATAGGTTGATTCTATAATTAAAGGGACAGATCAATAAATATTCTGAAAGTTGCTGCTGTTCTAATGCAGCTGACAATAAATAGACAGTTGATCTTTATGACAAAAGCAATGCCATAGGCAAGCAACCCTGTTACTCACTTAACAATACTCAAAGGGGCACCTGTAGCTAGAAGATATGTTACGGACGCGAGTCACACTACCACCACAACGTTCTACGAACCTACTATTTGGCATGTGTGCACATTCAATCCACTGTAGTGTTCAAAGTGCTTGATTGTTTCTGTTTTTTGATGGAAAAAAATGACTTCAACAGTTGTGACATTGTTAGTGGCAAACCCATCCACCAAGGCGAGGTCATACCACATTGGAAGGGAAAAATCAGTTGAACTTTTTTTGAACTTTTCTTATGATGCCATATCATTTTCTCCTTCTTCAAGTATCTTCAGTTCAAATTTGAATTCATTGTGACGAGCGATTCTTTTTTTACAACATTTTCAAAGTGGGATTTTAATTATAATTACCCTTTAAATAAAACTTTTTATTTACTCCATATAATTTGTCATTAATTCAGTTATTTGAAGGATGTGTAAAATAAATTTTGAAAGTGAAAGATTTAAAGAAGCTCTACAGATTTGACATTTAATTAATAAGTTTTTATTTTTAAGTTTAATATAACTAATTTGCTTAATAATTATATTGAATAATTTGCTCGGCCATTTTTATTTGTAGGTTAATTACTTTAAGCCGTCTGACTAAATTTGAAAATGATTTTCAAATGATTTTCAAATGAACACTGAAAATATTAGAAAAGTCAATAAAGATTGCTTTGAAACTCAGAGCGTCCATTTAATAAAAGAAACCGAAGAATTATAAACCGGATGACATTTTGATGAATTTTTCTCCAGACAGCTATTAGAAAAAGAGCACTAAAATGGAAAATACTAAAAATTCTTTTGAAACAGTTGGGATATTTTTTCTCATCAAAATAAGATTTCTTAAAAAGATTTACCAGAGGGCAGGTGCAAAGGTATGTGATTCCATTTAACTTTAAAAGAATGCGAAAAACTTTATTTAATTGAATTACCTTATTTTTATTCAATTTTGTTTAAATACATGTATATATCTAATATATATATATATATATATATATATATATAATATATATATATATAAGAAACACATTATATAAATACAAAAAATAAAGAGAAATAATTAAAAATATGACAAGTTTACATAAAAATACAAAGCAGAATGTTATAACAGTATTCACTAATATCATCATTGGCGTAAAAGTCTTATTATGAGCCAATGCCGTTTGCATACTGGCAGATTTCGAGACAGGCGATGATTTCTTTCTACGTGGAAATGTTGTCATTTCTACGCCCAACAGTCATATTAGACTGGGACCTACGGTTTAAAGTGGATTTCGAACTACAACAAACATCCACGGCACAACCAGGATTCGGACTCGAAACTTGTGGATCTGAGTCTCAGAGCTCTAACCACTCGGCCATCAAGCCCCGTTTTCGAACGGACTCTTCTATGTTGGGATTTACTGTAACCCAAAACAAATCTTACCTAACACCACATTTTTTTTTTATCAAAGCACTTTTTCGAACCTGCTTTGATAAAAAAAAATGTGGTGTTAGGTACGATTGATTTTTGGGTTACACATTAAACTGTTATCCACATTAAACCGTACGTCCGGTCTAATAGGATCGTAGAGTGTTGTGGAGGTAGTGTTACTCGCGTCCGTGGCATATCTTCAAGCTACACGCCCCCCTGGTTAGTGGTATAACAGTAACAGCGGTACAGCCCTGTCTCTGTTTTTCCAGCTGCATTAGAACTACAAAAATTTATAAAAATACATATAAGATTGAAATGGAAAGAATTATATTTAATGACTTCTATTCATTCTTTTTTATTACATCAGTGAATACCTTAGGGCAAAATAGCCACTAACGGAGAATGCAACATGTCATCGTGCACTAGGAGGATTTTATGGGTGCTGAAAAAATTGGAAATCAAATAACTATAATTTTTTTATTAATGTTTTAAGTGTAATTTAATGTTTTTTTTCTTTCTAATGCAGCTGGCAAATACTTAGACAGCTTGGTCTTGGATGCCTTAAGGTAAGTGCTGCACAGACGTTACTCACTTTGCATTACCCAGGGGGAGCGTGTAACTTGAAGATACGGACGCACAGTAACAATGCCCCCGCAACTATCTACGATCCTATTAGACCGGGACCTACGGTTTAAAGTGGATTCCGAACCACTACAAACATCCATGGTACCGCCGGGACTCGAATCCGAAACCTGTGGTACCGAGCACCAGAGCGCTAGCCTCTCGGACATTCAGGCCCTTGCAATTTAATGTAAGAATCCAGAAAAGATTAAAAAGAACTAGAATTACTTTTGGTTATTATTTTTTTTTTACATTAGTGAGTTTGGTATACCAAAAATAATCCAAAATTTGGGCAGGCAATGATGACATTGTCTTATTGTTATCAATAAATGATTCAATTAACTTTATCAGTTATAAGCGATACGATACTTCACTAAATGTATAGGGCATTTTTTAAACTCATCGATTTTCCTTTATTTCCAAACGAATTTCTATTCAAATCTAACAATCAAATATTTTCTAATTTATCCCAGAGGTATATAGTTTATTTAGGAATGGATTCCAGAAAATCTAATATCTTGGAGGGGAAAAAAGACTAAATCGTAGATAAAGAATGATACTAAGAGATATTTAAATTTCCATCTGAAGGCAGAAAAATATAAGGAGCAAAAATCTGATGATTGAATCCTATTTTTTTGTTTTTCTTTCTTGAACTAAAATTCGTTTTGTATTCAGTTTAAAGAAGACCCATTTTTTTGTCTTCCCTTATCTGGAATTAGCGTTTCAAAGATTTCGTAGACAAGAAAGCAGAGTGAAAATGTTGATGTTTAGAGCCTGCTTTTGTCCTATACTTTTTTCCATCGTAATGAGCCCGATGTATTCAGTTCGGGGAAAGATCTCTTGTTGGCTCCATATTTAGAAAGCCTTTGCAAATGCGTGGGATTTTCCAGCGATTTGTCTCCGTGCACAGTCTGTGGTGGCGCGAGGCATGATCTGCGTGGGCGTAGTCAGGAGGGCTTCGGTTCTGGAAATATGCACTGCAGGATGGTTTACCTTATCTCTGAATGAGGCGTGTTAATTTCCCTTTGATTCATTTCCACCAACAAGTACGTTAACAGGTAACTCGTTTCGATTAAATTGCCTCAAGAGCGTTTTCATCTATATCGATACTGAATTTTGGAAAAATATTTTAACAAGAGCGATCTTGTAATTGTACAAGGAAAAGAGGAACATAATTAATTTTTTTTGGTATCGAAATGAGAATTGGATACACATAATGTTTGTTAAATTGTATTGCACAGATTTTAAAAATGAAATAAAATATAAATGCATGTGAATTTGGATAATAAGTGAAGTCTTGGGTGACATTTCATAATCTTGACTTGAAAGTAATGAAGGATAAAAAAAACAGACGAAATGTATTGCAGAATGTAACGTGATTCAAAACGAATCCAGAAGGTCCAAATATTTATGTAATTATAATGAGTACAGGAATCGGGCTTGCAGCGAACCTGTTGGAAGTGAACAACCTTTTGGGGCATCACCATTGACTACACCTTTGCCAGAAATCTCAGTTACTTATTGCGCAAACTTTACATAGCAATACCTCAGTTGCTATAGGCCCATCATGCAGACATTAACACTGTAACAAGTTTCTGTTTCCATCAATGTCCACACCGGGGTGGCCAACCCAAATGACCTTGCGGCACACTTTAGAAATGCACCCTAACTCCACGGGCCGCATGTTTAAGTTGAAAAATTGAAACATAATGAATTATTACTATTGTGTTTGCTATTATTCTTACATGTAAACAAAGCGTCCGTTATGTTTGAGCGTGTTTTATGTTTGGTCAAAGGACCTGATGGCCGAATGGATAGCGCTCTGGCGTTCGGTATCACAGTAATCCCGGCTTTGCCATGGGGGTTTGTAGTGGTTCGGAATCCACTTTAAGCTGTAGGCTGTCGCGTCTGTGGCTTACCATCAAGTTACACGCGCTTCCTGGGTAATGCAAAGTGAGTAACATCGGTGCAGCCCTTATGGCGAAAGATCACGGTCTATTTGCCAGCTGCATTAGAAGAAAAAAAAATTTTTGGTCAATTTCATTTTTGGAAAAAACGATTCGCGGGTGTATGTTAAACCAAAAGCGCAAACAACTTATTGTGCAAGATTTCTCAAATTGGAAAATTTCTCTTTTGTTACATGTTAAAAAAAATATATATTTGATTCTGATGTTTCAAAAATGTGTTTTAATTCAATATTGTATTGTAAGTTAACCAGTTTCATTTCGTGATATTCTGAAGCCGACTCCATTTTAACCTGAAAGGGAGATGAATATATTTCAAAAATGTTGTTGTATTCGTCTAACTCTAAATTAGACAACTAATTTCGGCAGTTCATTTTTGAATATAGGGATGCACACATAATGCATTTTTTTATTACATTGGTTTTCAGTACTTTGGCCATTATGAAATAAATAAGTTTTGCAAACGTGTGATCAATCTCACAAAAATGTTCAAAGCGGGCCGCGGGTTGGCCACCCCTGGTCTACACCCTTCGTTCATTTCCTTTCTTCCTTATTTCATCCACTACTCCTCAAATCTCCTCCTCGCTCCTGCTGGAAAACCGTTCATGGAGATGTTTTCACACCCAAAGAAGAATTTTCCAGTTCCTGGACTGAGATAGATTTCTTTTTTTATTGTAAATTTTTCAAAAGTGAAATGGTCAAGGGATAATGAGTCAAGGTCATAATGATGAAAGATTTAGTGCATAGATACTTGTAAGGAACCATTTGAAACGTTGGCTCGAAATTCAGCCATCGTGAACTACAGAACATTGAAATATGAACTCATTTGAATTCAAGATATGGCTAAAATGGCAAGAAATGGAAAACTTGAACATTCCGTCACAGTCATCTATATTTTTTATATTATTGTTTTCTTTGCTTTTATCATTTATTTTTAAATTAATAGGCCTTATAACGTATTTTTATTGAAACCCAAAATCTAATTATACTTTTATCGAAGTATAATATCGAAGTTAAATATTAAAATTTTCTGTTTTGTCATTTTGAAAAAGAAAACTCTTTTAAAAAAGGACGTTAAAAATAAAGGGTTCTCTTTATTATTTTTTTACAAGAAATAAAAAACTGCTTCTAATTCCATACGAAAAAGAAAAAAAAAATAGGAAATCTTGTTCCCTTGGATGAATTTGGGGCGTGAACGTGAACGTGAACGTGAGTTTGAGTGTGAACGTGACAATGAGCAAGAAAAACGAACCTCTTACCCCAGAGAATGGACTGTCATAAACGTGTGTGGGGAGAAGGGGGCTCATCTGGAAGAAGTTTTGTAAATGTTAGTTATCACATAAATGTGACCTTTGCACTTTCCTTCAGGGGAAGGGAATATCTTCCCTCCTGTCTCCAGGAGGAACTGTTCGTAATTCGAAAACTTTTCCTCGCTCTTAATTGTTTGTTCAAGAAACGCAATTTATTTCCATTGATTAAAGCCGAATTCCTCCTTTTTTCTTATGTATCAGTGATCTCTGTCACTGTGAAACACCACGCATTAATTTGTGTGGTAATTAAACTTTAATTCTGTAATAAAAAGGAATATTCTGTGCTACTTTGCTTTTTCTATTGCTAAGAAATGCATTAAAGACCTGCTTAAAACTCCATGCAATTTTTTTAACCACATTCCTAATGGTGATTCGTAGTGATACCTTCCACATCCCTAATTCCGTCTTTATAACCTACTTTATTTGTAGGCTTACAAATATACCTTCTTTTATTTTAATTTCATGGATCCTAGGAAATGTCTTCCTTAAGTACAGGAAACCTGGACCACATTTATCCATTGCCTTAACAAAATTTTTCATTAATCCGAGTTTAATATGCTTGTAAGAAAGACGTATGTATTCAAGATTTACAAGTGGTTGAGATGATACATTTTTTTCTAGGTATTAGAATTTTTTTAGGCTATTACTTCTTAAAAAAATGATTTTGTCATCTCTGTTATCCTACAAAATATATCCTTTGCTAAGAAAATAAAATTATTTAATACATCCTTGTTGAAAACCTAACAAAAGTGTATAATTTACAAATCGATTTACATATTCCAACAATGTTGTTGTGCTGTATTTTCGCTAGCAAAATTTTAATGTTGCCATACTGTCTCCATAAGCAAAATGAATCGAAGATTTCTCATATCCAATATGAAGAAGCACTGCTTTTAAGCTGAGAGGATTCTATAGACAATCTCAATTTCTTAGGATCATGATGGTCTCCTTACTCATTCAGTAATGATTCAGCTGATGATAATGAATCAGCATCATTACTTGAATGAATCAAAATAATAAATGAATAATGAATCAACATCAAAGAGTGGCTGATCCAACTAAAAAGTTTTTAAGATGAACAAAACTCAAAAGTAAAAATTATCTGACTGAACTTCCGACAAAATCCTTCTCCAATTTATTCAGTCGAAAAACACGATAGATAATCCCCCCCAGAAACTAGTCTTATTCACAGAATTGCAAAACAGAATGGAAAATCCTCCTTACATTCTGCGACAGCCCGTCTTATCAAAACATGTCTGGGATGAGCAGTCCATTTCAGAAATGCTACCTCCCAGCGCTAGCGAACCATTGCTTAATCCTATTCCACAGCATTTGAAAGTCAACCTCGCAAAACGTTGAAACAATGCTATGTTTGTTTTTTTACTCCTCCTTTTACTTCAATACCAATCTAGGGTGGATTTAAGGATCAGGACATACAATTCAGGATACTGTTTCAACTTTAAAGGACTCGTTATCAGAGAAGGTTCGAAATTCAATTTAAGATGTTCTCAAAAAGCGTATGTAAAATGGAAATCCTTCTTTATACTTTAAAACTTTGAAAATATATTATTTCTCAATAGATACCAGAAGGGCAGCTCAAAGATTTCGGGCTGTATAACATTTTAGAATTTAACGAAAAAGAAATGTATGTTTACTTTGGTACGATTTATTAGCATAGAGTTTTTAGTTACTGTTACAGTGTTGTTAAAACTGTTTTCTCACTGAATGTGTAAGACTCTGTTTTGCAGGGGAAGAATTGGTTCTTATATTTCTTCTTATTTGAGGTGTCCTCTTTCGTGAAATCTTTGAATGTTAGGCATCGAAATGTTAAGGGAAATTTATATGTCAAGAGACCGTGAAATGTGGGGCAGGGGAGTACGCTTTTGATGGATAATTAACACAATAAGCACAACAACATTAACATAAGCACAATTAATTTAATATTATGCATTTTTTGCTATTACTTATAAATGATATAGCATAGGGCATAATTGAAACAGAATAATACATAATTGAGACATAGTAATGAATAATTGATGCATAATTGAAATAGAATAATGTATAATTGATGCCTAATTGAAACAGAATGCATAATTAATGCATAATTGAAACAGAATAAGGCCTAATGGAAACAGAATGCATAATTAATGCATAATTGAAACAGAATAATGCCTAATTGATGCATAATTGAAACAGAATAATGCATAACTGAAACAGAATAATGCGTAATTGAAATAGAATAACAGTCATTATCTTGAGTTGGCATTTTTCAACTTGAGTCTTTCGTTTCCAGTATTAGCCTAATAGTTTCAATGATACCTAGATTTCCAGCCTAACTCTTACCATCAAATACAAATCTTCGTTATGGTAACTTATATTTACCTAAGCACTGAGTGCTTCAAACTATCAGATTTAAAAGAACAAATAATTGCTATACTTTTACCAGACTTTCTATTAGTATATCCACTCCATGGATGGCATACTAATTAATTTATAAAATTAAACAAATGTATTTTTAAAAATGTGTAATTTCAATTGGTCTCTTAAGTTTAAAATATGTAGATACATTATTTCTAATAGATTTTTTTATTTGCATCTAATCTTGTATGTGGTTCGGAATTTTCATTTATTTATTTTTTACTTTTAAGGAAAATAATGTTTATTTTATTAATGAGTGTGTGATTTTTTTTTTTTTGGTATTGGCTTTTGTGGACAAATTACGTCTTCTTGGCTACAGAATTGATGGTATTTTTTTTTCATTAATGGAACGAATTTAATTATGCTGCTATGAAGAGCAGATAAGTTGACGAAAAAATGGATTGTGCCATTCGGCCATTTGGTTCACAATAAGATTAGTGTCCCATTAAACGTGCCAGATTGAATTTAATTCCTTGAAGCTCATGTACAGTCATTTTTATCAAAAAGTCTGTTTCAAAACACTTTATTGTTCTAATGCAGCTGGCAAACACATCTAATCACTTGTCTTCGATGCCTTAGTCAAGGTTACTCACTTAGCACTACCCAGGAGGTGCATGTAGTTTGAAGATACGCTACGGACGCAGAGTTTTAAAAATTAAATACTTTTTGCTTATCTGTAATTTATTCATATTTATCCATCTTAAACAAATTACACGAAATTAATTGCAATATTTTTTTTACTTAAATTAGTGATTTTTTCTATATTTGAATAAAATGTTTGTTAAAAATATTTTTTTATTTTAATGCAGCTGGCAAACATTTAGACAGTTGTCTTGGATGCCTTAAGGCAAGCTCTACACCGACGTTACTCATTTAGCTCTACCCAGGAGGTGTATGTAGCTTGAAGATAAGATACGCACGCGGAGTAACACTACCACCACAACGCTCTACAATAATTTTAGACCGGGACCTTCGGTTTAAAGTGGTTTACGAACCACTACAATCTTCCATATCACGCCGGGATTCGAACCAGAAACCCGTGTAACCGAAAGCCACAGTGCTAGAAACTCGGCCATTCAGGCCCCTGATTCATAACTCTTTATTGTTCAGAAACTCGATCATCATTATTTTTAGTGTGTATTCCCTTTGCTTTATTTTTTTTAATGTAAATGCAAAATAATTACATAAATATCAACTCAATTTTGTAAAAGAAAGATATTGTATTGAATTGTTGAATTATAAACGAAAAAAACCAGTAATTCTTTTTGATATTGTATTGTAAAACTAACATTTATTCATTTTATATTCTTGTGCTATCCTACTGCAATTTTATGATTTATAAAAACCAGACTGTCTTACATTTACATCTAATCTTTTTAATGTATAATAAATTTCAATTCCTAAAAATATGCTATTATATTATTTTAATTTACTTAAAAATATTCCGAATTTTTGAATACCGTGGATCATTAAAATAATAAATAAAAGACTAAATTTCATTGAAGTGAGAATTATTTTACTTGGAGTAATTTGCACATATTTGTCTCTTAGATTTTCTTACAAAAATATCTAAATTAAATTTTGATATCAATGTTATTCTAGATTAGAAAGATTACATTAAACGAAAATATTCAATTATATCCCAACAAATATAAATAAATTCCTTGAAATATAAATTATATTTATATTCCAACAAAAGATAAATGTAAATTGTATTGAAATGATTTTTGAATAAATGTCATCCATTATACAATTTTTATTTCTAAATGTACGGGGACAAACTAATTCAAAATTGCACAACCAACTTCTTTCCAAACTGGAAGGACATAATTTAAATGCTGAACATATTTTTTTGAATAATTTCCTAAATTACTTCTTGTGCTACGAAATTATAGAAAATTTATAATGGAAAACCTTTTTCCCCCTAGATGTTCTTTTCTTTTAAGAAACTGAAAAATATGAAAAATGCTGAAAGATAAAAGAGATGAAACCTTTTAGTGCTTACATCTTATACACGTAGTTCTTGGATTGTTCTTGCTTTTTACATGAAAACTTGTTTTTCTTAAAGAAAGAGTTCGCATTTCCAATACTGCCACAAGATTCCTCTAACAAAAAGAGCAGCGTAAAACGATGTTGAGTTAAATAAAAGAATGTGCAGAACATAATGCATGTTGTCAAATAAGTCTGCACTTCAGAATTTTTATTCAAAAAGCTTTTTCAGTTAAATGAGTGCATAGGATAATTTAACACAGGATATTTACTGTTTTGAAAGGAAAATTTCTCAAACTTTTCTGTATACACAAGTACCTACTTAAGTTTCGTTGATATTTTGCAAAGTTCTGATAATTTCATCGAGTTTGTGAACTTTAGGTTTCTGATTATAGCTAATTAAATGAAAGTGTAACTGATACCAAAAACATTACGCTATTCAAATGCTATGGGAGAAAATATATGCAATAAATGTATTGGGCCTAAATAAATTATGTATGGAAAATTTTGCGATTGATTGTTAGTCAGAGTGGCCGTTCTTGCACTCGGTACCGCAGGTTTCGGGTTCGAGTACCGGCGGTGCCATGGATGTCTGTAGTGGTTCGGAATCCAATTTAAACTGTAGGTTCCGGTCTAATAGAATCGTGGACCTTACTACTCCGCGTCCGTGGCTTATCTTCAAGTTACACGCTCCCTGGGTAGTGCTAAGTGAGAAACGTCTTTGCAGGGCTTGCCTTAAGGCATCCAAGACAGGTGTCTAAGTGTTTGCTAGCTGCATTAGAACAAAAAATAATTTTCTTAAAAATGTCTACGTTAAATTTTGATATCAATGGTATTCTAGATTAGAAAAATGACACTAACCGAAAATATTCAATTATATTCCAACAAATATAGATAAATTCCTTGAAATATAAATTATATTTATATTCCAACAAAATATAAATGTAAATTGTATTGAAAGGATTTTTGAATAAATGTCATCCATTATACAATTTTTATTTCTAAATGTATGGGGACAAACTATTTCAAAACAACCAACTTCTTTCCAAACTGGAAGGATATAATTTAAATGCTGAACATATTTTTTTTAATAATTTTCCTAAATTACTTCTTGTGCTACGAAATTATAGAAAATTTATAATAGAAAACTTTTTCCCGTAGTTGTTCTTTTTATAAAAACTGAAAAATATGGAAAATGCTGAAACCTTTTAGTGCTTATATCTTATACGCGTAGTTCGTGGCTTGTTCTTGCTTTTTTTTACGTGAAAACTTTTTCCTCTTTTTGTTTTCTTAAAGAAAGCGCTCTTGTTTCCAATATTGTCACAAGATTCCTCTAAAAAAAAGAGCCGCTTAAAACGATGCTGAGTAAATAAAAGAATGTGCAGAGCATAATGCATGTTGTAAAATAAGTCTGCACTTTAGAACATTTATTCAAAAAGCTTTTTCACTTAAATAAGTTCATAGGATAATTTAACATAGGATATATACTGTTTTGAAAGGTTAATTCTCAAACCTTTCTTTTATACACAAAAAACTTTTTTCCAAAACTTTTCTTTTATATTACTTAAGTTTCATTGATAGTTTGCAAAGTTTTGATAATTTCATTGAATTTGTGAACTTTATGCTTCCGATTATAGCAAATTAAATGAAGGTAAAACTAATATAAAAAAACAGTACGCTATTTATGGTAGTAAAAATAGGCAATAAACCTGTTGGGACTAAATAAATTATATATGGAAAATTTTGCGATTGATTGTTAGTCAGAGTGGCCGCTCTTGCACTCGGATTAGCAGGTTTCGAGTTCGAGTTCCGGCGGTGACATGGATGTCTCTAGTGGTTCGGAATCCACTTTAAACTGTAGATCCCGGTCTAATATGATCGTGGAGCTTTGCGGGCGCATTGCTACTCCGCTATCTTCAAGCTACACGCACCTCCTAGGTAGTGTTAAGTGAGTAAAGTTAGTGTAGCATTCATCTTAAGAACGTCAAATACAATTGTGTAAATGTTTGCCAGCTGCATTAGAACAAAAATTTTTTTTTAATTATGAACAAAAAACTGTAATTCTTTTTGATGTTGTATTGTAAAACTAAAATTTTTTCATTTTATATTCTTGCGCTGTCGTACTGCAATTTTGTGAGTAATAAAAACCAAACTATCTTATATTTACATGTAATCTTTTCAATGTATAACGAATTTCAACTTCTAAATATGTGCTAATATAATGTTATTTTACTTTACTTAAAAATATTCCGAAATTTTGAATACAGTGGATTATTAAGACTAAATTATTAAAGACTAAATTTCATAGATATTGGAATTATTTTACTTTATATAATTTGTTCTTAGATTTTTTATAAAAATATCTAAAATGAATTTCGATATCAATATTATCCTAGATTATAAAGATTACATTAAACGAAAATATTCAATTATATTCCAACAAATATAAATAAATGTAAATTGCATTGAGAGGATTTTTGAATAAATGACATCCATTATACAATTTTGATTTCTAAATCTACGGGGCCAAACTATTTCAAAACTGTACAACAAACTTCTTTCCAAACTGGAAGGACATAATTTAAATGCTGAACATATTTTCTTGAATAATTGATAAATTACTTCTTGTGCTACGAAAGTATAGAAAATTTATAATGGAAAACTTTCCCCCTAGTTGTTCTTTTTTTTTATAAAAACTGAAAAATATGAAAAATGCTGAATGATAAAAATGATGAAACCTTTTAGTGCTTATATCTTATGCATGTAGTTTTTGGATTGCTCTTGCTTTTTACATGAAAACTTTTTCCTCTTTTTTTTTTTAAAGAAAGCGTTTTTATTTCCAATACTGTCATAAGATTCCTCTAACAAAAAAGGGCAGCTTAAAACGCCGTTGAGTAAATAAAAGAATGTGCAGAACATAATACATGCTGTAAAATAAGTCTGCACTTCAGAATTTTTATTCACAAAGCTTTTTCAGTTAAATAAGTGCGTAGGATAATTTAACATAGGATATTTAATGTTTTAAAAGAATAATTCTCAAACTTTCCTGTATACACAAGTACCTACTTAAGTTTCATTGATATTTTGCAAAGTTTTGATAAATTCATTCAATTTGTGAACTTTATGCTTCTGGTTATAGCTAATTAAATGAAGGTAAAACTAATATAAAAAACATTACGCTATTTATGGTAGTAAAGATATGCAATAAACGTGTTGACCTTAAGTAAAATATATATGGAAACATTTGCTACTCATTGTTAGCCATTTGACGAAAATTAACAAATTTTTTTCTACCTTTTGTACTTGATGGGTGACAAAACGGGATAAATAATTAACAAAAATATCTAGTATGTATTCTTTATTGAATTTTTTCAAATTTTTCAAAATTTCATTGAATTTGTGAGCTTCGCATCTGAATAAAGTTAATTAAATGAAAGCAAAACTGACACTGGGTCCTGATGGTCGAGTGACTAACGCTCTGGAGCTCGGTGCCACAGGTTTCGGTTCAAATCCCGGCGGTGGTATGGACTTTTGTAGTGGTTAGCGTAAAGTAGTGTAGCTTTAAAGCGTAGGGCTGACAACCCTACTCCATAAGAAGAAAACATCTCCTATCTTGAAATCTGCCAATGTCTGCTTTGGCCCAACATGGGGTTTTTGCACCATTGATGATGATGTTGATGAAAACTGATACAAAAACATTACGCTATTTATGGGAGTAAAAATATGCAATCAGCATGTTGGCTTTAAATAAATTACGTAAAAATTTGTTATTGGTTGTTAATCATTTGACAAAAAATAACAAATTATTTTCCAACTTTTGCACAGGATTAATAACAAAATGTTATAGATAATTAACAAAAATATCTAGTATTGTAACCGTTTCTCCATCTACCATGTTTCCATCTGTAATCGTGTTTTTCCTACGCTCTGCAAGAGCGCCCCTTGCGGCGTCCTGGGGAATGCAATGAACCTCCACCCGACAGGACGTACTACGCAACTGGCGGTGAATGAAAATCTCTCATCCCGAGAGCTAGAAGTACAATTCGTCCACGCAAATATAAGTATATGTCTTTAAAGATGTTACTGTTGTATATTAATCTTTGTAGTGTGTTGTGCTAGGGGTTTGTATTATTGTATTTAAAATCGTGTGTTTTGTTAAATGAGTGTTCTTGTGACCTGACCAGATCCGACTCCACAAGCCAACAAAACAACGACATCTACTACAGCATGCATTTTTCTACATTATTTCTAAAAAAAGCGTAAAATTAAAATTATCTGAAATGATTTCCATTTAAGATAATATTTTATAGAAGAAAGAAAATATTACAGAAATATAACATACAAGAAATAGATAATCAGTAATTATTTAAATGTATCCTTATTTTGCAAAATGAATTGCACAACTCTTTTGAAACTGGCAGAACGCGAACGAAATTTAAATTACAAATCAATTATTTCATTCGAAATTAATGATGATTTAACTTTTAAAAGCATACGTTACATAATGTAACTTTACAAGACAAACATGTTAAAAATTCCTATGCAAACAAATCAAGTGGCTTAGCTCAAAAATGGCTTATCAAATTATTATGGCTCAGGTGGCTAATCAAACGACTAAGAGAATAGATAACGAGAATATATACACAGTCCAGTCACATTAATGTGACCACCTGTCAAAAACCAGAATATACATTCTTGTATATTCTGGCTTTTGGCAGGTGCCTGTACCGAAACCTGTGGTACCGAGCGCCAGGGCGATAACCACTCGACCATTCAGGCACTGTGTTGTAAATTCCTCACAAATGATTTTATTCTACTCATTATATACGCTGCTGCCTTGTAAACGAGCATGAATGCAGTTAGATTGATGACATACGCTGAAGTACTGAATTTGAAAAAGAACTCGTCCTCGAATTACATCGATAATCGTATTAAATGTTAAATTTCTAATACAGTACGCTCAAGTTCCCATTCAAATGGGTGAACAATTCAATTCCATTTGCTAGTGTGCTTAATTGTTACTGGTTTGTAAAACGAGATTGTGCAGTTTATCATCTATCGACTGTCATTTCAGTTATTCAGTACTTGAGTTTTAAATTACTTCTTAATTGTGGGTCCTGGTAGCTCTTTTCTTCTCTTTGGTGTCTTGTAGAATTTCACATATCAATTTTCGTGGTTTATTCTAAGTCAGGGGTGGCCAACCCAAATGGAAATGCCACTTTGGAAATGCATCCTAACTCCGTGGACCGCGCATAAAATTATAGATCCCCGTATTAGATTTAGACGCACTATAGACATTTTTTTGGAGTAAAAAATTGAAACATAATGAGTGATTATTATTGTCTTTACTATTATTCTTATATGTAAACTATAGATAATGTAATAATGATACTAAACGCAGATTGTAAAGAAATATAGAACACTAAAAATGAAATATAAATAAATATATAACTAGAAACGAAATAGAAAAAAAATTAAATCATTAAAAAATAATTATTTTACTAGTGCGATATCTGTTTCTCCACTCTTTCACTTAGCATTTACAAATTGATCTCAATTTGGGTATTGGCACATTGTAATGGGTGTTGCAGGTGAGCGTCCGTTATGGTTGAGCGTGTTTTGTATAGGGTCCCTTTCATTTTAGAAAGAAAAAAAAAGGTTCGCTGGTGTAAGTTGAACCAATAGCGCTAACAACTTGAATTAAGTCTTCTCTGCTATCAAAAATCAACTGTGCACTTAAAGAGACAGTCTGACATTATTGAAGCATTTTGGCAGCGTTTTGCACCTAAAGTGAAACATAACCTGTTATACTATATGTTCCAAGATGCGCGCGCATACCCAGTTCGCAGAATATAACTTAATCATTCTGCGAACTCATAACTGTAAACTTATAAATAAAACAGGCATTATCTGTCATATATATGACAGATATGACCTGTTTAAGAGAAAAAGTGTTGTTTATGAGAAAAGATTTACCTTGATTTTAAAACTGTATTTTTGCTAATATATTAATTTAAAATCAATGTTAAATTTTTCTCATCATTTCAACAGTTAATTTTTGAATATATGGAAAAACAAGTAATGAATTTTTTTTAATACGTTGGTTTTTACTACTATGGTCATTATAAAATAAACATATTTTGTGAAAGTGTGATGATACTCACGGGCCGCAAAAGTGTTCAAGACGGGCCGCGTGTTGGCCATCCCTGTAATGAATTATACTACAACATTCTACCGTTTCAGTGGTAAATAATCTTATTTGAATTTCTCAGAATTCTAAAAAGTAAACGTTGTTATTCTAATGAAGCTGGCAATACAGAGACAGTTAACCTTTATGCCATAAGTAAGGGCTGTACCCCAGTTACTCATTTAACATTACCCAGGGGGCACGTGTGGCTTGAAGATACGGCTATATAGGCTACACATTACTCTCACATGATTCTACGATGGTATTAGACAGGGACCTATGGTTTAAAGTGGATTACGAACCACTACAAAAATTAATAGCAGCGCCGTGACTTGAACTCAAAGCCTGTGGTACCGAGTGCCAGAGTGCTAGCCATTCGGCCATCAGGTCCCATTTAAAAAGTAAATAAATAAACAAAATATTTGCAAAGGAATATTCCATTAAAAATAACTACATTTTTTCCAAATCTGATTAGGCTAAAATAAGGTTCTAATCCCGCATAGCTGTAATAGTAAATCTGAGCTATTTCGAAGTAACTATACTTTGTACTATTCGCATTTCTATAGATTCCCATTACTACTAGCGCTGACCCCGACTGAAGAGTGCTTCCTAAATCTTTCAAAAATGTGTGCCATACACACAGAAGTAATGACAAATTGTGAACTGGGCAAAAGTATTGGTTTCTCGGTTTGAAAAATGCTCGCGGAAAGATTTCCGTCGTTTCTGTCACCCAGATTCCATTAATTTCGAGAGTCCATTCTGGATGATGGTATTGAACAAGCAAAAACAAAATGCTCTTTCCCTCCCGCCCTTTTATCGGATAATGGAACACAGCAAGAAGAAGAAGAACACAGCATCGGTGGTGCCTCCCTGTCGAAATCGTGTTAAAAGATTTGTTCCTGAACAGATCTTGTCACTCACTTCGCCACTAAATTTTCTCTCTGCTTCTTCTTGCTAATGATATCGACCTCCTCAAATGGTTCATGAGTGAACGGATTGAATGTGCAAATGCCTTTCTGAATTTTCTTTCACTGCTGTTCTGTAGAGTGGTTTTCGATTTAATACATCAGAATTTTGTAACAAAAAAGTATTGAAATCCCCCTGAAAATTGGGATATCATCTTTTAGTAAAAGGATTTTTACTTTTATAATTAATTCAAGTTATACGCGCCCCCTGGGTAGTGCTGAGTGGGTAACGTCTGTGCAGCGCTTGCCGTCTGTGCAGCGCAGGCATCCAAGACAGCTGTTTAAGCATTTGCCAGCTGCCTTAGAAAAAAACTTTTATAATTAAAATAAATTCACTAACTTACTGGAACAAATTTTTCCTACAGGTTCGTGGCCTGATGACTAAGTGGCTAGAGCTCTGGCGTTTGGTATCACAGGCTTCAGGTTTGAATCTTGGAGGTGGCGTGGATGTTTGTGAGTGGTTTGGAATCCACTTTAAACTGTAGGTCACAGTTTGTTTAGCCCTCGTGTGCACAAGATGACCGTACAGCGACAAACCCAGAGCTACATAATCCAAGAAGTCATTCTGGGATGTGATAAACGAATTGAATGTGTCCTGAATTTCTGAATTTTCTTTCACTGCTGTACTGGAGACTGGTTCTCGTTTTAATACAGGTTGGTTATAATTAAAGCGACCCTATTCAGACCCCTCTAGAACCAGTTCTGCCTATCAGGTTTTGATGAAACTTGGTATATACGATATACGGAACATGGGGAAAAGATTTCTGTAATAAAAAAAAATAATTCAAAATTTGGCCTCTAGCGGGGAAATTCCTAAAACAATAATAAATTAAAATTAAGATTCCTAAAAGATCGTGTTTATGGAAGAGGAATTAGGATTTTACCTGAGTAGAAATCCAGTATTACACGCCATGTTGCTGAAATTCCTTGACAGTTTCCTCGCTTGCAACATGTAATTGATGTCAATAGAGCATATTCTGTGCTTGAATAAATTTTAATGGTCCTGAAAATTTTTTTGTCCTTCAGGCGCTACAATCCCCCTGGTGTTTAAAATTTAAACTAATTTTATTGCAGAAATCTTTTCCCCATGGTCCATATACCATATATTGGTAGAACACATTCTAGAGGGGTCGGAATAAGGTCACTTTAATTATAACCATCCCGTACATCTGAATTTTGTAACAAGGAATTATTAACTACACATTTAAAATTCCCCTGAATGTTGGGTCTGTTAAGAAACGAATTTTTACTTTTGTAATTAAAATAAATTCATTAACTTACTGGAAAAATTCATCCTAGTCGTGGTTCTGTACATAACTGGACAAGACTTCGATTTTCTCAAGTAGCATTTCAATAAAGTCAATATTTTGAGTAGATTTGACACTACTATTACTACTACACCACACCACATCACTGTGCCTAGAGCTGAGTATCCCCTTTAGAGTTTAAGAGTGATGTGGGTGAGAAGAAGTCTGATTGGGCTGTGTGACGCTCTACGGTCATATTAGACCGGGACCTACAGCTTAATGTAGATTCCGAACCACCAACAAACATCCAAGCCATCGCCAGGATTCGAAGCAGAAGCCTGTGGTAACAACGACCAGAGAGCTAGATATAGGACTTTTATCGGTGCAACATTAATTGGAAATCAAATAACTATAATTTTTTATCTTAATGTATTTAATTGATTGTAAAAATCCAGAAAAGATTGAAATGAACGAGAATTATTTTTGCTTAATTTTTACATGAGTGAGTCTCGTATACCAAGAATAATCCAATATAAAGATGGATGCAAGAATGGCATTGTCTTATAGTTACAAATAAGTGAATCAATTAACTTTATCAGTTGCATCAATTATAAGCCATACGATACTTCATTATATAGATATGCCTTTTTTTTTCATTTTCAACTCACTGATTTTCCTTTATCTCCAAACGAGTTTCTATTTTAATCTAACAATCAAATATTTTCTAATTTATTCGAGAGATATATAGTTTATTTATGTATGGATTGCAGAAAATCTAATCTCTTGGAAGGCAAAAAAGACAAAATCTATGATAAAAAATTATACTAAGACATATTTGTATTTCCATCTGAAGGCAAAAAAATATAAGGGGAAAAATTGTGATGAATAAATCCTCTTTCTTTGCGTTTCTTCCTTGAAGTAAGATTCGTATTGTATTTGGCTTAAAGACCATTTTTTTCTGCCTTCCCTTATCTGGAATAAACGCTTCAAATATTTCGTAGACAAGAAAGCAGAGTGAAATGAATAACTATGTTGATGTCAGAGTCTGCTTTTGTCCTATAAATGCTAGCATCGTAATGAGCCTGATGTATTCAGTTCGGGGAAAGATCTCTTGTTGGCTCTGTATTTTGGAAGCCTTTGTAAATGCGTGGGATTTCCAACGATTCATCTCCGTGAACAGTCTATGGTGGCGCGAGGCATGATCTGCGTGGGCGTGAAGAGGGGGCTTCGGTTCTGGAAATATGCATTGCAGGATGGGTTACCTTATCTCTGAATGAGGTGTGTTAATTCCCCTTTTGATTCATTTCCACCAACAGTTACGTTAACAGGTAACTCGTTTCGATTAAAGAGTGTTTTCATCTGCAATGAGGCTAAACTTTGGAAAAATATTTTAACAATAATTCTGTAATTGTACAAGGAAAAGAGAAAAATAATTAATTTTGTTTTGTTTGCTTTCAAAATGTGAATTGGATACCTATCATGTTTGATAATCGTGTATTTTTATAGATTTTAAAAATACATATAAGGTTGAAATGGAATGAGCGACAAACCAATCCAAAGCTCCTGGAAATCCGTTAATAGAGATATTTTCACATTAAGACAGACTGTGTTTCTTCCTTTTTTTTTATTGTATATTTTTCAAAAATGAAATGATCAACGGAAAAGATAACATAATCATAAAAGATTTAGTACATAGATACTTGTAAGAAACAGTTTGAAATATCGGGTTGAAATTTAGCCATCGTGAAATACAGAAAATTGTAGCTTGACTACTTTCAATTCAAAAAAATGGTATCCATAAAATATCTCAAACAAGCAATGATTAAACTGTTACCAATAATTTGTTCTATTGTTTTGATACAATTTTTGATTGATTTTTACTTTTTACACATAAAAATTATTCTATTGTATTGAGCATTCGTAATGATATCTATGAGTAGCGAAATTACAAATCTACTCATAAAAATTTAAACTTTCTGTCACAGTCATCTCAATTTTCCATCTATATTTATTATATTATTTTTTTTCTTTACTTTTATCTTTTATTTTCAAATTAATAGAATTGATCTGTATTTTTTAACGTATTTTTATGAAAATTAAAATTTTCTGTTTTGCCATTTTGAAAAAGAAAACTCTTTTAAACAAAGACGTTAAAAATAAAGGGTTATTTTTATTATTTTTTTACAAGGTTTAAAAAAAACTGCTTCTAATTCCACACGAAAAAGAAAAAAAAATGAAATCTTTGTTCCCTTGGATGAATTTGGGGCAAATTCATTAGGGGAGAAATTGAGTGTGAACGTGACGATGAGCAAAAGAAAAGCGGACTTCTTACCCCCGGAGAATGGACTGTCATAAGGCTCATCTGGAAGAAGTTTTGTAAATGTTATTTATCACATAAATGTGACCTTTGCACTTTCCTTCAGGGGAAGGGAATATCTCCCGCCTCTCTCCAGGAAGTGCTGTTTTTAATTCGAAAACTTTTACTCCCTCTCTTAATTGTTTGCTTAAGAAACGCAATTTATTTCTATTGATTAAAGCCTCATTCGTCCTTTTTTCCTTATGTATCAGTGGTCTTTCATCATGAGTTAATTTATGTTTAATTCTGGAATAAAACGAGTATTGAGTGCTACTTTGCTTTTTCTATTGCTAAGAAACGCATTAAAGACCTGTTTAAAATTCCATGCAGTTTTTTCAACCACATTCCTAATATTGATTCATAATGATTCGTTTCACATCCGGAATTCCACCTTCATAAACTCCTTTATTTGTAGGCTTATAAATATACTTTCTTTTATTTTAGCCTCATGGACCCTAAGTAATTTCTTCTCTAAGTACAGGATGCCTGGACAACATTTATCCATCGCCTTAACAAAACCTTTCATTAATCCGAGTTTAATGTGCAAGTGAGAAAGACATGCGTATTTGTATTTACAAGTAGTTGAGAAGTCGCATTTTTTTGTCTAGGTATTAGATTTCTTTTATGCTATTTTATAGGAGTTTTAGAGTTTTAGGCTAAAATTACTATATCCGTGTTGAAAACCTAACAAAAGTGTTTAACTTTCTAATCAATTCATATATTCCAACAATGCTGTATTGTATCTTTCATGACATTCTTCTCATTCAAGATGAATAGAAAGTTTCTCATATCCAATATGAAGAAGCACTGCTTTGAATCTGAGTTTAGAGAAGTCTATAAACAATCTCAATTCCTTAGGACCATGACGGGCCCTTTACTCACTCAGTAATAAATCAACATCATTACAATGCACTAAATTACCTTCTGCAGAGAACAGGCGTTGTTTTAAAGCTTAATTTAACCGTAAAAGTTTTAGCTGTTAACGCGGTCGATTACTTCAATGCATGTGGCAATTATATTTAAATTTTCTGGAATGTAGTTCGCGTGTACGTCTTTATTTTTCATGAAGAAACTTAATGGCTTCGATATTTAAGAGGAATACAACTCAAAAGTGAAAATTATCTGACTGAACTTTCGACACAATCCTCCTCCACTTTATCCAGTCGAAAACACGAAAGATAATCCCCCAGAAACCAGTCTAATTCATAGAATTGCAAAGCGTGATGGAAAATCCTCCCTACATTCTGCGACAGCCTTGTCTTATCAAAACATGGTCTGAGCAGTCCATTTTAGTAGAGATGCATGGGATGAGCAGTCCATTTTAGTAGAAATGCTAACTCCGAGCGCCAGCGAACCATTGCTTAATCCTATTCCACAGCATTTGAAAGTCAACCTCATTGAATGTTGAAACAATGTCTGTTTTTTTTATTCCTCCCTTTACTTCAATACCAATGTAGGGTGGCTTTAAGGATCAGGACACAAAATTCAGGTATTGTTTGTCCTTTAAAGAACTCGTTAAGGGAAGGTCTAAAATTGAATTTAACATGTTCGCCAAAAGGGTATGTAAAATGTAAATCCTTCTTTACACTTTAAAACTTTGTAATATATTATTTCTTATTAGATACGAGAAGATCAACCCAAAGGTTTCGGACGGTATAACATTTTAGAATTTAATAAAAAAAGAAATGTTTGTTTACTTTCCAACGATTTATTAGCATAGAGTTTTGACGTACTGTTACAGTCATGCTAAAACTGTCACACTGTTTGTTTAAGACTCCGTTTCTATTTTACAGGGGAATAATTGGTATTTAAGCTTTCAAACTTTGAAATATGTTATTTCTTAATAGATACGAGAAGATCAGCTCAAAGGTTTCGCCTGTATAACATTTTAGAATTTAATAAAAAGAAATAAATGTTTGTTTACTTTGGTACGATTTATTAGCATAGAGTTTTTACGTACTTTTAGTACAGTGACGCTAAAACTGTTTTCTCTCTGAATGGGTAAGACTCTGTTTTGCAGGAAAGAATTGGCTTTTAGGTTTCTTCTTGTTTGAGGTGTCATCTTTCGTGAATTCTTTGAAATTTAGGCATCGAAATGTTAAGGGAAATTTATATGTGATGAAAGGGTTTTGTTTTGTTTGTCGCTCTACGATCATCTTGTGTAGACAAGGGCTAAAACGACCGGACCTACAGTTTAAAGTGACATGATATGTGAGAGAGCAGATAGGAGAGTATACTTCTGATGGGTGGTATTCTACGGCTTGAGTTTTTCTTTTCCATTAATAGCCTATTAGCTCCAGTAATACCTAATTTTTAAGTCAAACTCTGAATGTCAAATACAAATCTTCATTATTTTTTTTCGAATGCCGCTGGCAAACATTTAGAAAGATGTCTTTTGATGCCTTAAGGCAAGCACTGCACCAACGTTACTCACTTATCACTACACAGAAAGTGCATGTAGCATGAAGACAAGCTACGGACGAGGATTAACAATTAATATTTTTATGATATTCTTCTGCTCAACCTACTTTACATTTAGTCGAAGATGCAAGATTTGGTTTCTTCTATAATTTTTCTATTCTTAGCAAGAAATCTTTTTTTCAAAAAGATTTCCTACCTCTAAAACGAATAAAAATACTTAGTAGTAAAGTAAATCTTCTTTTAGAATAGAAACAGAATAATAAATAAATTAAATAGAATAATACAGAATAGAAACAGCCCCATGCGCAACAGCCCCATGGCGCAACAGCCCCATGGTAGGCAAAGGCCATCTGAAGATGTTTTATTTTTACTGGGTATGATTGTCAGCCCTACGCCCAACAGTTATAGGAGAACGGGACCTACGGTTTAAAGTGGATTCCGAACCACTACAAATATCCATGGAACCACGGGATTCGAACACGAATCCTGTTGCGCAGTGCGGCAGAGCGCTAGTCACTCACCCAATCAGACCCATATACTTTTATCTTACTTTTTGGTTAGTGTATGAATAAGGAATCTATGTCTACATGAAGAAACCAAATACATAGAGGGGCTGACCCATCTAAAAACTTTAAGATGAATAGAATTGAAAAGTGAAAATTATCTAACTGGAACTTTCTACAAAATCCTCCTCCACTTTATTCAGTCGAAAAACAGAAAAGTCAATCACCCCAGAAACCAGTCTTGTTCATAGAATTGCAAAACAGAATGGAAAATCCTCCTTACATTCTGAGATAGCTCGTCTTATCAAAACATAAGCAGTCCGTTTTAGCAATGCTACCTCCAAGCTCCAGCGAACCATGGCTTAATCCTATTCCACAGCATTTGAAAGTCAACCTCGCAAAAAGTTGAAGCAATGTTGTGTTTTTTTTCTACCTCATTTTACTTCAATACCAATCTAGGTTGGTTTTAAGGATCAGGACATACAATTCAGGATACTGTTTCTCCTTTAAACAGCTCGTTAAGGAGAAGGTCTAAAATTGAATTTCAGATGTTTCGCCAAAAGCGTATGTGAAATGTAAATCCTTCTTTATACTTTAAAACTTTGAAATATATTGTAATAGATACAGGAATATCAGCTCAAAGACGTCGGGCTGTATAACATTTCAGAATTTAATAAAAAAAATGTCTGTTTACTTTGGTACGATTTATTAGCACAGAGTTTTTGCGTACTGTTACAGTGACGCTTAAACTGTCTCACTGTATGTTTAAGACTATCTTCTATTTCTATTTTACAGGGGAAGAATTGGTATTTAAGCTTTAAAACTTTGAAATATGTTATTTCGTAATAGATGCCAGAAGGGTAGCTCAAAGGTTTCGAGTTGTATAAAATTTCAGAATTTAATAAAAAGAAATAAATGTCTGTTTACTTTGGTACGATGTATTAGCATAGAGTTTTGACGTACTATTAGTACAGTGACGCTACAACTGTTTTCTCCCTGAATGCGTAAGACTCTACTCTGCAGGGGAAGAATTGATTTTTACGTTTTTTTCTCGTTTGAAGTGTCATCTTTCATTAATTCTTCGAAAGTTAGGCATCGAAATTTTGAGGGACATTTATATGTCAGGAGGGCATGATATGTGGGAGAGAAGGCGTAGGGAAGTATGCTTCTGATGGGTAATTAACACGATAATCAAAGCAACATTAACATAAGAACAATTTATTTAATGTTGCGTCGAAACCCAGGTCCACGTACATAGGCGAAGTCAACGCCCTATGTCAAGTAAACATCCTGTCAGTGTGGCAGGGGGTGAGATGACGAAAGAGAAAGGAATGTAAGAAAAGGGAGTTGAACAACTGTGACCAAAGAGAAAGGTCGTGTGGCTAGTCCATCCTCGAGTGTGATGGCTGCCTAAATAAAGGAGATTAATTAATACAGTCCACTTCGTGTTATTCGTGTGTGTTTCGAATATTATTTGAGTTTATTTGTGTGATTGAGTTGTCGAACATTTAATATTATTCCATTTATGAACACTTATAAATGATATAGTTTAATGATATAATTAATTAATAATAATAATTTAATGATATAATAATGCATAATTGAAACAGAATAATGCATACCTGAAAAAGAATAATACATAATTGATGCCAAATTGAGGCAGAATAATACATATTTGATTATAATTGAAACATAATAATGCATAATTGAAGCATATTTGAAACAGAATGACGAATAATTGATGCCTAATTGAAACAAAATAATGCATAATTGATGCATAATTGAAACAGAATAATACAGAATAGAAACAGAATAATAAATAAATTAAATAGAATAATACAGAATAGAAACAGAATAATACATAATTGAAATAGAATAATGCATAATTGAAACAGAATAACATTCATTATCTTGAGTTTACATTCTTCATCATGAGTTTTTCGCATCCAGTATTAGCCTAATAGCTCCAGTGATACCTAGATTTCCAACCTAACTCTGAACATCAAATACAAATCTTCATTATGGTAATTTGTATTTAACTACGCACTGAGTACTTCAAACTAGCAGATTTAAAAGAACAAATAATTGCTATAATAACAGACTTTCTATTAGTATATCTACTGCATGGATGACATAAAAATTAATTTATCAAATTAAACAAATGTATTTTTAAAAGGTTAAATAGGTTGACGAAAAAATGGATTGCCGCATTCGGTGATTTGGTTCACAATAATATTCGTGTCCCATTAAACGTAAAGTGTCAAATTGAATTTAATCCCTTGAAGTTCATGTACAGTCATTTTTATCAAAAAGTCTGATTCAAAACAGTATATTGTTCAGAAACTCGATCACCATTTACTTGTTGTGTGTATTCAATTTGCTTTATTTCAATTCCCTCTATTAGCTCACATTCTCCCTATATATATCTTGTTCACATTTTCAATTGTTCATAAAATACTTTTTATTCATCCACTCCAGTTCAAATACATCTTTTTTTAACTTGTAGTGGATGACACTGGATGTTAATTCAGTTTTTTTCAAATATTAAATCATTCAATAAATTTAATTAGTTAATTTTAATTTTTTTTAGATTTAAGTTGCATGTATCTATCAATAGATGGCGCCAGATGTAAGAAGAAAATTTCAACTTTATTTATAAAGGACTTTTCTGCAATAGAGTGAAAAAAAGTAGGAATTGACTTCAAAAAAGTTGTTTAATATTACTTGTTTTCTAATATAAATTTTAAGTAATTTAAAAAAGTACTTTTATAAAAGAAAAATATTGCATTTAATTATTGAATTATAAACAAAAAAAAATTTGCTTCTTTTTGATGTTCATTCATTTCCTTTTATGTGCAATTTTGTGAGTAATAAAAACCAGACTGTTTTATATTTACATCTAACCTTTTCAATGTATAATGAATTTCAACTTCTAAAAATATGCTTATATATTATTTTAATTTACTTAAAAACATTCCGAAACTTTGAATACCGGGGATGATTAAAATGATAAATATCAGACTAAATTTCATAGAAAATGATAATTATTTTACTTGGAGTGATTTGTACAAATTTGTTTCTTAGATTTTTTTATAAAAATATATAAATTAAATTTTGATACCAATATTATTCTAGATTAGAAAGATTACAATAAACGAAAATATTCAATTATATTCCAACAAATATAAATAAATTCCTTCAAATATAAATTATATTTATATTCCAACAAAAGATAAATGTAAATTGTATTGAAATGATTTTTGAATAAATGTCATCCATTATACAATTTTTATTTCTAAATATACGGGGACAAACTAATTCAAAATTGCACAACCAACTTCTTTCCAAACTGGAAGGACATAATTTAAATGCTGAACATATTTTTTTGAATAATTTCCTAAATTACTTCTTGTGCTACGAAATTATAGAAAATTTATAATGGAAAACCTTTTTCCCCCTAGTTGTTCTTTTCTTTTAAGAAACTGAAAAATATGAAAAATGCTGAAAGATAAAAGAGATGAAACCTTTTAGTGCTTACATCTTATACACGTAGTTCTTGGATTTTTCTTGCTTTTTACATGAAAATTTTTTCCTCTTTTTTTTTCTTAAAGAAAGCGCTCGTGTTTCCAATATTGCCACAAGATTCCTCTAACAAAAAGAGCAGCTTAAAACGCTGCTGAGTAAATAAAAGAATGTGCAGAACATATTGCATGCTGTCAAATAAGCCTGCACTTTAGAATTTTTATTCAAAAAGCTTTTTCAGTTAAATAAGTGATGTTTTTAGCATAGGATATTTACTGTTTTGAAAGGATAATTCTCGAACTTTTTTGTATACCTACTTAAGTTTCATTGATATTGTGCAAACTTTTGATAATTTCAGTGAATTTGAGAACTTTAGGTTTTCTGATTAAAGATAATTAAACGAAAGTAAGATTGATACCAAAAGCATAACGCTATTTATGGTATTAGAAATATGCAATAAACGTGTTGACCTTAAGTAAAGTATGTATGGAAAAATTTGTTACTCATTGTCAAACATTGGACAAAAATTAACACATTATTTTCTACCTTTCGCACTTGATGGGTGACAAAACGGGATAAATAATTAACAAAAATATCTAGTATGAGTTTTTCATTGATTTTTTGCAAAGTTTTGATAATTTCATAGAATTTGTGAACTTTATGCTTCTGATTAAAGTTAATTAAATGAAAGTAAAACTGATACTGGACCTTTATGGCCGAGTGACTAGGTTTCGGATTCGAGTCCCGGCGGTCCCATGGATGTTTGTAGTGAATCGGAATCCACTTTAAACTTCAGATCTCGGTCTAATATGACTGTTGAGAGTTGGGCGTTGAGCTGCCAACTTTACTCCTTAAAAAGAAAAAGAAAAAACCTCTCTCGTCTCGTAATCTGCCAGTAGGCAGACGGCCTTGGCCCACCATGGGGCTATTGCGCCGATGAGGATGAAAGGAAGGGTAAAACCGATACCAAAAACATGATATTTATGGGAGTAAAAATACGCAATCAATCTTTTGGCCTGAAATAAATTATCTATGGAAGAATTTGTCATTGATTGTTAGTCCATGCATTTCGAGGGTTCATTCTGGATGATGGTATTGAACAAGCAAAAACAAAAAGTTCTTTCTCTCCCTTTTAACGGATAATGGAACACAGCAAGATGAAATAATGCCCCATCGGTGGTGCCTCCCTGTCGAAATCGTGTTAAAAGATTTGTTCCTGAAGAGATCTTGTCACTGACTTCGCCACTGAAGCTCCTCTCTGTTTCTTCTTGCCGATGATATCGGCCTCCGCAAATGGTTCATGAGTAAACGAATTGAATGTGCAAACTGCCTTTTCTGAATTTTATTTCGTTGCTGACTGGAGATTGGTTCTCTTTTAATACAGAATGGTTATAATTTTTTTTTGTTTTAATGCAGCTGGCAAACACTTAGACAGCTGTTTTGGATGCCTTAAGGCAAGCGCCGCACAGACTTTACTTACTTTGCATTACCCAGGGGGCGCGTGTCACTTGAAAATAAATACGGACGCGGAGTAACAATGCCCCCACAACGCTGTACTATCCTGTTATGGCGAGACCTACGGTTTAAAGTGGATTCCGAACCACTACAAACATCCATGGCACCGCCGGGACTCGAAACCGAAACCTGTGTCAGCGAGCTCCAAAGTTCTAGCCACTCGGCCATCTGATATTTAATTATAATAAAACTATCCACATTAAAAATTTTTTTATGTAATTAGGTAAAAAAAATAATATTTTATTCTTTACTGTTTTAAACCCATCTGCAAAGAATTCATTACAATTTTCATGTAGGATTTTCTATCTTCTTTTTTCATTGTTGAGGATTGATATATTTATGTATTTCCTAGTGATTATTATATTTCCTATTCATCATATATGAATATGTTATTTACGAAACATGATCTAAAGTGACCCTATTCAGAGTCTTCTAGAACCAGTTCTGCCTATTGAAATTTGATGAAACTTGATATACTTGATACGGAACATGGGGAAAAGATTTCCGTAATAAAAAAATTATTCAAATTTTGGCTACTAGAGGGTGATTCCTAAACGGATAATAAATAATAAATTATTAAATAATAATAAATTCAAATCAGGATTCCTAAAAGATCGTGCATATGGAAGAGGAATTTGGACTTTACCTGAGTTGAAATCCAGCATTACACGCCATGATGCTGAAATGGTCCATAAGCAAACGAATTGAATGCGTTCTGCCTTTTCTGAATTTTCTTCCGCTGCTGTTCTGGAGACCGGTTTCCGATTTAATACATCAGAATTTAGTAACAAAAAAGTATTGAATACGTATTTGAAATTCCCCAGAATTTTGGGATATCGTCTTTTAATAAAAAAATTTTTACTTTTATAATTAAAATAATTTCACTAACTTACTGGAACAAATTAGTCCCACAAATTCGCTGGCTGGTGGCCAAGTGGCAAGCCCCCTCCGGCTGTTGTATCAGGATTCAGGTTCGAATTCGGATTCAGAATCCACTTTAAACTGTAGGTCCCGGTCTGTTAAGCCCACGTACGCGCAAGAGGACCGTATAGCGACGAACCAAACTATCCTACGAGTTCATTCATTGGTTCAGTACGGAACTGGAACACTTCGATTTTCACAAATAGCATTTCTTGGAAGCCAATATTCTGAGTAGATTTGGTGGAGATTTGATTCAACGGAGATTCTAAATAATGTCGGAGATACTATGCAAAGCATATCTCATATAATATGGTTCTATTAGGCAATAACCTTTAAGTCTTTAACCTTACCTACTAATGATAATTCTCATGGGCCGCAAAAATGTTCAAGGCGGGCCGCGAGTTGGCCACAATTGTAATGAATTATATTACGAAATTCTGCCGTTTCAGTGGCAAATGATCTAATTTCAATTTCTCAAAATTCTAAAAAGGAAACATTGCTGTTCTAATGCAGCAGGAAATACAGAGGCAGTTCATCTTTATGCCATAAGAAAGGGTTGTACCGCTGTTACTCATTGTGCACTAACCAGCGGGCACATGTGGCTTGAAGATGCGGCTACACATTACCAACACATGATTCTACGACAGTATTAGACAGGGACCTATGATTTAAAGTGCATTGCGAACCACTACAAACATCCATAGCACCGCCGTGACTTGAACGCGAAGCCTGTGGTACCAAGTGCCAGAGTGCTAGCCACTCGGCCATCAGATCCACATTTAAGAAATAAATAAATAAACAATATATTTACAACTGAAATCCCCATTAAAAATAGTTAAAATTTTCCAAATCTGATAAGGACAAAATAAGGTTCTAATCCTGCATAGCTATAATAACAAATCTGAACTATTTCGAAGTTAAATATACTTTGTACCATTCGCATTTCTATAGATTCCCATTACTACTAGCACTGACCCAGACTGAAGAGTGTTTCATAAATCTTTAGAAAATGTGGGCTATACACAGAAGTAATAACAAAAGGCAAAAGTATTGGTTTCTCGGTTTGAAAAATGCTCGCGAAAAGATTTCCGTCGTTTCTGTCACCCAGACTCCATTAATTTCGAGAGTCCATTCTGCATGATGGTATTGAACAAGCAAAAACAAAAACTCTTTCCCTCCCCTTTTATCGGATAAAGGAACAGAGCAAGGAGAAAGAATGCCCCATCGGTGGTGCCTCCCTGTCGAAATCGCGTTAAAAGATTTGTTCCTGAAGAGATCTTGTCACTCACTTCACCACTGAATCTTCTCTCTGATTCTTCTTGCCAATGTTAACGGCCTCCTCAAATGGTTCATGAGCAAACTAATTAAATGTGCAACTGCCTTTCTGAATTTTCTTCTTTCACTGCTGTTTTGGAGAATGGTTCTCGATGTAATACAGGGTTGTTATAATTAAAGCGACCCTATTCAGACCCACTAGAGCCCGTTCTGCCTAACGGATTTTGATGAAACTTGGTATATACGATATATGGACCATGTTGGAAAGATTTCTGAAATATAAAAAAAAATTCAAAGTTTGCCACTAGGGAACAATTCGTAATAATATAAATAATAAATTAATAAATAACAATAAATTCAAATTAGGATTCCTAAAAGATCGTGTTAATGGAAGAGGAATTAGGACTTTACCTGAGTTGAAATCCAGCATTGCACGCCATGTTGCTGAAATTCCTCGAGAGTTTCTTCGCGCTACAATTGAACACGCTATAATGCGCTTTCAACATGTAATTGATGTCAATGGAGCACATGTTGAGCATATTCTGTACTTGAATACATTTTAATTGTTCTGATAAATTTTTTGTCCTTCTTTAAGAGCCACAATTCCCCCTGGTAATCAAAATGTAAAATCCTTTTTTTTTTTTATTTGCAAGAATCTTTTTCCCATGGTCCATATATCAAGTTTCATCAAAATCTCAAAATTATTATAATTGCCATTCAGTATGTATTTTATAATATTCTCATTTGTATTACTTCCAAAATATAGTGAATTAAAATAAAATTTTCTTAAAAACATATATTAATTATACTTCAAATGATTTCAAGATGAGCAATAAGTATCAATTTTTATGAGCAATAAGTATTTTTTTTAATTATTCCTATTAAAACTAGCATTCACAATTTTAAAAATTAACAAAGCAGTATCACTAATGGACTATTTTTTTTAATAATCTTTTATAGATTCAATTTATTTTTAATTAAAAATGTATATTTTTCCAAAAAAAAAACTTAAGCCCTCTAGTTCAATAAAATTAATTTTATTCATATTTGATGAAATCTTTTTTTTTATGTAATATGATCCCAAATATATTTTTTTCTGGAAATTGTTCATGCTTTCTTTTTTATAAAATCTAATTAAGTTTTTCACATACATAATAAAGTTAATATTTATTACAATCTTGGGATAGTAATTTCGTTACAGTACTAATTTAAACCAAATTTATATAGGATAAAAATTAATTATACTATAATAACATTATCTACTGCTCTCTTGATATTTTATATTTGAATTATTGCTCTTTTTTTATAAGCATAAAAAGCTTCAACCGCAAGAGCTTTTCTTTGTGGTTTTAATAAAAAAAACAATCCTATTTGTTAATTAAAGGAAAACATCTCAGGCATATTAAGTTAATTATAATTCAAAGGAAAAATATTAGTCTAATGCTATTTTTTATTCTTTTGGCTTATAACAAGCATTATAAAATTCCCGTAACTAGTTTTTATGTGGCCAGCTAAAATTCTTATATTCGCCAACCTTTACGTTTTGTATATTTAAAGCCGGGTGTTCAGTAAACTTTTACATTTAAAAAGAACCGATAAGTTTTGCGTCGACACTGAATAACCATCCAAAACTTTATTAAACATAGCATGCTTCTCTGAGCAAAAGCGTGTATGAGAAAGCAGCCATAAGTTATGTTTTCAACTTTTTAAATAAATGAAGGCCGGTGTAAAACTCGTTACCGAAAAGAATTGGGTTTTCTCGAGACGGGCTTTATTTGAGAGAATTAAAGGACATGACTTCTAATGACTGCGGTGCGAAGATGGACGAAGTTTTCCGAAGGAAATGCGTGTACATGTTTCACTTATGTCTACTAATTAACGCTGAAGGCAAAGGAAGGACTTAATTTTTCTTTTCTTATGAATTCCAGATAAAAATTAGCAAAGCATATTGATAAAGATGGCTCCTTAAGTGCTATTTGTAACTCTTTAAATTCACTGAGATTTATCTGTTCTTCGATATTTCCGATTTAAGCATTCATTGTTAAGTTTTAAGTTTAAGTTATTGTCCAAAGAAATCTGAAATATTGCAGGTTGCTAATAATAATTATAGATAATTGGAAATTGTTATGCACACATATACTCACTGTTTCTGGCTGCTGGTTGACCAAAATAAACCTTTAATGTTTCATTTGTTTATAAATAAAACAAAATAAATAATAATCGAATAGAATAAAAAGGCCAATAATCAATTGGAAGCGCGATATTAGATTAATTTAGTAAATATTTTTTATATATTTTTTTTTTAAATTTTGGTTATAAATAAGGACAAAGATGGTTTTTATTTATCGATAATTTTTAAATTTAATTATAAAATTTTTGCTCGCAAATGTGTGTTAAACCAAATACATTTTCTTTTTATTTTAAATATATTTTTTAATAATAGCCACGTCTACTTTGTTGAGTGTAATTTAAAAAAAAAACCGTGCATTTGATAATAAATATCGTCAAAAAAAATACTTAGTTAGCACATTATACCAAGTTATCACATTACTGACATAGAATCTATCTAATCTATAGACTAGAATCCTTCTAGTCTGCGTTAAAAAAAAAATGTATGAAATAATTTTCTCTAATATTCAAATATTTACTTTTTTTATTAAGCTAAATTTGAATTATTCTTATGTATTAATGCTTCATGAAAACTTGGCAATCCTTCACAAAAAATGACTATATTATTACGCAAAATGTACACATCAGACGAGTCAATAATAACAAATACATACGCCATTATATGTAATAACACATATTTTGTTATGACATTCAGCTACATAAAAATTTAAAAAAAGGCTTAATTGATACTCTGTAAGTATGGCGAAATAATATGATAAAAGCAGCTAGATATATCTTTAAGATTTAATTAAGATGAATCATAGATATTAAAAGAATAATGGAAATCGTAATTATTCTTATGTTGCTAACAATATCCCTACAAACATTTTTATAATAATTGAATAATATTTCCACATCATTATTATAGGAAAGTTTTCTTAGTATAGCAAATACAATGATTCATACGTATTGCATGTTTCGTTACATATAAATTGAAAAACTGTTAGTTACATAGGTTATACTAATCTTCTTGAAGATTAGCAGTTTTCTGTAATCATGAACATTTAAACAGTTTTAATGGTTTGAATAAATAGTTTTTTTTACAGCTACAATTAATATTTTGAAACACCAGATAATAACGCTTTTCTTAAACACATGAAAGTCAAGGTAAGTAAAACAATTAGATTAAATTAATTCTTTTGTATTACAAAATTAAAGACAAATTCTGAATGTTTCTAAAAATGTCTCTAAAACAAACATTTGCCCTGAACTGTTTTCGACATGTAAACACAAAAATATAAGTTTAAAACTTTAATACTTTAATGTCAAAAAGGACTTTTTTTTTCCCCTCCAGAATTTAAAATCCTCCTTAAATGTGAAAATAACGCTCATTTGCATCGCAGACGACATGTCAAACTCCGCATAGCAAATCTCGAGGACTTGTTTTTGGGGTTTTAATACTACATCCAGCTGCAACACAGGTTTTAGTTCTGCGAAAGAAAACAGCTTGCATAAACAACTTTTTACTTTACTTTACTTTCTTTTGCAGAGCTTCCCATAAAAAAGGAAGGGGTGTTCTCTAAATTCCTTTCTCCGAATCCAGTGTTACGTGTCACTTTGGATATCGCGAACGACGGAGTTATGTTTTCCTAAATTTGGCCGTAAAACATTTCTCTGTCGTTTTGGAAGTGATGTTTTAGTGCGAAATACATTTCAGCAGGCAGTCGATACTGAATAGTGAAAAGGTTAGAAATTTTACCCTGGGGAATAAAATAATTGGTGTCCTGGACTAAAAGACAGAATCAATTACTTTAACAGTTCATTCAAATATATTCTTATTTGATATATAGAAAAATTAATAGCTTCTGAGTTTTTTTTTTTTCTAATGCAGCTGTAAACACATATACAGCTATCTTGGATAACTTAATGCAAGCGATGCGCCGAAGTTACTCATTGAGCACTACCCAGGAGGTGAGTGTAGCTTGAAGATCAGCTACGGACGCGGAGTAACACCAACACCGCAATACTCTACGATCCTGTGAGACTGGGACCTACGGTTTAAAGTGGATTCCACACGTTCCGGACCAAGCATCCATGGCACCGCCGGGACTCGAAACCGAAACCTGTGGTACCGAGCGCCAGACTGTTAGCCACTCGGCCATTCAAGCCCTTAATTCCTGCAGAGTAGATTTTATCAAAAATGTAAAATATCAAAATTACTTGTGTCCGTAGCCTATCTCCAAGCTGCACGTTCAAACTCAAGCTCGGAATCCCCTTTAAACCATAGGTATCGGTCTAATATGGTAGTAGAGCGTTGCGGGGTTATTCTTACTTGCGTCCGTAGCATATCTTCAAGCTACACATTCGTAAATGTGTAACAGTGGTGCAGCCCTTGCTTATGGCATAAAGATTAACTGTCTCAATATTGCCAGCTGCCGACTGCCAGCTGCAACAACAGAATTATTCTTATGTTGAATAGCTATATCCCTACAAACATTTCTATTGTTATAAAAAATATTATCACATCATCCTTATTGGAAAGTTTCCTTATACAAAATACAATGATTCCTTCTTATTATATGATTCCTTACATACAAATCGGAAAACTATTAGTTATATAGGTTATATCTACTTTAAGATTAACAGTTTCCTGCAATCATGAACATTTAAACGGTTTTAATAAACAAGTTTTTTTGGTAGCTACATTTAATATTTTGAAACACCAGACAGTAACGCTTTTCATAAACACATAAAAGTCAAAGAAAGTAAAGCAAGTTAGTTTAAATTAACTGTTTTGTATTACAAAAATAAAGAAAAAAATTATGAATGTTTGTAAAGCAAACATTTACCCAAAACTGTTTTCGACATATAAACAAAAAAATATAAGTTTAAAACGAACACTTTCATGTCAAAAAGGAAATTATGTCCTCCTGAATTTAAAATCCTCCTTAAATGTCAAAATAACGCTCGTTTGCATCACAGACAACATGTCAAACTCGCACAGCAAATCTCGAGGATTTGTTTCTTGAGTTTTAATACTGCATGCAGCAGCAAACAGGTTTTAGGAATCTGCGAATGAAAACAGCTTACATAAACAACTTTTACTTTGCTTTCCCTTTTAAAGTGCTTCCCATAAAAAAAAGGAAAGGGTGTTTCCTAAATTCCTTTCTCCGGATCCAGTCTTACGTGTCACTTTGGATATCGCGAACGACGGAGTAGAGAACAACATGGCGACTTTTAGTGTGTTTCCGAAATCTGGCCCTAAAACATTTCTCAGTCGTTTCGGAAGTGATGTTTTAGTGTGAAATACATTTCAGGCAGTCGATACCGAATAGTGAAAAGGTCAGTAATTTCACCATGGGGGATAAAAAGAATTGTTGCGCTCGAACTGAGAGGTAGAATCAATTACCTTAACAGTCCATTAACAGCAGTCCATTAACATTAACAATATATTTTTTAGTTAACATATATAAAAAAATTAATTGTGAGTACATTTATTAAAAATTTAAAATCTTCTTAGAATTTGGATATACTACTGGGAGGAATTAGGAGTCTATTCAAATAAATTTTTATTTGATATATAACAAAGCTAATTTCTTCAGATTTTTTTTTTGTTCTAATGTAGCTAGCTGACACTTAGACAATTGACGTGGATGCTGCCTTAAGGCGAGCGCTGCGTCGACGTTACTTACTTAGCACTACCCAGGAAGTGCGTGTAGCTTGAAGAGAAGCTACGGACGCGGAGTAACAATACACCGGCAACGTTCTACGATCCTGTTAGACCGGGAACAACGGTTTAAAGTGGATTCCGAACCACTACACACATCCAGGGCACCGCTGGGACTCGAACCCGAAGCCTGTGGCAACGAGCGTCAGAGCCATTCAGGCCCTAATTCATTGAGTGGATTTTATCAAAAATGTAAAATGTCAAAATTAGACGCGTCCGTAGCCTATGTTCAAGCTACACATTCCCTCTGGGTAGTGCTAAATAAGTCACAGCGGTGCAGCAATTGGTTATGGCATAAGATTAACTGTCTCTGTATTGCCAGATGCACTAAGAAAAGAACAAAATTTGTCTTATGTTGAATAGCTATATCCTGACAAACATTGCTATTGTAATTAAATAATATTTTTACATCGTTCTTATAGGAAAGTTTTTTTAAGCCAAATACAGTGATACATTCTTATTGTATGTTTCCTTCAATACAAATTGGAAAAGTGTTAGTTACATAGGTTATATCTAGTTGAAGTTTAACTGTTTTCTGTAGTCATGAACATTTAAACTGGTTTAATAATTTTAAAGAACATTTTTTTTCTGGTAGTTACATTTAATATTTTGAAATACCAGTCTGTAACACTTTTCTTAAACACATGAAACTTAAAGTAAAGCAATTAGCTTAAATTAATTCTTTTGTATTACAAAATGTTTTTAAAAAAAGTCTAAATTGTTTCTAAAGCAAACAATTACCCTAAACTGTTTTTGACATATAAACAAAACAAAATATAAGTTTAAAAACGAACACTTTCATGTCAAAAAAGACGTTTGTGTTTCCTCCAGAATTTTAAAATCTTTCTTAAATGTGACAATAATGCTCATTTACATCAGAGACGACATGTCAAACTCCGCGCAGCAAATCTCGAGGATTTGTTTCTTGTGTTTTAATACTGCATCCATCTACATTAAAGTTGTTTATGCAAGCAGTTTTAGTTCTGCGAAAAAAAAATGCTTGCATAAACAACTTTTACTTTACTTTCCCTTTTGCAGTGCTAACCCCATAAAAAAAAGGGGTGGGCCAAAATGTAAATTCTAAATGCCATTCGCCGGATCCAGTGTTACGTGTCACATTGGATATCGCGAATGATGGAGTGGGGAACAACATGGCGACTTTTATTGTGTTTTCGAAATCTGGCCGTAAAACATTTCACCGTCGTTTCGGAAGTGATGTTTTAGTGTGAAATACATTTGCAGGCAGTCGATACCGAATAGAGAAAAGTTTGGAAATTCCACAGTGGGAGATAAAAGAAATTGATGTACTTGGACTGAAGGGTAGAATCAATTACTTTAACAAATCATTCAAATACATTTGTCATTTGATGTATAAAAAAGTAATTAATTCAGAGTAGTTTTAAAATATAAAACTACTTTGAATATGTATAGTTAAAATATATGTGTCCAAAAAGCAAGACCAATTTTCAATTTAAAATTCATCGGGCTCTGAAAATTCAATTTTGTTTAGTTTGCTGGCACTGTCCTTGACATCTGTGTGAAATTTAACGTCAAAATATTCAGAAGTGCTTGAGTTAGACTTGGCTTTGTGAGACGCTAAAACTGATTTCGGCGATTTTTGAAATGTCTGAATTGATTCAGCAAAGAACTTGCATTAAAGTTTATTAGCAGAAACGTATAGAATTTTGGAGAAGGTATTCGGTGAGCATTTCTATATAGGAAAGGAATGTTTTGAAGTGGTATAAACAGTTCAAAGAAGGCAGAGAGCGCGTTGAAGATGAAGAGCCCTCTGATCGACCATCCACCTCAACCAACTTAATTAAATATCTTTGAGATTTAATTATGATGAATCATAAAAATGAAAAGAATAATACATTTTTATTGTAATTGAATAATATTTTCACATCGTCCATATAGGAAAAAATTTCTTATGTCAAATACAAAGATTCATTCGTATTATATGTATGAAAACTGTTAGTTATATTGGCTATATCTACTTGAAGATTAGTTTTTTTGTTACCATGAACATTTAAACAATTTGAAAGGATTTAATGAAAAAAAATTTTTTTTGGTAGCTACATTTAATATTTTGAATTACCAGATAGTAACTCTTTTCTTAAACACATGAAACTTAAAAAAAGTAAAGTAACTAGCTTTAATTCTTTTGTATTACAAATTTTTTTTTCAGAATGTCTAAATTGTTTCTAAAGCAAACATTTACCCTAAACTGTATACGACATATAAACAAAAAAATATAAGCTTAAAACTTTAATACTTTAATGTCAAAAAGGACATTTGTTTTCTCCCCCAGAATTTGAAATCCTCCTTAAATGTCAAAATAATGCTCATTTGCATCACAGACGACATGCCAAACTCCGCACAGCAAATCTGGAGGATTTGTTTTTTTGGTGTTAATACTACCTCCAGCAGCAAACAGGTTTTAGTTCTGCGAAAAGAAAACAGCTTACATAAACAACTTTTTACTTTACTTTTCTTTTTGCAGGGCTTCCCATAAAAAAAGGAAGGGGTTTCCTAAATTCCTTTCTCCGGATCCAGTCTTACGTGTCACTTTGGATATCGCGAATGATGGAGTACAGGACAACATGGCGACTTTTATTGTGTTTTTCGAAATCTGGCCCTAAAACATTTCTCTGTCGTTCGAAAGTGATGTTTAGTGTAAAATGCATTTCAGGCAGTCGATACTGAATAGTGAAAAGGTTGGAAATTTTACCGTGGGGGATAAATAAAACTGGTTCACTGTAACTGAAAGGCAGTATCAATTACTTTTAGTAACAGTCCATTCTAACACTTTTTTTATTTAATATATAAAAAAATTAATTAATTCAAAGTAGATTCATCAAAAATATAAAATCCTCTTAGAATTTGGATATATTTGTTGATTTCGAACATTTTAACAGACCATTCCTTTAACAATACACTGCATGGTGCAATCGAAAGCATAATTGAACCATTTAATGATAGTGTGACAGTGGGGAAAAATCATTTCTTAACTGCACAAAGCACTCAATTTGCAAGTAGCTAATGCACTTATTAATTTGATTTCCAGCAAGTGTATCCCAAAGCATGTCACTGCAACAGATAGTCAACTATGGATTTATTTGACAAAATAACGAAGGACAAAATCCTCAAAAGTAAGAAATTAGAAAACAGTTTGACACTGATGGGAAGGATAAAAGCATTTGTCATGACGAGGAAACACAAATTTGGTTGTCAAGGTAAGCAAGGACAAAATCATTTGACAATGAAAGGAAGAACAAAACCGTTTGACAAGGTGAGGAAGGGCAAACTCATTAGGAGGAAGGACAAATTCTTTTGACAGGATAAAGGAGAGATACTTAAACTATTTAACTTAGACATAGTACGTGAATTCTGACATAGTTTTATTTGTTCAAAAGTGTGCTTCTTATGCTTTAATTTGTCCAACAGTATCCAACACACAGCAGATAATATCCAATGCAAACAGTATACAATGCAAGACAGTATCCAATTCAACGGATAGAGGAACTATAGATTTATTTGACAAGGTAATTAATGACACAACCATTCAAGAAAGTAAGGCAGGACATAGCCGATTGACAAGAGGAAGAAACACAAACAAGGTAAGGAAGGACAAAATACTTTGATAATATAAGGAAAAAAATACTAAAAATAATTATCCTATATACAACTGTACGTGAATTCTCACATGATTCCACATTGAGCTTTCTGAGACCCAAGTAGATCATGGGCTTTCAAAGTTGAGTTTCTAATATTTATCTAAATGCTTTTTCAGTTCTGGAAGATAATTTGTTTCCCCAGTAAATAACTTTTTTTTCCCAGTAAATTATGCATGTTTAATAAAAGGTTAAAACTACAAAACTGTTTTTGAAAAGAAATTAACATGAGCATAACACAAATAATTTATAAACCAAGTTAAAAGAAATAATCATATTATTAATTAATTTAAAACCTCTAAAAATTAAAGTTTTAAGTGAGTGTTCATTTTACCCTTCATACTAAATAATTTTTATTTTAAATTTCATTTCTGTGTTATCGAATGTCTATTTGGTTATTTAAATAGTTACTGAAATTATAATGATAAAGCTATTTCAAATCAATTTAATTGATTCATTTGCAGTATCAACGAAAACAATATTTTTATTTTTCATCAGACATTCAATAAAATCACAGCTTACATTTAATTATATTTGCAATTAAATATTTAAATCATTTTTATTCAAATGTTTTTATTTCAAAAATAACAAAATGGTGCAGTATTATCAATCAACTACCAGCATGTTCGTAAAAAAAAAATTAATAATTCATTGAAGCAATAACATTGGATCGTCGAACTAAATGGTATTTGCATCGTGGGCAATGAATTAAGATGTTATCAGAAAAATTGATCTGGAAGAGTTATTTCTCCTGCTGCCTGGCAGTATTCAGAAGCAAGCAATCGAAATACATCGAACATCGCTAAAAAAAGGATATTTTGTACAGTTGCCGAGGGATAATGTATCTTTCCAATTACTGAGTTATTTATAACATTTCATTTAGTATAGGAAATCGATTATCTGGTAGCAAAGGTGTAGAATTTCGTAGCTTACGTTATTTTTGAAGGCATTAAAATATTAACGTCTGTCAATGTCATGTTTGGTAAATAACATATTCATATAGGATGACTAGGTGAATTCTTATAGTAATATAATAATCACTAGTAAATAAATATATCAGTAAATAGCAATGAAAAAAGGAGTTTAAAAATCCTACATGATAATTGTAATGGATTCTATGCAGATGGGTTTAAGACAGAAAAGAAGGAAATATTATTTTTTATTTACGCACTAAAAAAATATTATTATTACATCCTGGCGATGGCATGGATGTCTGTGAGTGGTTCGGAATCCCCATTAAACAGTAGGTCCCAGTCTGTTTAGCCTAAAGTGTGTACAGAATGACCGTAGAGCGACAAACATAAGTAAAATTGGTGCAAAAAATAATTATTGCATTTGGAAAATATTACATTTTTATGCATCATTATTTCACTATAGTAAGTAACCCTACCATACACCTTTTCCGTCAACCATGAGCGTCGTATACAGGGTGATTATAATTAAAGTCTCATTTTTAAAATGCTGTAAAAAAGAATCACTCGTCACAATGAGTTAAAATTTGAACTGAAGATACTTGAAAAAGGAGGAAACGGCAAGGCATCAAAAAAACAAACAAAACAAAAAATTCAAAAATATATGAGTAGATGGCGCTGTAAGCGGTATAAAGAAAGTGAATTCGGCTGCCAGTGGTAGTTTGAATCGAAATGACAACGTATTTGGTTGCACAACGTATTTGGACCACACAACGTATGAGTTGCACATTCAACCAACTGTAATGTGCTTGATGGTTTCGGTGGTTTGACGGAAAAAATGACTTCCAAGTCATTCAACAGTTAAGACACTGTGAGTGGAAAGCCCATCCACCATGGCAAGGTCATACGAAATTGGATGAAAAAAATCGGTGGAACCTTTTTTTTTTTTTTTTTTTTTGATGCCATACTATTTTTCCCTGTTCTGCTCAAATTTGAACTCATTGACGAGTGGTTCTTTTTTACAACATTTTGAAAGTGGAATTTTAACTATACTCACCCTGTATATTCACAATTAGCAATTTAAAAAGAATATTGAAAATCCCACATTAAAATTGTAATGAATTCTTTGCATATGAGTTTAAAACAGAAAAGACGGAAATATTAAAATTTTTTTTGATCATTATATAAAAAAAATTTAATCAGTGATAGTTTTATTATAATTAGATATCAGATGTATTGAAATGTGTAGTTTTATGTATTTCAGAAAGTATAATTCAAATTATATTCCAATGTATATTAATACATGTCGCTGAAGGCGGCATAAAGAAAGTGAATTCGGTTGACAGTGATATTTTGAATAGGACAACGTATTTGGCATGAGTTGCACATTAAATCAATTGTTTGTTTCAATGTGATTGATTGTTTCGGTTTTTTGACTGAAAAAATTACTCCCACGCCATTCAATAGGTGTGACATTGTGAGTGGAAAGCCCATCCACCACGGCAAGGTCATACGAAATTGGTGGAACATTTTTTGGAATATTTTTGATGCCGTACCGTTTCCCCTTTCTTCAAGTATATTCAGTTCAGATTTGAAATTATTTTGGCAACTGGTTCTTTTTTTTTTTTTTTTTTTTTTGCAGCATTTTAAAAGTGGGACTTTAATTATAATCACCCTTTAAATAAAATTATTTATTTGCCTCCTTTAATTTGTCACTGAAAGTGAAAGATTTAAAGAAACTCTAAAGATTTGACATTTAATTAATTATTTTTTTATGTATAAGTTTAGTATTGCTAATTTGCTTAATAATTATGGTTACTAAATTGCTCGGCCATTTTTATTTTATTACTTTATACCGTCTGACTCAATTTGAAAATGATATTCAAATTAAATAAAATATTACAGAAAAGTCAATAAATATGCTTTGAAACTCAGAAGCGTTCGTTTAATAAAAGAAAGCGGAGAATTATAAACCGGATGACATTTTGATGAAGTTTTCTCCAGACAGCTATAAGAAAAATAGCAATAAAATGGAAAAAAGCTCAAAAGTTCTTTTGAAACAGTTGGGATATTTTTTCTCATCAAAAATAAGATTTCTTAAAAAGATTTACCAGAGGGCAGGTGCAAAGGGATGTGATTCCATTTAACTTTAAAAGAATGCGAAAAACTTTATTTAATTGAATTACCTCATTTTTATTCAATTTTGTTTAAATACATGTATATATCTAATATATATATATATATATAAGAAACACATTATATAAGTACAAAAATTAAAGAGAAATAAAATTATAATAAAGAGAATAAAGTTTACATCAAAAATACAAAGCAGAATGTTATAACAGTATTCACTATCATCATTGTCGCAAAAGTCTTATCATAAGCCAATGCCGTTTGCATACTGGTAGATTTCGAGACAGGCGATGATTTCTTTCTGCGGGGAAATGTTGTCAATTCTGCCCCCAACAGTAATATTAGACCGGGACCTACGGTTTACAGTGGATTCCGAACCACAACAAACATCCATGGCAGAGCCACGATTCGAACTCGAAACTTGTGGTTCTGAGCCCCAGAGCTCTAACCACTCTGCCATCAAGACCCGTTTTCGAACGGAATCTTCTATGTTGGGATCTACTGTAACCCAAAACCAATGTTACCTAACAACACATTTTTTTTTTATTAAAGCACTTTTTCGAACCTGCTTTGATAAAAAAAATTTGGGGTTCCACATTAAACCTTTATCCACGTTAAACCGTAGTTCCCGGTCTAATAGGATCGTAGAGTGTTGTGAAGGTAGTGTTACTCGCGTCCGTGGCATATCTTCAAGCTACACGTTCCCCTGGTTAGTGGTATAACAGTAACAGCGGTACAGCCCTGTCTCTGTTTTCCCAGCTGCATTAGAACTACAAAAGTTTATAAAAATACGTATAAGATTGAAACGGAAAGAATTATATTTAATGACTTCTATTCATTCTTTTTTATTACATAAGTGAATACCGTAGGACAAAATAGCCATTAACGGAGAATGCAACATGTCATCGTGCACTGGGAGGATTTTATGGGTGCAGAAAAAATTGGAAATCAAATAACTATAATTTTTTATTAATGTTTTAAATGTAATTTAATGTAAAAATCCAGAAAAGATTAAAAAGAACTAGAATTACTTTTGCTTATTTTTTTTTTACATTAGTGAGTCTGGTATGCCAAATATAATACAAAATCGGGGGACGCAATGTTGACATTGTTTTATTGTTATCAATAAATGATTCAATTAACTTTATCAGTTATAAGCGATACGATACTTCATTATATGGATCAGACATTTCTTTCATTTTAAACTCATCGATTTTCCTTTATTTCCAAATGAATTTCTATTCAAATCAAACAATCAAATATTTTCTAGTTTATCCCAGAGATATAGTGGATATTTATGAATGGATTCAGAAAACCTAATCTAACTCGTAACTAAAATCGTAGATAAAAAATGTTGCTAAGAGATATTTGAATTTCCATGTGAAGGCAAAAAAAATAAGGGGAAAAATTCTGCTGAATGAATCCACTTTCTTTGTTTTTACTTTCATAATGTAAGATTCGTATTGCATTCAGTTTAAAGAAGACCAATTTGTTTTTGTCTTCCCTTATCTGGAATGAACGCTTCAAAGATTTCGTAGACAAGAAAGCACAGTGAAATGAATTTACATGTTTACAGAACAAAATGGAAAATCAAATAACTCTAATTTTTGAGATTTGTTTTTCTAATGCACCTGGCAAACACTTATTCGTAGGCAGTTTTCTTTTATGCCTTAAGGCAAGATCTGCACAGACGTTACGCACTTAACACTACCCAGGAGGCGCGTGTAGCTTGGAGATAAGCTACGGACGCCAAGTAATAATACCTCCACAACTCTCTACGATCCTATAAGACCGGGCACTACGGTTTAAAGTGGATTCCGAACCACTACAAGCATACATGGCACTGCCGGGACTTGAGCCCTGTGGTATCGAGCGCCAGAACGATAGCCACTCGGTCATTCAGGCCCCCGTCGTGTCTGTTATAAACGATTCGATATTTCATTGTATGGATATGACATTTCTTCATCGATATTTCCAAATGAGTTTCTATTATAACTCCAACAATCAAATATTATCCGATAAATATAGTTTATTGAATGGACAACAGAAAATCTAATGTCTTGGAGAGAAAAAAAGACAAAAATTAAAAAATGATACTAAAAGATATTTGAATTTCCATTTGAAGCAAAAAATATAAGGAGAAAAATTCTGATGAATGAATCCTCTTTCTTTGTTTTACTTTCTTGATGTAAGTTTCTTATTGTATTCAGTTTAAAGAAGACCCATTTTTTCGTCTTCCCTTATCTGGAATGAACGCTTCAAAGATTCCGTAGACAAGAAAGCACAGTGAAATGAATAACTATGTTGATGTCAGAGCTTTTGTCCTATACTTTTTTCCATCGTAACGAGCCTGGTGTATTCAGTTCGGAGAAATATCTCTTGCTGGCTCTCTATTTAGAAAGCCTTTTATAAATGCGTGGGATTTCCACCGATCTGTCTCCGTGAACAGTCTGTGGTGGCACGAGGCATGATCTGCGTGGGCGTAGTGAGGGGGCTTCGGTTCTGGAAATATGCATGCAGAGATGGGTTGCCTTATCTCTGAATGAGGCGTGTTAATTCCACTTTTGATTCATTTCCACCAACAGTTACGTTAAAAGGTAACTCGTTTCGATTAAAAAGTGTTTTCATCTGCAGTGATGCTAAACTTTGGAAAAATATTTTAACAAGAGGGATTTTTAGTTGTACACGGAAAAGAGGATTAATGGAATTGAACTGTACTTTTTATCTAATTATTGTTTATCAAAATCCATTTTAAAATTAAAATTTTCTGTTTTTCAATATTTTAAAAAAAGCTTTAAAAATAAAGGGTTTCTTTTATTATTTTTTTATAAGGCTTAAAAAAACTGCTTCTAATTCCATATGAAAAAGAAAAAAAAAAATGAAATCTCGCTCCCTTGGATGAATACGGGGAAATTAAGTGTGAACTTGACCATGAGCAAGAAAAATGCGGACTTCTTACCCGAGAGAATTGACTGTCATAATATGGGTAAGGGGCCTATCTGAAAGAAGTTTTGTAAATGTTATTTATCACATAAATGTGATCTCTGCACTTTCCTTCAGAGGAAGGGAATATCTTCCGTCTCTCCAGGAAAAACTGTTCTTAATTCGAAAACTTTCCCTCGCTCTCAATTGTTTGTTCAAGAAACGCAATTTATTTCTATTGATTAAAGCCGAATTCGTCCTTTTTCCTTATATATAGCAGTGGTCTTTCTCACTGCGAAACATCACGCGTTAATTTATGTGGAATTTAATTTTAGTTCTGGAATAAAACGAGTATTGTGTGCTAGTTTTGGATTATTTTAAAGCAAACGAGAGCTTACTCGTGATTTCATGCATCGGGCAACAATACTTATATCATGACGCCATGTTGTACTTCAGACATTTGAGTAGATCTTCTTCGTGTATTTAAACGATGGGTGAGCAGTTACTAGTTATTTATTTGCTTATTTTTTGCACTTATTTTCAGTTATATTTTTTTTCAAACGGAGACACAGTGATATTAGTGAAAATAGTGATTCAGTGAATTGTCATTATTTCATTATTATTATTTCACTGAAATAGTGAAATCACTGATTTCACTATTTTAGTGAAATAATGAAATCAGTAATTCAGTGATATTAGTAGGGACAGAATAATCAATCAATACAATCAGTAGATTGTAGTTCTGGTTTTAATGCACAATACGAATGTATTGATTTGTATTGGAATTACAAATTAATAAAAAAAAAGTAAAATAAGCTAAAAACTTATTAATTATATTTTTAACAGAGCATAATTTCGATTTTAGTAAAAAAAAATATATTACATTTTTTTTTTGCAAATATTTGCTATTTCTCATTAAAGAAATGGGCGGAAAAAGTTTTAAAAAGAAAAAATTTTGAACTAATCGATTTAGTTAGCAAGAAAGTTGATGAAGATCATTAAAAAAATTGTTAGTGAATCAAATTTTGAGTTCTTCTGACAAGTTGTGATAATTTTGAAACTGAAAAAAAACCCACACTGATTTTCTATTTCTTGCTATCGAATTACTAATTGATGTTCTTCTGCTCATAATGCAACTTGACATTGAGTGGAAGATTCTATTCTTTGTGAGAAATATTTTTCCACAAAGATTTCCTGCTTCTAAAACGAATAAAACTATTAATAAAGTAAATACAAGAGTTCTATTTGTTCTTAGAGAGCGCCAATTGTAAATTTGTTCATTATTTTTCCAGCATCACTAATTCATTTATGCGTTTAAGTAGCTGGCATAAATATCCGTAAGCTTTGGCTGATGATAAAATACATAAAGAATTGAATGCTGATCTCTTTCAAAAGACTATTACTTATTTTAAAACTTTTTTGAATGAAATTGTGTTGATCAAGTGTTATTCTTGGTGTTTGCATTTAGTTATTATAGGGCCTGATGAACGAGTGGCTAGCGTTCTGGCTCTCGGTACCACTGGTTTCAGGTTCTAATCCCAGCGGTGCCCTGAATGCTTGTAATGGTTAAGAATCCACATTATGTCGTAGGTCTCATCCTCATATGATTGCAGAGCGTCACAGTGCCCAATCAGACTTCTTCTCACCCACATCATTCCCAAACTGTAAAGGGGCAACTCAAATCTAGGCATGGTGATGTGGTGGGGTGTAGTAGTAGATAAAGCGTTACCGAGTAAATGTTTTCGTAGCAGGACACCAAGTGCGAATGAAAGTTTCAGTTTTGTTTTATAGTTAATAGTGTCAAAAAATGTATTTGTACAAATGTAAATCTTGAAATTGAGTTCACATTTATTGGTAAAGTATAACGATTATTTTTCGTTTCGAAGATATTAAATGAATTGCAAATTAATCTTAATACTTGCACTGCTAAATTTCGATAGAAAGTGCATTCAAACAATATTTTTCAACACACCTAAAAACCAAAAGTAAAAAAAAAATTATGGCATCTAATAAAAACCGAGGCCATCATTTTCAAAAGCAGGAGGATGTGACTTTTTATTGTGGTGTTTTCAAGTGTATGAAATTGTACAATATTTTAGAAAAACATAAAAATGCATTTTCAAAAATTTGAATTTTTGCCATAAATTGTATATGCAAAATACAATATTTCAAAAAATGATTGATGCATCTGTCTGAAATTTTAAGACGATGCATTTTGTAAGGCGTTTAAAACAACGTATCACAGATATGGCAATAGCATTCATAACATTTATTTTAAAATTATTTTATATATTTTTTTATTTTTATAGTTAATTTCACAAATTCGAATTTAGAAAAATTAGTCGATTAATTGTATTTTTTTATTTTCTGAAATATTGACTTGTAGTGTATTGACTTCTTCTATATCATTAACGTATTTCTTAAAAAAGTATTGTTATTAAAAATATGTTTACATTACATAATTACAGCATTTTTTAAAAAAGTATCACTGCACATAATATGGTACTTGCATTAAGACTAGCTAAGGTAGAATTTTTGTACTTTTGAGTATTATTTTTTATTTCTGTTATTATTGTTTTGTATTTAACTTACGAACAACTTTAAAATTTTTATTACAATTTCTGTTACATTGGTTTTTGCATTTTTAATTAATATGTTTATAACAGTAAAAATTAAAGAAATGTTTAGTTTTGCGTTCAAGAAGGCTTAATTATCCTAATTCTGATCCTTAAAGGGAAAAACAGACCATCCTTAACTACAATGCATTCCTTATTATCTTGCAGCTTACTTTCTTCATTAAAATTTAGACCACTTTCAGTTTTGTCCGCCAAATATTGTGTCAGGACATTGCCACATTGAAACAACACTGATCGACAAAATTTAATGATATGCCTGTTAAATTAATTAGAATGGCTATTGGTTATCGAATATTTTGCTCTAATTTCAAATTTCCATAGCATTTTTTTTTTTTTTTTTTTTTTTTTGTAACGAGTAAATTTTTTTTGTAATACAAAATTAAAAAGTTCTTTAAAGTGATTTGTTTTACAAAATTTACTGACATGTACTAATCTTAATGACATGGAAGACTTGTTTAAAATTCCATGAATCTTTTTCAACCACATTCATAATGGTGATTTATAATTCGATTCACAATGTATCATTCCACATCCATAATTCCACATTCATAACCTCCTTTATTTGTAGGCTTATAAATATACCTTCTTTTAATTTAACCTCATCAACCCAAGGAAGTTCTTCTTTAATCCTGTACCACATTTATCCATCGCCTTAACGAAGTTTTCCATTAATCCGAGTTTAATGTGCAAGTGAGAAAGGATTTATTACGATTACGTTTTCAGGATTTAAAAGTAGTTGAGAAGATACATTTTTTTTTTGCCTAGGTATTATATTTCTTTTAGGTTATTACTTCTTAACAAAATGATTTTGCCATCTCTGCTATCCTACAAAATATATCATTTGCTAAGAAAACAAAAATATTTAATACATCCTTGTTGAAAACCTAACAAAATTGTATAAATTTCACGTCGATTCAAATATTCCAACAATGTTGTTGTGCTGTATTTTCGCTAGCAAAATTTTAATGTTGCCATACTGTCTCCATAGGCAAAATGAATCGAAGATTTCTCATATCCAATATGAAGAAGCACTCTTTTTAAGCTGTGAGGATTCTATAGACAATCTCAATTTCTTAGGATCATGATGGTCTCCTTACTCATTCAGTAATGTTTCAGCTGATGATAATGAATCAGCATCATTACTTGAATGAATCAAAATAATAAATGAATAATGAATCAACATCAAAGAGTGGCTGATGCAACTAAAAAATTTTTAAGATGAACAGAACTCAAAAGTAAAAATTATCTGACTGAACTTTCGACACAATCCTTCTCCAATTTATTCAGTTGAAAAACACGAAAGATAATCCTCCCCAAAAACTAGTCTTATTCACACAATTGCAAAATAGAATGGAAAATCCTCCTTACATTCGCGACAGCCCGTCTTATCAAAACAGGGTCTGGGATAAGCAGTCCATTTTAGAAATGCTACCTCCAAGCTCCAGCGAACCGTTGCTTAATCCTATTCCACAGCATTTGAAAGTCAACCTCGCAGAACGTTGAAACAATGTTAGGTGTTTTCCCCTCCTCCTTTTACTTCAATACGAATCTAGGGTGGATTTAAGGATCATGACATAAAATTCAGGATACTGTTTCTCCTTTTAAACAACTCTTTAAGGAAAGGTTCGAAATTGAATTTAAAATGTTCTCAAAAAGCTGTATGTAAAATGGAAATCCTTCTTTATACTTTAAAACTTTGAAAATATATTATTTCTCAATAGATACCAGAAGGGCAGCTCAAAGATTTCGGGCTGTATAACATTTTAGAATTTAACAAAAAAGAAATGTCTGTTTACTTTGGTACGATTTATTAGCATAGAGTTTTTAGTTACTGTTACAGTGATGCTAAAACTGTTTTCTCACTGAATGTGTAAGACTTTGTTTTGCAGGGAAAGAATTGGTTCTTATATTTCTTCTTGTTTGAGGTGTCCTCTTTCGTGAAATCTTTGAATGTTAGGCATCGAAATGTTAAGGGAAATTTATATGTCAAGAGACCGTGAAATGTGGGGCAGGGGAGTACGCTTTTGATGGATAATTAACACAATAAGCACAACAACATTAACATAAACACAATTAATTTAATGTTATGCATTTTTTGCTATTACTTATAAATGATATAGCGTAGGGCATAATTGAAACAGAATAATGTATAACTGATGCATAATTGAAACAGAATGCATAATTAATACACAATTGAAACAGAAAAGAGCAGAATTGATACAGATTAAAAGATAGCTGAAACAGAATAGAGCAGATTTGATACAGATTAAAACATAACTGAAACAGAATAATGTATAATTGATGCCTAATTGAAACGGAATGCATAATTAATACCTAATTGAAACAGAATGCATAATTAATGCATAATTGAAACAAAATAATGCCTAATTGATGCATAATTGAAACAGAATGTATAATTAATGCATAATTGAAACAGAATAATGCCTAATTGATGCATAATTGAAACAGAATAATAGGAATTGAAACATAATGCATAACTGAAACAGAATAATGCGTAATTGAAATAGAATAACAGTCATTATCTTGAGTTGGCATTTTTCAACTTGAGTCTTTCGTTTCCAGTATTAGCCTAATAGTTTCAATGATACCTAGATTTCCAGCCTAACTCTTACCATCAAATACAAATCTTCGTTATGGTAACTTATATTTACCTAAGCACTGAGTGCTTCAAACTATCAGATTTAAAAGAACAAATAATTGCTATACTTTTACCAGACTTTCTATTAGTATATCCACTCCATGGATGGCATACTAATTAATTTATAAAATTAAACAAATGTATTTTTAAAAATGTGTAATTTCAATTTGACTTAAGTTTAATAGGTCGATTCGTTTTTTCTAATAGTTTTTTTTTCATTTGCATCTAATCTTGTATGTGGTTTGGAGTTTTTATTTATTTATTTATTAATTTTAAGGAAAATAATGTTTATTTTATTTAGGAATGTATGATTTTTTTTTTTTTTTGCTATTGGCTTTTGTGGACAAATTACGTCTTCTTGGTTACAGAATTGGTGGTATTTTTTTCATTAATGGAAGGGTTTTAAATATGCTGTTATGAAGAGCAGATAAGTTGCCCAACAAAATTGATTACCCCGTTCGGCGATTTGGTTCACAACCAGATTGGTGTCCCATTAAATGTAAAGTCTTAAATTAAATTTAATCCTTTGAATCTCATGTTCAGTCATTTTCACAGTCAGTGTGTATTTAATTTGCTGTATTTCAATTCCTTCTATTAGCTCACACCCTCCCTATAAACATCTTGTTAAAATTTTCAATCGTTCATAAAATACTTTTTATTCATCCACTCAAGTTCAAATAAATTTTTTGTGAACTTGTAGCGGATGACACTTGATGTTAACACAGTTTGTTTCAAATATTAATTCATTCATTCAATTTAATTCATTAATTTTAGTTTTTTTTTTATGTAAGTTGCATTTATCTATCAATAGATGGCGCCAGATGTAAGAGGAAAATTTCAACTTTAATTGTAAAGGACTTTCTGCAATATAGTGCAAAAAAAGGAGGAATTGACTTTAATTTTTTTTTAATACTTGTTTTCTAATATAAATGCAAAATAATTAAGTAAATAAAAAAAGTACTTTAATAAAAGAAAAATGTTGTATTTAATAATTGAATTATGAACAAAATAACTTTAATTCTTTCTGATATTCAATTGTAAAATGAACATTATGTGCATTTTTGTGCAACATGTACTGAGTTTTTATGAGTAATAAAAACCAGATTATCTTATATTTACATATAATCTTTTCAATCTATAATAAATTTCAATTCATAAAAATGATAATTATTTTACTTGGAGTAATTTGCACAAATTTGTTTCTTAGATTTTTTATAAAAATATCTAAATTAAATTTTGATATCAATATTATTCTAGAATAGAAAGATTACATTAAACGAAAATATTCAATTATATTCCAAAAATATAAATAAATTCCTTGAAATATAAATTATATTTATATTCCTACAAAAGATAAATGTAAATTGTATTGAAAGGTTTTTTTAAAATGCATGGCATCCATTATATAATTTTGATTTCTATATGTACGGGGACAAACTATTTCAAAAGTGTACAAACTTCTTTCCAAACTGGAAGGACATAATTTAAATGCTGAACATATTTTTTTGAATAATTCCTAAATTACTTCTTGTGCTACGAAATTATAGAAAATTTATAATGGAAAACTTTTCCCCCCTAGTTGTTCTTTTTATAAAAACTGAAAAATATGGAAAATGCTAAAAGATAAAAATGATGAAACCTTTAAGTGCTTATATCTTATACACGTAGTTCTTGGCTTGTTATTGCTTTTTTTTTTTTGAAAACGGTTCCTCTCTTTTTTTCATAAAGAAAGCGCTCGTATTTCCAATAGTGGCACAAGATTCCTCTAACAAAAAGAGCAGCTTAAAACGGTGTTGAGTAAATTAAAGAATGTGCAGAACATAATGCATGCTGTAAAATAAGTCTGCACTTTTGAATTTTTATTCAAAAAGCTTTTTCAGTTAAATAAGTGATGTTTTTAGCATAGGGTATTTACTGTTTTGAAAAGATAATTCTCAAACTTTTTTGTATACACAAGTACCTACTTAAGTTTCATTGATATATTGCAAAGTTTTGATAATTTATTTCTTTGTGATTCTGATTAAAGCTAATTAAATGAAGGTAAAATTGATACCAAAAACATTAAGCTATTTATGGGAGTAAAAATATGCAATAAACGCGTTGGGCTTAAATAAATTATGTATGAAAAATTCTGTTACGGATTGTTTGACAAAAATTAACAAATTATTTTCTACCTTTTGTACTTGATTGGCGACAAAATGTGAAAGAACAAGGGTTGCCAACCCAAATGGCCACTTCGGAAATGCATCCTAACTAATTATAGATTCCTATATTAGATTTAGGAGCACTATAGACAAAAAATTAAAAATAGCTACCCCCATTAAAAATAGCTACTTTTTTTTCCAAATGTGATTAGGTTAAAATAAGGTTCTAATCCCACAAAATTAGTAAATCTGAGCTATTTCGAAGTAACTATACTTTGTACCATTCGCATTTCTATAGATTCCCATTACTACTAGCGCGAACCCAGACTGAAGAGTGTTTCCTAAATGTGGGCCATACGCAGAGGTAATAACACTGAGCAAAAGTATTGGTTTCCCGGTTTGAAAAATTCTCGCGGAAAGATTTCCGTCGTTTCTGTCACCCGGGGTCCATTCATTTCGAGGGTTCATTCTGGATGATGGTATTGAACAAGCAAAGACAAAGAGCTCTTTCCCTCCCCTTTTATCGGATAATGGAACACAGCAAGAAAAAATAATGCCCCTTCGTTTGTGCCTCCCTGTCGAAATCGTGTTAAAAGATTTGTTCCTGAAGAGATCTTGTCACTCACTTCGCACTGAATCTTCTCTCTGCTTCTTCTTGCCCATGATATCGACCTCCTCAAATGGTCCATGAGTAAACGAATTGAATGTGCAACTGCCTTTTCTGAATTTTCTTTCACTGCTCTTCTGGAGACTGGTTCTCGATTTAAGACAGGATGGTTATAATTATAATGACCCTATTCAGACCCCTCCAGAACCCGTTATACTTAATGGATTTTGATGAAACTTGGTATATACGGTAAACGGACCATGGGGAAAAGATTTTTGTAATAAAAAAAAATTCAAATTTTGGTACTAGGGGGCAATTGCTATAGGACTAGGTAATAAATAATAAATTAATAAATAATAATAGATTCAAATTAGGATTACTAAAAAATCTTGTTTATGGAAAAGGAATTAGGTCATTACCTGAGTTGAAATCCAGCATTACACGCCATGCTGCTAAATTCCTCTAGAGTTTCTTCGCTCTACTATTGAACACGCTGTAATTGATGTCAATGGAACACACGTTGAGCATATTCTGTACTTGAATACATTTTAATGGTTCTGACAAATTTTTTGTCCTTTTTTAAACGCCACATTTCCCCCGGTAATCAAAATATGAACTAGTTTCTTTTATTTGAAAAACTCTTTTCCCCATGGCTTTTATATCGTATATACCAAGTTTTATCAAACTCTTTTAAGTAGAACGAGTTCTAGAGGGAAGTGACCCTATTCTCTGAATAGGGTCACTTCAGTTATAACCACCCTGTACATCGAAATTTTTAACCACGCATTTGGAATTCTCCTAATTTTCGGAATATCATCTTTTAATAAAATAATTTTTACTTTTATAATTAAAATAAATTCTCTAACTTACGGGACTTGGTGGCCAAGTGGCTAGCTCTCTGGCCATTGGTATCTCAGGCTTCATGTTCGAATTCTGGCGGTAACATGGATGTTTGCGAGGGATTTGGAATCCACTTTAAACTGTAGATCCCGGTCTGTTTAGCCCTTGTGTGCACAAGATGACGGTAAAACGACAAGCCAAACATCCTACGAGTTCATTCATTGGTTCAGTATATGTCTGGAAGACTTCGATTTTCACAAATAGCATTTCATTGAAGCCAATATTTCGAGTAGATTTGGTGGAGATTTGATACTTTTTGACCTGTAAAGAATGTCGGGGGACTACTTAAAGCATATCTCATATAATATGGTCCTGTGAGGCAATAACCGTTAAGTCGTTAAACTTAACTTAAATCTTCTGATTATGGATTTTCCCCGACTTAAGAATTCCGTTAGAATTCTAAAAAGTAAATAAAAAATCAAAATTTATTGTAAATTGAATACATTTTTACCCCATTAAAAATAGCTACATTTTTCCAAATATGATTATTATAAAATAATGTTCTAACCTCGCTCAGCTGTCGTAGTAATTTTGCGCTATTTCAAATTAACTATACTTTATACCATTCTCATTTCTATAGATTCCCATTACTACTAGTGCGGACCCAGACTGAAGAGTGTTTCCTAAATCTGAGAAAATGTGGGCCATACACAGAAGTAATAACAAAAGTGAACGAGACAAAAGTATTGGTTTCTCGGTTTGAAAAATGCTCACGGAAAGATCTCCGTCGTTTCTGTCACCCAGGGTCCATTAATTTCGGGGGTTCATTCTGGATGATGGTATTGAACAAGCAAAAACAAAAAGTTCTTCCCCCTCCTTTTATCGGATAATGGAACACAGCAAGAAGAAAGAATGCTCCATCGGTGGTGCCTCAGTGTCGAAATCGTGTTAAAAGATTTGTTCCTGAAGAGATCTTGTCACTCACTTCGCGCCGAATCTTCTCTCTGTTTCTTCTTGCCCATGATATCGGCCTCTTTATATGGTTCATGAGTAAACAAATTGAATGTGCAACTGCCTTTCTGAATTTTGCTTTCACTGATGTTCTGAAGGCTGGTTTTCGATTTAATATATCAGAATTTTGTGAAAAACAATTATTAACTACTTATTTGGGAATTTTGATTTTGGGGATTGGGGATATTGGGATATCGCCTGAATTTTTGATATCGTCTTTTAATAAAATAATTTTTACTTTTATAATTAATTCAAGTTACACGCGCTCCCTGAGTAGTGCTGAGTGAGTAACGTCTATGCAGCGCTTGCCTTAAGGCATCCAAGACAACTGTTTAAGTGTTTTCCAGCTGCATTAGAACAAAAAACATTTATAATTAAAATAAATTCACTAACTTACTGGATCAAATTTTTCCTATAGGTTCGCGGCCTGGTGCCAAAGTGGCTATCCCTCCGGCCTTTGGTATCAGATTTCAGGTTCGAATTTGGACGGTGGCATGGATGTTTATATGTAGTTCGGAATCCACTTTAAACTGTAGGCTCCGGTCCATTTGGCCCTCGTGTGCACAAGACGACCGTAGAGCGACAAGCCAAACCATCCTACGAGTTTATTCATTGGTTCAGTACAAAACTGGAAGACACCCATTTTCACCAGTAACATTTCATTGAAGCCAATATTTTGTATAGATTTGGTGGAGATTTGACACTTTTCGACTTCTGAAGAATGTCGGGAAAAATATTTGAAGCATATCTTATATAATATAGTCCTGTAAGGCAATAACCTTTAACTCTGTAACCTTAGCTTAAATCTTCTGATTATCTTAAATATTCTAATTTTCCCGGACTTTCTACCCATACAAGATTTCCGTTAGAATTCTAAAAAGTATATAAAAAATAAAAATCTGTTGTAAATTGAAAAAAACTGCTACATTTTTACCCCATTAAAAATAACTACATTTTTTCAAATATGATTAGTTTAAAATAAGATTCCAATCCTACATAGCTGTAATAGTAAATCTGAGCTATTTCGAAATCACTATACTTTGTACCATTCGCATTGCTATAGATTCCCATTAGTGCTAGCGCTGACCCAGACTGAAAAGTGTTTCCTAAATCCGAGAAAATGTGGGCCATACACAGAAGTAATAACAAAAGGCAAAAGTATTCCGTCGTTTCTGTCACCCAGAGTCCATTCATTTCGAGGGTTCATTCCGGATGATGGTATTGAACAAGCAAAAACAAAAGCTCTTTCCCTCCCTTTTATCGGATAATGGAACACAGCAAGAAAAAATAATGCCCCTTCGTTTGTGCCTCCCTGTCGAAATCGTGTTAAAAGATTTGTTCCTGAAGAGATCTTGTCACTCACTTCGCACTGAATCTTCTCTCTGATTCTTCTTGCCCATGATATCGGCCTCCTCAAATGGTTCATGAGTAAACGAATTGAATTTTTCGCGTCTTTCTGAATTTTGCTTTCACTGCCGTTCTGAAGACAGGTTTTCGATTTAATACAGGAGGGTTATATTTGATGTGACCCTATTCAGACCCCTCTAGTACCCGTTTTGCCTATCGGATTTTGATGAAACTTGGTATACACGGTATACGGACCATCTAGAGGTTTATAAATAGATAATGTGCAACTCATTCCAAATACTTTCTAATTTTTTTTCATAATATTACTGACAGCCGAATTCACTTTCTTTATGACGCTTACAGCGCCCTCTATTAATACACTGTGGAACGTTTTTGATGCTGTACCGTTTCCCCTTCTTCAAGTATCTTCAGTTCAAATTTGAACTCATTGTAACGAGTGGTTTTTTGGTTACAGTATTTTGAATGTGGGACTTTAATTATAATCACAATGTATTTATTTACTAGTGATTATTATATTCCCTATTCATCCTATATGAATATCTTATTTACCAAACATTACATTGACAGACATTACCATTTTAATGCCATCAAAGACAGCGTCCAATACGAAATTCTACACTTTTGCTACCCGATAATCGATTCCCACCTCCAAATGAAATGTTATAAATAACTCAGTAATTGGAAAGATACTTCATCTCGTGGGAACTGTACAAAATGTCTTTTTTTAGCGATGTTCGATGTACTTCCGTTGCTTGTTTCTGAATCCGCCAGGTAGAAACAGAAATAATTTTTTGAGATCAATTTTTCTGATAACATCTTAATCACTTTTCTGATAACATCTTAATCATTTTTCCACGACGTAAATGCCATTTAGTTCGACGATCCAATGTTATTGTTTCAATGAATTAATTTTCACGAAAATATTGGTAATTTATTAATAATACATGTGTCATTTTGTTAAGATTTTCGAAGTAACATTTGAATAAAAGCCGTTTTTAATTCTATAACTGCATAAATACTTAAACGTAAGCTGTGATTTTATAGAATGCCTGATGACAAATAAAAATATTGTTTTCGTAGATATTGAAAATTAATCGATTAAGTTGATTTGAAATAGGCTTATCATTATCATTTCAGTAAATATTTATCCAAAGTCAATGTCTCATTTCTCTGCTATCTAAAGTCAATGTTACATTGGATAGCAGAGAAATGAAATTTAATATAACAATTATTTAGTATAATAGGTAAAATGAACATGCATTCACCGACTTAAAATCTTACTTTTTAAAGGTTTTATAATAATTTATAATATAATTATTTATTTTGAAATTGAGTTATAAATTGTTTGTATTAGGCTAATTCATTTCCAAAAACTATTTTGAGGTTTCAACCTTTTATTAAACATGTATAATTTACTGGAAAAAAAATTGCTTGCTCACAAATTATCTTCCAGATCTGAAAAAGTGTTTCGATAAATATTAGAAAGTCAACTTGAAAAGCTCGTGATCTGTTTGCATCACAGGAGGCCCACTTGGAATCATGTGAAAGTTTGTGCACAGTTTCATAGGCTAAATATTTTTAGTAGTTTTTCCTTACTTTGGCTGAATGGTTTTTTCATTCGTAACCTTGCAAATAAATCCATAGTTCGTCTATCTCTTGCATTTTGGCATCATAAACCGAATTTATCTTTTTTCTGGCCTGTCTAGGGATCATGCTGCTGGAATCGAAAGTCAACTTTAAATGCTAATGATCCCAAAAGGAATTTGATTTGAAGAAGCTCATTGTTAAACAAATGAAACTATGTCAGAATGCACGTATTATTGTCTAGATTATACACTCAAGAGCCAAAACATTATGACCACCTGTCAATAACGAGTAGGCCCACCTTTGGCGCGCAACACAGCTTCAACCCGCCTTGACATGGATTAATACCACCACTTAATACCAGTGAAATACCACTTCCACCTGATCACGTGCCTTCCACGTCATCCAGGCGAGTTCATTGCAAAATGTAGGGGTGGTCATAATGTTTTGGCTCTTGAGTGTATATGCTTAGTATCTCTTCTTTATCCTGTCAAAGAAATTTGTCCTTCCTCCCAGTGTCAAACGGTTATGTCCTTCATTATTTTGTGTGATTTTAAAATTTTGATAAAGCTACTCTGAATTAATTAATTTTTTAATATATCAAATAAAAATTGTATTTCAATGAACTGTTAAAGTAATTGACTCTGCCTTTTAGTTCCAGCACACCAATTCTTTTTTATCCCCCACAGTAAAATGTCCAACCTTTTCACTATTCAGTATCGAACTGCCTGAAATGTATTTTACACTAAAACATCCTCATCCGTACTTATCCTCATCCTCATCCGTATACTCCTCATCCGTAGCTTATCTTCAAGCTGTATGCACCTCATGGGTAGGGTTAAGTGAGTCACGTCGGTGCAGCGCTTGCCTTACAGCACACAAGACATTTGTCTAAATGTTTGCTAGCTGCATTAGAATAAAAAAAAAACTCTGAAGGAATTAACTTTTTATATATCAAATAAAAATTGTATTTCAATGAACTGTTAAAGTAACTGATTCTGCCTTTTAGTTCCTGCACACCAATTCTTTTTTATCCCCCAATGTAAAATGTCCAACCTTTTCAACTATTCAGTATCGAACTGCCTCAAATGTATTTTACACTAAAACATCACTTTCAAAATCTACAGAGAAAAGTTTTACGGCCAGATTTCAGAAACATAATAAAAGTCGCCATGTTGTTCTCTACTCCATCATTCGCGATATCCAAAGTGACACGTAAGACTAGATCCGGAGAAAGGAATTTAGAGACCTCTCCCCCCCCTTTTTTTTTTTTTTTTATGGGAGGCACTGCGAAAAGGAAAAGCAAAGTAAAAAGTTGTTTATGCAAGCTGTTTTCTTTCTCAGAACTAAAACCTTCTTACTGTTGGATGCAGTATTAAAACTCAAAGAACAAATCCCCGAGATTTGATTTGCGGAGTTTGACACGTCGTCTGTGATGCAAATGAGCATAATTTTGACATTTAAGATAGATTTTAAATTCTGGAGGGGGAAAAAAATCATTCCTTTTAATGTGAAAGGGCTGGTTTTAAACTTTTTTTTTGTTTTTTTTTGTTTATATGTCGAAAGCAGTTTAGGGTAAATGTTTGCTTTAGAGACATTCATAATTTTTCTCTTTATTTTTGTAATACAAAATAAATAATTTAAGCTAATTGCTTTACTTTCTTTTACTTTTATGTGTTTAAGAAAATAATTACTGTCTGGCATTTCAAATTATTCAATGCAACTACCAAAAAGAATTGTCATTAAAGCCATTAAGTCTGTTTAAATGTTCACGCTTATAGAAAACTGTTAATCTTCAAGTAGATATAACCTGTTAACCAGCAGTTTTCGAATTTGTATGTAAGGAAACATACAATCAATTATTCCAATTTTATGTAAAGAATTACACAACGATTCATTCTTGTTGTATCTAAAGAAATATACAATGAATGCTTCATTCTTATTGTATCTGGTATAAAAGACTTTCCTGTAAAGAGGACGTGAAAAGATTATTTAATAACCGTAGAGATTTTTGTGGGAATATTGTTGCGCAACACATTTTCATTATTCTTTCAATATTTATGATCCATTTCAATTACATCTCAAATTTATTCAATTAAATCCATGTCTATCTGCTTTTATCACATTATTATTTCTCTATGCTTATTGAAAATCAATTAAGCTTTTTAAAATTTTTATGTAGTGTTGTATCATAACATAAAATATTTGTTATTACATATGATGGCGTATGTATTTGTTATTACTGACTCTAATGATATACATTTTACAAAGTAATATGATGCAATTTTTTGAGTAACTTTTAACATTAAAGCAGCAACACGATTCAAATTTAGTTTAATAAAAAGAGTAAATATTTATATATAAAAAAATATTTCATGATGGTGTTTCTTAATGAAACCTATGTCAATAAGGTGCTAATGGGGATGTCTATGTATTTTTTTCTACAATATGTATTACCAAAACACGTTCTATTTTAAAATTGCACTTAACAAAGCAGATGCAGATGTGCTACTAAATAATATATTAAAAATAAAAAAAAATGTATTTGGAGTAACACGCATTCCCGAACAAAAATTTACTATTATACAAAAATTTACTTCCACTAATATTTTTTTACTTAAAAAATATCGATAAATAAAAACCATTTTTGCTCTTATTCATAAAAAAATAAATAAATAAATAAAAAAATATTACAAATATTTATTAAATTAATCTAATACCGCGCTTCCAATTGTTTATTGGCCTTTTTATTTTATTCTGTTATCTATTTTTTATTATTTATAAACAAATGAAGCATTAAAAGTTTATTTTGGGTACCAAACAACATGAGTATATGTTTACGGTCAATCAAAATGTATTCACCAGAACTGCTTCCAAACCAAATTTTAGTCAAATCGGTCGGAAAATGCGCTAACTCGCTTAAAACAGACAGCATTTTTTATCAGAAGTTGCAGACTTGACTTTCTAAGTCAAAATTCAGAAAATTCCAATTACTCATATCAATCTCTAATTGTCTTTTGCAACCTTTGCAATTCATTTTGTCAATTTCAAAACTTAACAATGAATGCTTAAATGAGAAATGCCAAAGAACAGATAAATCTCAGTGAATTTAAAGAGCTACAAATAGCACTTAAGGAGCCATCTTTATCAATATCTTTGGTTAATTTTTATCTGGAATGTATATGAAGAGAAATATTTGAGTCTTCCTCGCCTTTATCGTTAATTAGCAGGCATCAGCGAAACATGCACTTTGGAAAACTTGGTTCATCTTTGCACAGCAGTCATTAGAAGTCGTGTCCTTTAACTCCCTCAAATAAAGCGAGAAAACCCAATTCTTTTCTGTAACGACTTTTACACCGCCTGCATTTATATAAAAAGTTGAAAATGTAGCTCATGGCTGTTTTCTCATACATGCTATGACATAAAATGTCATATCATTATTACATATGACGGTTTTATCTATTTGTTATTATTGACTCGTCTAATGATATGTTCATTTTACAAAGCAACATAATGTCATTTTTTGAATAAGTTTTAACATTAAAGCCTGAGCATCATTCAGATTTAGTTTATTAAAAAGATTAAATATTAGATATAAAAAATATTTCATACTGTTTTTTTTAATGTAGACTAGATCCTATGCAATAAAGGGCTGATTTGGATATCTATGTATTTTTTTTTCTACAGAATTTATTACCCCAAACATATTATAGTTGAAAATTACACTCAACAAATCATATTTGGGTATTACTAAATAATAAATTAAAATAAAAAAAATTCGTAAGCAAACATTAACTGGAGTAACACGCATTCGTAAGCAAACATTTTTATCCTTGAATATAAAAATAATCGATAAATAAAAACCATTTTTATCCTTATTTATAACATGAATTTAAAAAAAAAACTAAAAAAAAAAAAAAAAATTATTTAAATTAATCTTACTACGTGCCTCCAATTGTTTATTGTCTTTTTTATTCTATTCAATTATTTATTTTTTTTATTTATAAACAAATGAAACATTAAAGATTTCTTTTGGGGGCACAACACACAGATAGAATGGGTGTATGTGTGGATATCAATCTCTAATTGCCTTCTGCAACCTTTGCAATTCATTTTGACTATTTTAAAACTTAACAATGAATGCTTAAATTAGAAATGTCAAAGAACAGATAAATCTCAGTGAATTTAAAGAGTCACAAATAGCACTTACGGAGCCATCTTTATCAATATCCTTTGCTAATTTTTATCTGGAATGTATGTGAAAAGAAAAATTGAATCCTTCCTTGACTTTAGCGTTAATTAGTAGACATCAGGGAGACATGCACTTCGGAAAATTTCGTTCATCTTTGCACCGCAGTCATTAGAAGTCGTGTCCTTTAACTCTCTCGAATAAAGCCCGTCTCGAGAAAACACAATTCTTTTCAGTAACGAGTTTTACAGCGGCCTTCATTTATTTAAAAAGTTGAAAATATAACTTATGGCTGCTTTCTCAGACACGCTTTTGCTAAGAGAAGCATGCTATGTTTAATAAAGTATTGGAGGGTTATTCAGTGTCAACGCAAAACTTATCGGTTCTTTTTTAATGTTAAAAGTTTACTGAACATGCATTGCTTTAAATATGCCAAACGCAAAGGATGCAGAATAGAAGAATGTTAGCTGCCCACATAAAAACTAGTTAAGGGAATTTTATAATGTTTGCTATAAGCCAAAATAATAAAAAATTGCATTAGACTAAAATTTTTCCTTAGAATTATAATTAACTTAATATGTCTCACATATTTTCCTTTAATTAAGAAATAGTTTTATTTTTATAAAAACCGTAAAGAAAAGCTCTTTTAGTTGAAACTTTTCATGCTTATAAAAAAGAGCAATAATTTAAATGTAAAATATCAAGAGAGTATTAGTTAACATTATTATTGAGTAGTTAATTTTTATCCTATATAAATTTGGTTTTTAATTAGTAGAGAAACGAAATTTCTATCCCAAGATTGTAATAAATATTCACCTTATTATGGCCAGTGAATAATTTAAATTGATTTCATAAAAAAAAAAAAAAAAAAAAAAAAAAAAAGGCATGGAAAATTTCCAGAAAAAAATAATATTTGGAATAATATTATATAAAATTAAAAAATTTCATCAAATATGAATAAAATTAATTTTTATGCAACTAGAGGGCTTAAGTTTCTTTTTGAAAAATATACATTTTTAATTAAAAATAAATTGAATCGATAAAAAATTATTGAAAAAAATATTCCATTAGTAGTACTGCTTCGTTAATTTTTAAAATTAGGACAGCTAGTTTTAACATGAATAATTAAAAAAAATATTTATTGCTCATACGATCTTTAAATCATTTGAAGTGAAATTAATATATGTTTTTAGGATAATTTAATTTTTATGCACTATAATTTGGGAAGGAATAAAAATGAGAATATTATAAAATACATACTGAATGGTAATTATTAATTCTTTCGAAATCTTAATCAGTTCACATAACATGACTTTATAGTCCAAATTTGTTCACTTACTTATCTGTGTTCTTTTTGTTATCTGAATGCACTTTTTAAATTAAACCTCAAGTCTGACATCAAGATAAAAAAAATATTAAAAGTCGAGTAAATGGTTATAATACTATCAAATGCCCGACTCGAGACTCGAGTCCCGATGGTGCCATGGATATTTGTAGCAATCCGGAATCCATTTTAAACAGTAGGTCCCAGTGTAGCAGGATCGTAGAGCGTTTTGGTGGTAGTGTTATTCCGCGTCCATAACTAATCTTCAAGCTACGTGCACCTCCTGGGTGAGTAAGGTCAATGGCGCGCTTGCCTTAAGGCATCCAAGACAACTGTCTAAGTGTTTGCTAACTGCATTAGAAAAAAAAAAACTCTGAAGGAATCAACTTTTTATATATCAAATAAAAAATATATTTGAATGAACGGTTAAAGTAATTGATTCTGCCTTTCAATTCCAGTGCACCAATTTTTTTTCTATCCCCCACGGTAAAATTTCCACCCTTTTCACTATTCAGTATCGACTGCCTGAAATGTATTTCACATTGAAACATCACTTCCAAAACGACAGGGAAATTTTTTATGGACAGATTTCAAAGAAACACAATAAAAGTCGCCATGCTGTTCTCCATTCCATCATTCGCGATATCCAAAGTGACACGTGACACTGGATCCGGAGAAAGGAATTTAGATCCCCCCCGCTTTTTTTTTTTATGGGAAGCACTGCAAAAGAAAAGTAAAGTAAAAAGTTGTTTATGTAAGCTGTTTTCTTTCGAAGAACTAAAGCCTGTTTTCTGCTGGAGGTAGTCTTAAACCTCGAAAACCAATCCTCGAGATTTGCTGTGCGGAGTTTGACATGTCGTCTGTGATGCAAATGAGCATTATTTTTACATTTAAGAAAGAATTTAAATTCTGGAGGAAAAAAAATGTACCGTCCTTTTTGACAGGAAAGTGTTCGTTTTAAACTTATATATTTGTGTTTATTTATATGTCGAAAACAGTTTAGTGTAAATATTTACTTTAGACATTTTTAGAAACATTGCTAACTTTTTTTTAAAATTTGTAGGACAAAAGAATGAATTTAAACTAATTGTTTTAATTCCTTTGGCTTTCATGTGGTTAAGAAAAGTGTTACTATCTCGTATTTCAAAATATTAAATGTAGTTGCCAAAAAGAAAACTGTTCATTAAAACCATTAGAACTGTTTAAATGTTCATGATTGCAGAAAACTGTTAATCTTCAAGTAGATACACCTACGTAATTAGCAGTTTTCCAATTTGTATGAAAGGAAACGTAGAATAAGAATGAACCATTCAATTAGGTATAAGAAAACTTTCCTATAAGGATGATGTGAAAGTATTATTCAATTACAATAGAAATGTATTATTCTTTCAATAATTATGATTCATCTTAATTAAATCTTAAAGTTATTTAATTAAGTCCCTGTCTAGCTGCTTTTATTACATTATTATCTCACTATGCTTACTGAATATCAATTACACTTTTTAAAATATTTATTATCATGACAAAAAATATTTGTTATTACATATAACGGCGTTATATATTTGTTATTATTGACTCGTCTAATGATATGTAGATTTTACAAAGCAGTATAATGCCATTTTCTGAGAAAGTTTTAACATTAAAGCATGAGCATGATTCAGATTTAGTTTAATTAAAAGAGTAAATATTTAAATATTATAAATTAAATTTCATACAGTTTTTTTATTATTATTATTTTAATGTACACTAGATGAGATAGATTCTACGTCAATAATGGGCTAATTTGGATGTCTATGTATTTTTTTCTACAGTATTTATTACCAAAATCACGTTCTGTTTTAAAATTACACTCGACAAAGAAGATGTGATTATTAACATATAAATAAAATCAAAAAATGCATTTGGATCAACACACATTTGTGAGCAAACATATTTATACCTTTTTGTCCTTATTTATAACAAAAATTGAAAAAAATATTAAAAATACTTATTAAATTATTTATTGGCTTTTTTATTCTATTCTATTATTTATTTTTTATTATTTATAAAAAAACGAAACTGTGAAAGTTTATTTTGGGCATCCAGAGGCAATGAGTATACATGTGGATAAATATCGCTAATTGTCTTAGATAGATTTTAAATTAGAGATCAGATTAGGATTAGCGATCAGATTAGATTTTAGATCTTTTAGATTATTCTTTTGACAATTTAAAAAACTTAACAATGAATGTTGAAATTAGAAATGTCAAAGAACAGATAACTTAAAATTAATATCAGTGAATTTTAAGAGTTACAAATAGCACTTAAGCAGCAATCTTTATCAATATCATTTGCTAATTTTTATCAGGAATGTATATGAAAAGAAAACTTTGAGTTCTTCCTTACCGCCGGCGTTAATTAGTAGACATCAGTGAAACATGCACTTCGGAAAACTTCGTTCATCTTTGTACCACAGTCATTAAAAGTCATGAACTTTAACTCTCTCAAATAATGCCTGTCTCGAGAAAACCCAATTCTTTTCGGTAACGAGTTTTACACCAGCCTCCATTTATTTAAAAAGTTGAAAATGTAACTTATGGCTGCTTTCTGATACACGCTTTTGCTAAGAGAAGCATGCTATGTTTAATAAAGTATTGGATGGTTATTCAGTGTCAACGCAAAACTTATCGGTTCTTTTTAAATGCTATAAGTTTACTGAACATGCATTGCTTTAAATATGTCAAACGCAAAGGATGCAGAATAGAAGAATGTTAGCTGCCCACATAAAAACTAGTTAAGGGAATTTTATAATGTTTGTTATAAGCCAAAATAATAAAAAAGTAGTATTAGACTAACATTTTTCCTTAGAATTATAATTAACTTAATATGCCTCAGCTATTTTCCTTTAATTAAGAAATAGTTTTTTTTTTATAAAAACCACAACGAAAACCCTTGCAGTTGAAACTTTTTATGCTTATAAAATGATGATGTGAAAATATTATTTAATTACAATAGAAATGTATTATTCTTTTAATTTTTATGAGTCATCTTAATTAAATCTTAAAGTTATTTAATTAAGTCCACGTCTAGCTGCTTTTTATCACATTATTATTTCACTATGCTTACTGAATATCAAATAATCTTTTTAAATATTTATTAGCTGGACATAAAATATTTGTTATTGCATATGTCGGCGTTGTATATTTCTTATTATTGACTCACCTGTTGACATGTATAATTTGAAAATGCCGTTTTTTGACAAAGTTTTAACAAAAAAGCAAAATCCTGATTCAAATTTAGTTTCTTAAAAAAAATTAATATTTAATTAAAAAAAGTATTTCCTATTGTTTTTTTTATTCTAGACTATATTCTAATTTAGATGTCTATGTATTTTTTTCTACAATATTTATTACTAAAAGCACGTTCTTTTTTAAAAGTACACTCTACAAAGCAGATATGGCTGTTATTAAATAACATATTAAACTAAAAAAATGTATTTGGATTAACATACATTTGAGAGCAAAAATTTATTTTACTTGAATTTAAAAAATATCGATAAAATATTGAAAACCGTTTTTGCCCTTATTTATAATAAAAATTTTTTAAAATAATAAAAATATTTATTAAATTAATCAAATATCATATCTCCAACTACTTATTGGCTCCTTTATTCTAATCTATTATTTATTTTTCATTATTTATAAACAAATGAAACATTAAAGATTAATTTTGTTAACCCAATAGTCAGATGCAATGAGTATACATGTGGACAAGTATCTCTAATTGTCTTCTGTAATATTTTAGATTTCTTTTGACAATTTTAAAACTTAACAAGGAATGCTTAAATTAGAAATGACAAACAACACATAACTTAAGATAAATCTCAGTTAATTTAGTGTTGCAAATAGCACTTAAGGAGCCATCTTTATAAATATCCTTTCGTTAATTTTTATCTGGAATGTATAGGAAAAGAAAAATGGAGTTCTTCCATGCCTTTAGCGTTAATTAGTAGACAACAGTGAAACATTCACTTTGGAAAACTTCGCTCATCTTTAAACCGAAGTCCTTTAACTCTCTCAAATAAAGCTCGTCTCGAGAAAACCCAATTCTTCTCGGTAACGAGTTTTACACCGGCCTTCATTTATTTAAAAAGTTGAAAACGCAACTTATGTTTGCTTTCTCATACACGCTCTTGCTAAGAGAAGCATGCTATGTTTAATAAAGTATTGGAGGGTTATTCAGTGTCAACGCAAAACTTATTTCTTTTTAAACGATAAAAGTTTACTGAATATACACGGCTTTAAATATGCAAAACGTAAAGGATGCAGCAATAGAAGAATGTTAGCTGGCCACATAAAAACTCGTTAAGGGAATTTTATATTGCTTGTTATAAGCCAAAAGAATAAAAAAAATAGCATTAGACTAAAATTTTTCCTTAGAATTATAATTAACTTAATATGACTCACATATTTTCCTTTAATTAAGAAATAGTTTTATTTTTATAAGAACCATAACGAAAAGCTTTTGCAGTTGAAGCTTTTTATGCTTATAAAAAAAAGCAATAATTCAAACATAAAACATCAAGAGAGCATTAATTAACATTACATTGTGTAATTAATTTTCTTTCTTATATAAATTTGGTTTTTAATTAGTTATGTAACGAAATTTCTATCCCAAAATTGTAATAAATATTAACCATATTATGGCTAGTGAAAAATTTAATTAGATTTCATTAAAAACTGTAAATTTCCAGAAAAAAATCATATTCGAGATAATATTTTATAAAATAAAAAGATTTCATCAAATCTGAATAAAATTAATTTTATTGAATTTGATGGCTTAAGTTTCTTTTGGAAAAATATACATTTTTAATTAAAAATAAATTGAATCTGTAAAAAATTATTGATAGAAATTTCCCATTAGTGATACTGTTGCTTTAATTTTTAAAATTTTGAATGCTAGTTTTAATATGAATAATTAAAAAAATATTTATTGCTCATAAGATCTTTCGTATGAAGTAAAATTAATTTTTTTTTTTTTTTTTTTTAGGAAAATGTAATCTTTATGAGCTATACTTGGGAAGTAATGTAAATGAGAATATTATAAAATACATACTGAATGGTAAGTACCAATTCTTTTGAAATCTTAATCAGTTCATGTAACATGGCTTTATAGTCCAAATTTGTTAACTTAATCATCTATGTTTTTTTTTTTTACACGATTGTTCTTCATAAATTAAAAATCAAATGGTGGATTGATGTAGTTTAGTTTTTTTTTCTATTTTTTATCTATTTTTTTTTTATCTGAATATACGTCATAAATGAAACATCAAGTCTGACATTAATATTAAAAAACTATTAAAGGTTTAGTACATCATTATAATGCTATCAAATGCCCGACTCGTAGCTCAGTGGCAACGCACGCCGCTGGTGAGCATGAGGGCTGAGGTTCCATTCGCTGGCGGCATTGTTGTAGACACTGTTTCAAAAACGATGACGCTTTTTTCTGAGTTTTCTCCCATACGATACTCAAATTTGGAATAGTTCCCCCTAAGCACCCTTCCGGATGGCACTGCCTTCTTCCTTCAGCGGCTCGGTGCCAAGTCAGATTTCTACCTACGGGTGCTCCATCACAACAGAAATTGTCTCCCCTTTCCCTCCGTCCATGAGTGATGACTCATGCGGTGTCCGTCCCGTGCCACCGGACATTAAGGATGAGTCACAACATACTATTAAATACAAATTAGAATGAAATCTGATGGATATAAAAGGATAACTATAGTTTATTATTAGAAAAGTGGGAGAGTTTGGTTTGAAACTCAGCCAACAGGTTTGTAGCTATGGTGGAGTTGAACACGTTAAAGTCATATTTCAGAAAAATTATTTCAGTTGCGCAAAGATGAAGAGATGAGGATATGAGCTTCTCATAAGTCATCCCTGGCATAATCGTTTCACATTGTTATAATACAATATCATGAGACCCCCCTGAACATTTGATTCGATCAGGCAGAAAAATCATCGAAATAAAAAATTATCTTTCGAAGATCAATTAATTAACCTATAAAATAAAGTTTTTTACTATTTAGTATTTAAATTACTATTTACTATTTACTATTATATTACTATTACTATTTACTAATTTTACTATTTAGTATTTAAATTGCATTTCTAGAACATTTTAATTGCATTTCATCTTTCATTTTTAAATTGTCTGTGAAGTATACTTTTTTTTTTTTTTTTTTTTTTTGTAAATTGTATACATTTTTCAATTATTTTTCTAATACTCAATTTAGCTAACACCGTGTTGTCTAATGACACTACTAAACCAATCACCCCTTCCAACGGCAATTGCTATGCTGCGAAATTTTTCGTTCGCCCTTCTGTCTCTTAAAGCCTTATCAGCTTAATTTCAACATGGAGCAAATAAAGGAGCTTCACGGAAACAAACAACAGAGAGTAAACGGCCGTTGCCTTTCAGAGAGAGAGTTCATCGACTATTCCTCATCCAACGATATGCATAAATTAAAATGAACAAAGAACCAAATTTTAATATTTCACTGAACCCAAAAAGAATAATTTTTCTTGTCTACAGATTTATTATGCTCATGCCTATCTTTATAACGAGGGGCCAGGAAGGGCCGATACCACAGCCGCTCGGTACCACAGGTTTCAGTTTCGAGTCACGGGGTTCCATGGATGTTTCTAGTGGTTCGTAATCCACCTTAAACCCTATTGGCTCATAAGGTAAGTACATCACATAAAGTAGTCCGTCACATGCAATAGTATATATATATATGTGTGTGTGTGTGTGTGTGTGTGTGTAACGGCCTTTACAGGTATATGCATCCTTTAAAGTTTCAATTTAAACATATCTGGACCTTTTTTTCAATATTTCCTCTATTTTTAAAGATAATCTAAAAGATGCATCATCAAGAATTTTCTGTAATAAAAATTTGAAACCTATTACGAATGGATAATCAACATTTTAAAGTACGGACATTTTTTTATATTATATTTTTTCTAGTTCTTTCGAAATCAGCCGAATAATCTTTCGCTTATTATTCAATTCCTTCTATTAGCTCACATTCTCCCTCTATATATCTTGTTCAAATAGATTGCCGTTCTTAAAATACTTTTTATTCATCCCCTCAAGTTCAAATACATTTTTTTTAAACTTGTAGGGGAGGACACTGGATGTTCAAACAGTTTTTTCAAATATTAATATCAGTAATTAAATTTATTTCATTACTTTTAGTTTTTTTTTTTTTTGAGATTTCAGTTGCATATGTCTAACAATAGATGGCACCAGAAAAACTTTAAAAAATGAATGAAAATTATTTATAAAGAACTTTCTGCAATACAATGAAAAAAAAAAAGTTGGAATTAACTTAAAATTTATTTTTTATATTACTTGTTTTTAAAATATCTCTGCAAAGCGATATAGACAAAGTTGGATTTTAGATTGCTGAAAATTATTTCAGAATAAATCCTTTCATATTTTTGTATGAAGAATATTTTTAAAAGTGACTTTTAAATTAAATATCACAATGGCACACACACATATATATATATATATAGATAGATATATGCATTTATATGTGTGTGTATCAATATACACCATTTATATTAATATAAAAAATTAGAAAACTTATTTTCATTATTAAATTCACATGAATAAAGATGATTTGAATTGAATTACTTAGTATTTAGTATTTTAAAAGTAAATTTAATATAATTTAAAATAAAAAAAGAATATTTTTTTTGGAGATTATATTTATTTATTAATAAAAATAAAATTTATTGCAGTTTTTTTTATTCATTAGATTTATTATTAATATAGATGCAGTGTAGTTCAGTTAGTATCTTTTGCAGTGTAGCGTAATTTATCTAGTTATTTAACATGCTCATTGTTAATATTAAATTTGATACACGTTAAGATGTTAACATCTAATTTCATTTATGAAAATTAGGTCACATCTAATTAGCTCTATGATAAAAAACACACAACTCAACCGGTTACAACTAATTTAATCGATGATAATCTGTTAACATCCAATTTGACCAATTATAACCTGTTTGATATCTAATTTGGTCTGTGTTAATCTGTTAATTTCTTTATTACTGGAACACCTCTTCGGGACGCCAACTTTCTTGCATTGTTAGAAAATAGAGGAAAATGCTTAACCAGAAAGCTTCTAAAAGTTATTGCCTCAAAGGCCCATATTATATGAAATTATCTTCAAAATGTCTCCCCGATATTCATTAGAGGTTGAAAAGTGTGAGATTTTCTGTCAAATCTCCACCAAATCTACTCAAAATATTGGCTTCAATGAAATGCTATTTGTGAAACTCGGTGTCTTCCAGTTATGTACTGAACCAATGAATAAACTCGTAGGATGCTTGGGTTTGTCGCTCATCAATTACCTGTTGAAAGCGTATTGTAGCGTGTTCAATGGTAGAGCGAAGAAACTCTCGAAGAATTTCAACAACATGGCGTGCAATGCTGGATTTCTACTCAGGTAAAGTCCTAATTCCTCTTCTATAAAAGGGACCTTTTATGAATCCTAATTTGAATTTATTGCTATTTATTAATTTATTATTTATTATCCTTTTAGGAATTGCCCTTTAGTGGCCAAGATTTGAATTATTTTTTTTATTACAGAAATCTCTTCTCCGTAGTCCGTATATCGTATATACCAAGTTTCATCAAAATCCGCTAAATAGAATGTATTATAAAGGGGTCTGAATAGGGTCACTTTAATTATAACCACCTATATTAAATCGAGAACCAGTCTCCAGAACAACAGTGAAAGAAGAAAATCCAGAAAAGGCAGTTGCACATTCAATTCGTTTAACACATCCCAGAATGACTTCTTGCATAATTGTTTTGATTGTTGCTCTACGGTCATCTCGTGCACACGTGGGCTAAACAGACCGGGAACTACGGCTTAAAGTGGATTCTGAGCCATACACAAACATCCATACCACAGCCAGGATTTTTACCTGAAGCCTAGGATACTATAGGCCAGAGCGCCAACCACTTGGCCACCAGACCTCGAACTTGTAGAATGACTCTGCTCCAGTAAGTCAGCGAATTTATTTTAATTATAAGAATAAAAATTCTTTTATTAAAAGACGATGTGCTAAAATTCAGGGCAATTTCAAATACGTACCCAATACTTTTTTGTTACAAAATTCAGATATATTAAATCGAAAACCAGTCTTCAGAACAGCAGTCAAAGAAGAAAATTCAGAAAGGCAGTTGTACATTCAATTCGTTTACTTTATGAACCATTTGAGGAGGCCGATATCATGGGCAAGAAGAAACAGAGAGAAGATTCAGTGGCGAAGTGAGTGACAAGATCTCTTCAGGAACAAATCTTTTAACACGATTTCGACACTGAGGCACCACCGATGGGGCATTATTTCTTCTTGCTGTGTTCCATTATCCAATAAAAGGGAGTGAAAGAGCTTTTGTTTCTGCTCGTTCAATACCATCATCCAGAATGAACCCTCTAAATGAATGGACCCAGGGTGACAGAAACGACGGAAATCTTTCCGCGAGCATTTTTCAACCGAGAAACCAATACTTTTGCTCAGTGTTATTACTTCTGTGTATGGCCCACATTTTCTCGTATTTAGGAAACACTCTCCAGTCTGGGTCAGCGCTAATAGTAATGGGAATCTATAGAAATGCGAATGGTACAAAGTATAGTTAACTTCGAAATAGCTTGTTATTATAGCTATGCTGGATTAGAACCTTATTTTAACCTAATCATATTTGGAAAAAGTTTGCTATTTTTAATGGGATATTTTCATTTACAACAGGGTCTGTTTATTTATGTAGTTTTTAGAATTCTGAGAAATTGAAATAAGGTCATTTGCCGCTGAAACGGCAGAATTTCGTAGTATAATTCATTACAGGGGTGGCCAACTCGCGTCCCGCCTTGAACATTTTTGCGGTCCTTGAGAATTATCACACTTTCCCAAAATATATTTATTTTATAATCACCAAAGTACTGAAAACCAATATATTAAAAAATGCATCACTTGTGTGTAATATTATTTTAAAATCAGGATTAATTTTTTCTCTTAAACAGGCAATATCTGTCATATATATGACAGAAAGTTGCCTGTTTTATTTATAAGTTACAGTTATGAGTTCGGAGAATGATTAAATTATATTCTGCGAACTCATGATGCGCACACATCTTGGAACACATAATATAACAGGTTCTGTGTTTCATTTTAGGTACAAAGTTGATTATTGATAGCAGAGCAGACTCTTAATTCAAGTTGTTAGCACTATTGGTTCAACTTACACCTACGAACCTTTTTTTTCTAAAATGAAATGGACCCAACCTAAAACACGCCCAAACATAACGGACGCTCACCTGCAACACTCATTACAATGTGACAATACCCAAATTTTAATTGATTTGCAAAGGTTCAGTGAAATAATGGAGAAACACATATCGCACTAGTAAAATAATTATTTTTTAATAATTTCATTTTTTTTATTTCGTTTATATTTATATGTTTTTTTATATATTCATTTTTAGTGTTATATTTTTCATTACAATATGCGTCTAGTATCATTATTTTTATACTATCTACGTTTACATGTAAGAATAAAAGTGAACATAATAGTAACTCATTATGTTTCAATTTTTCACTCCCCAAAAAAATGTCTACAGTGGATCTAAATCTAATACGGGGATATATAAATTTATATGTGGTCCGCGGAGTTAGGATGCATTTCCAAAGCGGCCCGCAAGATTATTTAGGTCGGTCAACCCTGGTTTAGAATAGACCACGAAAGTTGATATGTGAGACATCAACAAGAAGAAAAAAGCAGCAAGTAATTTAAAACTCAGGTACTGAATAACCGAAATGACAATCGATTGATGACAAACTGCACAATCTCGTTTTACAAACCAGTAACAATTAAGCACACCAACAAATGGAATTGAATTGTTCACCCATTTGAATGGGAACTTGAGCGTACTGTATTAGAAATTTAACATTTAATACGATTATCGATGTAATTCGACGCTCAGTTCCTTTTTCAAATTCAGTACTGCAGCGCACGTCGTCAGTATAACTGCATTCATGTTCGTTTACAAACACATAAAGAGTAGAATAAAATCATTTGGGATGCATTTATAACACAAAATTTCAAGCATTTGTTTAAGCTACGAATCGCATTCATACTCAACGAATGTGATTCTTGTAATTAACTATATATATTCACATATATATATTCTCATATATTCTCGTTATATATTCTCTTAGTCATTTGATAAGCCACTTGAACCATAAAAACTGTATAAGCCATTTTTGAGCTAAGCCACTTGATTTGTTTGCATGGAAATTTTTAACACGTCTCTCTTGTAGTATATTCATATTATATAATTATGTATGTAAAAGTTAAATCGTCATTAATTTTAAATGTAATAATCAACTTGTAATTTAAATTTAATTTACGTTCTTCCAATTTGGAATAGAGTTATGCAATTCATTTCGCAAAATAATGATACATTTAAATAATTACACGATTATCTATTTCTTCCATGCTATATTTCATTCATATTAAAATATTATCTTAAATGCAAATTTTTTTAAAGATAATTTTAATTTTACGCGTTTTTTAGAAATAACCTATAAAAATGTGTACTAGATATTTTTGTTAATTATCTATTACATTGTGCTATCAGTCAAGTGCAAAAGGTAGAAATTAACGTGTTTTTTTTTTGTCAAATGACTGACAACAAATAAAAAAATTGTCTATGCATAATTCATTTAAGGTCTACACGTTTATTGCATATTTTCCCTACTATAAATAGCGCAATGTTTTTGGTATCAGTTTTACCTTCATTTAATTAGCTTTAATCAGAACCAAAATGTTCACAAATTCAATGAAATCATCAAAACTTTGCAAATTATCAAGTAAACTTAAGTAGGTACTAAAGTTTGAGGTAAAGTTAAGTAGGGAAACTAAAGTATGAGAATTATCCTTTCAAAACATTAAATATCCTGTGTTAAATTACCCTATGCACTTATTTGACTGAAAAAGCTTTTTGAATAAAAATTCTAAAGTGCAGACTTATTTTACAGCACGCATTATGTTCTGCACATTCTTTTACTTACTCAACAATATTTTAAGGTGCTCTTTTTGTTAGAGGAATATTGTGGCAGTATTGGAAATACGAGCGCTTCCTTTATGAAAAAAAGAGGAAAAGTTTTCATAAAAAAAAAAAGCAAAAACTAGCCAAGAACTGCGTGTATAATATATAAGCACTAAAAGGTTTAATCATTTTTATCTTTCAGCATTTTTCAGTTTTTTAAAAAATGGGGGGAAAGTTTTCCATTATAAATTTTCTATAATTTCGTAGCTCAAGAAGTAATTTAAGAAATTATTCAAAAAAATATGTTCAGCATTTGAATTATGTCCTTCCAGTTTGGAAAGAAGTTTGTTGTACAGTTTTCAAATAGTTTGTCCCCGTAGATTTAGAAATCAAAATTGTATAATGGATCCCATGCATTCATAAATCCTTTCAATGCAATTTATACATTTATGTTTGATGGAATATAAATATAATTTATATTTCAAGGAATTTGTCTATATCTGTTGGAATATAATTGAATATTTCCTTTTAATGTAATTTTTCTAATCTTGAATAACAGTTATATCAAAATTTAACTTCGACATATTTATTAAAATTATTTTTTTTACTAATGCAGCTGGCAAACACTTACACAGTTGTCTTGGATGCCTTAAGGCAAGCGCTGCACCGACGTTACTCACTTAACTCAGGGAGCGCGTGTAACTTGAAGATAAGCCACGGACGCGGAGTAGCAATTCCCCCGCAAAATCTACGATCATATTAGATCGTGACCTACAGTTTAGAGTGGATTCCGAACCATTACAGGCATCCATGGCACCGCCGGAACTCGAACCCGAAACCTGCGGTACTGAGTGCAAGAGCGGCCACTCTGACTAACAATCAATCTCAAAATTTTCCATACATAATTTATTTAGGCCTAATATGTTTATTGCATATATTTTCTCCCATAAGATTTGAATAGCGTAATGTTTTTGGTTTCAGTTTTACTTTTATTTAATTAATTTTCATCAGAAGCAAAGTTCACAAATTCAATGAAATTATTGAAACTTTGCCAAAATATAAATGAAATTTACGTAGGTACTTGTGCATACAGAAAAGTTCGAAATTTATATTTTCAGAACAGTAAACATCCTATGCTAAAAACATCACTTATTTAACTGAAAAAGTTTTTGAATAAAAATTCTAAAGTGCAGACTTATTTTACAGCATGCATTATGTTCTGCACATTGTTTTATTTACTCAACAGCGTTTTAAGCTGCTCTTTTTGTTAGAGGGATTTTATAGCAATATTAGAAATACGAGCGTTTTCTTTAAGAAAAAAAAAAAAAAGGAAAAGTTTTCATGCAAAAAGTAAAAACAAGCCAAGAACTACGTGTATAAGATATAAGCACTAAAAGGTTTCACCATTTTTATATTTCAGCATTTTCCATATTTTTCAGCTTTTTAAAAAAAAGAATCAACTAGGGGAAAAGGTTTTCCATTATAAATTTTCTATAATTTCGTAGCACAAGAAGTAGCTTAGGAATTATTCAAAAAAATATGTTCAACTCATAACGCATTTAAATTATGTCCTTCCATTTTGGAAAGAAGTTTGTTGTACAATTTTGAAATAGTTTGTCCTCGTAGGACGCATACATTTAGAAATCAAAATGATATAATGGATGGCTTTAATTCAAAATCCTTTCAATACAATTTACATTTATGTTTGTTGGAATATAAATATAATTTATATTTCAAGGAATTTATTTATATTTGTTGGAATATACTTCCACATTTTCGTTTTATGTAATCTTTCTAATCTGGAATAATATTGATACCGAAATTTAATTTAGACATTTTTATAAAAAATCTAAGAAACAAATTTGTGCAAATTACTCCAAGAAAAATAATTCTCATTTCTATGAAATTTAGTCTTTTATTAATTATTTTAATGATCCACGGTATTCAAAATTTTGGAATACATTTAAGTAAATTGAAATAATATATTAGCATATTTTCAGGAATTTAAATTTATTATATATTGAAAAGATTAGTTATAAATATAAGACAGTCTGGTTATTATTGCTCATAAAACTGCAATACAAGAATATAAAATGAATGGAGGTTCGTTTTACAATAGAACAGGGGTCTCCAAACTTTTTCGGTCGCTGGCCAAAAATTGAAAGAAAAAAAAAAAAAAAATGTGGCGGGCAAAGAAAAATTTTAAAAACAATATACAAGTATTACAATTTAAATATGTTAATGAGCAGAATGAAATCGAGATTTCAGTTTTAAAAGTTCCTTATAGTGAGGTTCGAAGTGAGAACCTCACTATATGGAATCACAAAGGATCATCTGTCAGTCTACTTCTGAAATAATTCTTTCCAAGATTCATAGTTGTAAACACTTGTTCACATATATCAGATGAAGCAAACATAGCACTGATTTTCTGGCCGTGAGATATTGAATTTGGGAAACTTACTTTCGATATTGATTTGTAAAACTCTAACTTTGGCATATTTAGAAACAACTGCTTGAGATGATTGTTAGAATGTAACTCAATTAATTCAACTTGCAAATCCTTTTCGATTGAAAGCTGTCTGTGCTTGCTGTTTCCGTCGATTTAGGTTTTGTAGAACAAAAATAGAGAAAGTAAAAAGATCACCAGTCCTTTGAAAAAAGGAAGAAAAAAATAATATTTCCTCAAAGTAGAAAAGGAGATGGATATATAATGTATAAATTTATATTTCTTCTAATTTGCCTCGGACCGGAAAATTAAAATACTATCCGCGGGCCGTAGTTTGGAGACCCCCGCAATAGAACATCAAAAAGAATTAAAGGTTTTTTTGCTCATAATTCAATAATTAAATACAATATTTTTCTTTTATGAAACTGCTTTGTTATTTATTTAATTTTTTTTTAGCATTTACTTTAAAAAACAATTAAAATTTAAAAAAATATTTTAAGTCAATTCCGACTTTTTTTCCCCTAGGTTGCAGAAAAGTCCTTTACAAATAAAGTTGAAATTTTCCTTTTACATCTGGCGCCATCTATTGGCAGATACATGCAACTTAAATCTAAAAAAAATTTTAATGAATTAATTAAATTTAATTACTGAATTAATATTGGAAAATACTTCATTAACATCAAGTGTCATCCACTACAAGTTAGAAAAAAAATGTATTTGTACTTGAGTGGATGAATAAAAAGTGTTTTATGAACGATTGAAAATTTTAACAAGATATATATAGGGAGAATGTGAACTACGTAATAGTAGGAATTGAATAAGGCTAAGAATACCATGCGAAAAAGTAATGATTATCGAACAATAAAGTGCTAAACAATAAGTTCTGAACAATAAAGTATTTTTTATCAACATTGCACATTTCATGGCTTCTTGACATATAAATTTCCTTTAACATTACGATGCCTAACTTTCAAAGAATTCACGAAAGATGACACTTCAAACAAGAAGAAACCTAAAAGCCAATTTTTTTCCCCTGCAAAACAGAGTCTTACACATTCAGTGAGAAAACAGTTTTAACAACACTGTAACAGTAACTAAAAACTCTATTCTAATAAATCGCAACAAAGTATACAGACATTTCCTTTTTATTAAACTCTGAAATGTTATACACCTTTAACCTTTGAGAGATCTTCTTGTATCTATTAAAAATACTATATTTTTCCAAGATTTAAAGTATAAAGAAGGATTTACATTTTACATACCACTATTGAACACATCTTAAATTCAATTTGAGACCTTCCCCTTAACGAGTTGTTTAAATGAGAAACAGTATCCTGAATTGTATGTCCTGATCCTTAAAGCCATCCTAGATTGGTATTGAAGTAAAAGGAGGAGTAAAAAAAAACACAATGTTGTTTCAGCGTTCTGCGAGGTTGACTTTCAAATGCTATGGAATAGGATTAAGCAATGGTTCGCTGGCGCTCGGAGTTAGCATTTCTTCTACTAAAATGGACTGCTCATCCCAGACCATGTTTTGATAAGACAAGGCTGTCGCAGAATGTAGGGAGGATTTTCCATCACGTTTTGCAATTCAATGAACAAGACTGGTTTCTGGGGAGGGGGGATTATCTTTCCTGTTTTTCGACTGAATAAAGTGGAGAAGGATTCAGTCAGATAATTTTCACTTTTGATTTGCATTCATCTTAAAAATCGAGGTAATTAAGTTTTTAGATGGATCAACCACTGTATTTTCTTCTTGTAGACATATAAACTCATTATGCATAACACTGAACAAAAAGTGAGATAAAATTATATGGGCTTGATCAGCCGAGTGACTAAAGCTCGGCGCCACAGGTTTCGTGTTCGAGTTCCGGCGGTGCCATGGACGTTTGTTGTGGTTCGTAATCCACTTTAAACCGTAGGTCCCAGTCTCATATGACTGTTGGGCTTTGGGCTGATAATAATACCCAGTAAAAATAAAACATCTTCAGATGGCCTTGGCCCATCTTGGGGCTGTTGCGCCGATGAAGAAGACTTACTTTACTACTAAGTATTTTTATTCGTTTTAGAGGTAGGAAATCTTTGTGAATAAAAGATTTCTTGCAAATAATAGAAAAATTATAGAGATAATTGTAGAAGAAATTATAGAGTCTTCGACTAAATGTAAAATAGGCTGAGCAGAAGAAATCATAAAAATATTAATTGTTACTCCTTGTCCGTAGCTTATCTTCAAGCTACACACACCTCCTGGGTAGTGCTAAGTGAGTAATCTCGGTGCAGTGCATGCCTTAAGGCACCAAAGGACAACTGTCTAAATATTTGCCAGCTGCATTAGAAAAAAAAGTAATGAAGATTTATATTTGATGTTCAGAGTTAGACTGGAAATTTAGGTATCACTGCACCTATTAGGCTAATACTGGACACGAAAAACTCAAGGTATAGAATGCCACCCATTAGAAACATACTCCCCTACCCCAATCTCCCATATTTCATGACCTCTTGACATATACATTTTCCTTAACACTTCAAAGCCTCACTTTCAAAGAATTCGTGAAACATGACATTTCAAACAAGAGGAAACCTAAAAGCCAATTCTTTCCCTGCAAAACAGAGTCTTAAACATTCAGTTAGAAAACAGTTTCAGCGTCACCATAACGGTACGTAATAACTCTAGGCTAATAAATTCTACCAAAGTAAACAGACGTTTCTTTTTATTGAATTCAAAAATGTTATACAGCCCGAAAACTTTGAGCTGATCTTCTCGCATCTATTAAGAAATAATATATATTTCAAAGTTTTAAAGTATAAAGAAGGATTTACATTTTACATAGCGCTTTTGGCGAACATCTTAAATTCAATTTTAGACCTTCTCTTATAACGAGTCCTTTAAAGGAGAAACAGTATCTTGAATTTTATGTCCTGATCCTTAAAGCCACCCTAGATTGGTATGGAAGTAAAAGGAGGAGAAAAAAAAAGCATACATTGTTTCAACGTTCTGCGAGGTTGACTTTCAAATGCTGTGGAATAGGATTAAGCAGTGGTTCGCTTGAAGGTAGCATTTCTGAAATGGACTGCTTATCCCAGACCATGTTTTGATAAGACAAGGCTGTCGCAGAATGTAAGGAGGATTTTCCATTCTGTTTTGCAATTCTATGAATAAGACTGGTTTCTGGGGGGGATTATATTTCGTGTTTTTCGTCTTTATAAAGTGGAGAAGGATTTTGTCGAAAGTTCAGTCGAATAATTTTCACTTTTGAGTTGTATATATCTTAAAAATCGAAATTATTAAGTTTTTATATGGATCAGTCACTCTATGTATTTGGTTTCTTCATGTAGACATATATATTCCTGATGCATGCACTGAACAAAAGAAAGATAAACGTATGGGTCTGATTGGCCGTCGGAAGGTTGATTGAGCTCTGGCGCTCGGAGCCATAGGTTTCGGATTCGAGACCCGGCGGTACTATGAATGTTTGTAGTGGATCAGAATCCAGTTTAAGCCGTAGGTCCTGGTATAATATTACTGCAGAGCATTGGGCAGAGAGCAGATAACTCTACCCCGTAAAACGTCAGCGTCACGAATGCAAGTCCGACTTCTACCTACTGGTGCTCCGTGACAACAAAAGTTTCCCCCTTTCCTTCCTTCCATGAGATCATATGGGTTCATGTATTTTGTCTAGATGTTTACCACTACTACTACTACTACTACATCGTCACAAAGTAAACAGACATTTCTTTTTTTATTAAATTCTGAAATGTTATACGGCCTGAAACCTTTGAGCTGATCTTCTTGTATCTATTAAGAAATAATATATTTTTCAAAGTTTCAAAGTCTATAGAATGATTTACATATTACATACCGCTTTTTGAGAACATCTTAAATTCATTTTTAGACCTTTCCTGAACGAGTTCTTTAAAGGAGAAACAGTATCCTGAATTTTATGTCCTGATCCTTAAAGCCACCCTAGATTGGCATTGAAGTCAAAGGAGGACAAAAAAAAAGCATACATTGTTTCAAAGTTCTGCGAGGTTGACTTACAAATGCTATGGAATAGGATTAAGCAATGGTTCGCTGGGTTCTTGGAGGTAGTATTTCTGAAATGGACGACTCATTGCAGACCATGTTTTGATAAGACAAGGCTGTCGCAGAAGATGAGGAGGATTTTCCATTCCGTTTTTGCAATTTTATGAATAAGACTGGTTTCTGAGGGGATTATCTTTCATATTTTTCGACTCAATAAAGTGGAGAAGGATTGTGTAGAAAGTTCAGTCAGATAATTTTTACTTTTGAGTTCTGTTAATCTTAAAAACTTTTTTAGTTGGATCAGTCACTCTTTGACGTTGATTCATTATTCATTTATTATTTTGATTCATTCAAGTAATGATGCTGATTCATTATCATCAGCTGATTCAGTACTGAATGAGTAAGGAGACCATTATGATCCTAAGAAATTGAGATTGTCTATAGAATCCTCTCAGCTTAAAAGCAGTGCTTCTTCATATTGGATGTGAGAAATCTTCGATTCATTTTACCTATGGAGACAGTATGGCAACATTAAAATTTTTCTAGCGAAAATACAGCACAACAACATTGTTGGAATATTTGAATCGACTTGAAAGTTATACAATTTTGTTAGATTTTCAACAAGGATGTATTAAATATTTTTGTTTTCTTAGCAAATGATATATTTTGTAGGATTGTAGAAATGGCAAAATCATTTTGTTAAGAAGTAATAACCTAAAAAAAATATAATACCTAGGCAAAAAAAAAAATGTATCTTCTCAACTACTTTTAAATCCTGAATACGTAATCCTAATAAATCCTTTCTCGCTTTCACATTAAACTCGAATTAATGGAAAACTTTGTTAAGGAGATGGATAAATGTGGTCCAGGATTAAAGAAGAACTTCCTTGGGTTGATGAAGTTAAATTAAAAGAAGCCTACAAATAAAGGAGGTTATGAATGTGGAATTATGGATGTGGAATGAATCATTGTGAATCGAATTATAAGTCACCATTATGAATGTGGTTGGAAAAGCTGCATGGAATTTTAAACAAGTCTTCAATGCATTACTTTTAATATAAAAGCTGAAATCTATGCAGAAATAGTTTGAGAATTCCTTCAAAATTAAGAAGCTGTGAGAAACGACATGTCCCTAAAAATACATTTTCTGGATTTATATTTAGACTCCTTTTTGCAGAATCTCGGCGCTGTCAGCAATTCTACCAAGATATTTTCACAATAGAAAGATGCTATCAGGGAAAAATAAATTGAAAGTATATTTGCAGGTTATTGTAGGATACTATAAATGGATGTCCCTGAAGAAAACACAGTAAATATTCGCTAAAAACTTCATTTTTATTAAGATCAGTACATATTAGTAAATTATGTAAGACAAATCACTTTAAAGAACTTTTTAATTTTGCATTACAAAAAAATTACTCATTTAAAAAAAAAAAAAAAAATAAATAAATGATATGAAAATTTGAAATCAGGGCTAAATATTCCATAACTAATAGCCCTTAATTTAATAGAAACAGAACATTAAATTTTGTTGATCAGTGTTGTTTCAATGTGGCAGTGGTTTTTCCTTGACACGATATCTGGGGGTTAAAACTGAAAGTGGTCTAGATTTTGATGAAGAGAGCGAGCTGAAAGATAATAAAGAATGCATTGTAGTTAAGGATGGGTTATTTTTCCCTTTTAAGGATCAGAGTTAAGCTAATTAAGTTTTCTTTAACTCAAAACAGAAAACAAACTAAACGTTTCTTTAATTTACACTATTGTAAACATTTTAATTAGTCAAACAGAAAAAACTACTATAACAGAAAGTGTAACAAAAAAAAAATGTAAAGTTGTTCATAACTTAAATACAAAATAATAATAACATAAATAAATAATGGTCAAAAGTACAAAAATTAAGATCTAAAACTAATAATATTACATGTTCGTATTTTACAACCATCCTACCTGAGCCAGTCTTAAAGCAATGTATCAAATTATGTGCGGTGATATTTAAAAAAAAAAATGCCGTAATTGTGTGAAGCAAACCTACTTTTAGTAACAATACTATTCATAAAGCTTAAAAAACACAAAAATGTAATACTTTTTTAATTATGAAGATATACTAATGGACAATTTATGATGATATTTAACGAAGCAAACTAAAAGCAAACACCCAAAATAAAATTCTATTGTAAGGATTCGAATTAAATAATGATAAAGAAGAATAAATTCGAAGAATATATTCGAATAATAAGAAGAATTCGTTAATGATAAAGAAGAATACAACATACTAAAAACGAAATGATATTTCGGAAAATAAAAAATTACAACTAATCGACTATTTTTTCACATGTAATTTTGGGAAATTAATTGCCAAAAAAATAATTTTAAATAAAAAATTATGGATGCTATTGCCATATCTAACGTATGGTAAATAAAAAATTATTTATGCTATGGTCATATCTGTGATACGTTGTTTTAAACGTCTTACAAAATGTATCTTCTTAAAATTTCAGACAGACACATCAATCATTTTTTGAAATAATGTATTTTGCGTATACAATTTATGGCAAAAATTCAAACTTTTGAAAATGCATTTTTATGTTTTCTAAAATATTGTACAAATTCATACACTTGAAAACACCACAATAAAAGGTCACATCCTCCTTCTTCTGAAAATGATGACCTCTTTTTATATTAGATGTCCATAATTTTTTTTTTCTTCTTCTGGTATGTGTGTTGAAAACTGTTGTTTGAAGAGCCTCTATCGAAGTTTAACAATGCAACTATTAAGATTAATCTGTAATTTATTTAATATCCTCGAAAAGAAAAACCATCATTATATTTTACCAATAAGTGTAAACTAACTTCAAGATTTACATTTGTGCAAATAAATTTTTTGACACGATTAACCCTAAAACACAAGTGAAACTTTCATTGGCCCTTGGTGTCCGGCTATGAAGATATTTATTTGATATTTACTTAAGCATGCAAGGTTTTAAAGATATTTACTGATTGAAGCAATATCATACAAAAAAATTTTAAAGTATTAATAGTCTTTTGAAAGAGATCATCATTCAATTCTTTATGTATTTTATCATCAGCCAAAGCTTACTGGTATTTGAACGTATAAAGCAACTTTCATACGTTGAATTAATGATGTTGGAATCATAATAAACACATTTACAATTGATGCACTTTATGAATAAATATAATTCTTGTATTTATTTTATGATTAGTTTTATTCGTATTAGAGGTAAGTAATCCTTGTGAAAAAGATTTCTTACGAAAAATAGAAAAATCATAGAAGAGACCAAATTTTGAATCTTCCACTAAATGTAAAGTAGTATTCTGAGCAAAAGAACATCATAAAAATGTTAATTAGTAATTCCATATTAATAAATAGAAAATCAGTGATTTTTTTCAGTTTCAAAATTATTACAACGTGTCAAAAGCAACTCAAAATTTGTATCTTTGATTTACTAACAATTCTTTTACTGATCTTCACCAACTTTCTTGCCAAATCGATTACTTTGAAATTTTTTTCTTTTAAATTCTTTTAAAACTCTTTCCGCCTATTTATTTAACGAGAAATAGCAAATAGTTAAAAACTTGACTTGAATTTGAGATTTATGCTCGCGTTAGCTGCTTTATCTCAATTTATCCAATTACTCTCGAGAAGAAATCAGAAAATAAGAAAAGACAATACTAATAAAAACAGCTCTTCAGCTAATCATTGTACTTGAAGTGATTCCAAAAGTATTAATGAAAAAGCACGGAAATATTAAAAAAACAAAAAAAGCTTATATAGCACGTTAAGCAAAAATGTAAACATGAATTTAAAAAAAAAACTGCTATTGCCAAAACGTACTAAAATAACTACACTGAAACATTTAAATTAAAAAAAGACTAATGCAATTAGCAAATTACAAATAAAATTGTGATTTACCAAGTCGATCAATAATACTAATAATAAAAGCTAACTTCAGGTTCAAAACTGACTCCGAACCCCATTTTCTGTTTGAAAAAAGAGTTATCAGCTAATATTAAGAAATGAGATCATTTCCTACAACACAGGGCGCAATGATTTTTTGTTCAAATTTTCAGAACATTTTCTTTTTACTAAAATCAAAATAATAATCAATACATTTTTAGCTTGTTTTACTCATTTGTTATTAATTTGTAATAACAATATAAATCAATCCGCTCGTGTTACGCATTAGAATCAGAACTACAATCTAATGATTCAACACCCCATTTTAGAGATCAGTTTAAGATACATCGCTTCTAATATCACTGAAAATGTCACCCGCTGTGTCACCGTTTGAAAAAAAATGTAACGGAAAATAAATGCAAGCAATCACAAGCAAATAATAACGAGTAGCTTCTCGGCCATCCTTTAAATACATGAAGGTTTGGATTTTTGCTCTATGGTCATTTTGTGCACATTTTAAGCTAAACAGACCGGTACCTACAGATGAAAGTGGGTTCCGAACCACTCACAAACATCCATGCCACCTCCAGGTTCGAAGGCTTGTGGTACCAAAGGTCAGAGCGCTATCCAATTGGCCAACAGGCCACATATACATGAAATAGATCAACTCAAATGTTTGAAGTGTCTCTAACATGAAGACATGATGTTACCAGATGCACAAAATCACTAGTAAACTCCTGTTTGCTTTAGAATAATCCAAAAAAGAAGCACACAACGCATTTTTATTTCAGAATTAAAATTTATTTTCCGCACAAATTAACGCGTGGTCCGCTGTTACATAAGGAAAAAGGAACGAATTGGGCTTTAATCAATAGAAATAAATTGCGTTTCTTGAGTAAACAATTAAGAGCGGGGAAAAGTTTTCGAATTAAGAGCAGGTCTTTCTAGAGAGAGAGGCGGAAGATATTCCCTTCCCCTGAAGGAAAGTTCAAAGGCCACATTCACATGATAAATAACATTTACAAAACTTCTCCTCGACGAGCCCCCCCACACACGTTATGACATTCAATTCTTTGGGGTAAGAGGTTCGCTTTTCTTTCTCATCGTCACGTTCACACTCAATTTCCCCCCTAATGAATTTGCCCCAAATTCATCCAAGGGAGAGAAGATTTCATTTTTTTATATGTTTATCGTATGGAATTAGAATCCTTATAGAAAAAATCCTCATAGAAAAAAAATAATAAAAAAGACCCTTTATTTTTAATTTTTTTTTTTTTTTTTTTTTGTAAAGAGTTTTCTTTTTCAAAATTGCAATACAAGAAATTTGAATTTTAAAACGGACATTGGTAAAAGAATAATTAGATTTCGGGTTCACAAGAATATTTTTAAAAGTACAGATCCATTTCCTTAATCTGAAAATAAAAGTGTTTTTTTGTTCTGAAGCAGCTGGATAAAACTTAGACTGTTGTCTTGGATGCCTTAAGGCAAGCGCTGCTCCGACGTTACTTACTTAGCACTACCCAAGAAGTGCGTGAAGCTTGAAGATAAGCTACGGACGCTGAGTAACAATACTCCCGCAACGCTCCAAGATTCTGTACGGGTTAAAGTGAATTTCGAACTACGACAAACATCCATGGCACCGCCGGGACTCGAACCCGAAATCTGTGGTACCGAGCACCAGACACTCGGTCATTCAGCCCCACATAAGAGATAAAAGTAAACAAAAAAATAATATAATATATAATAATAAATATATATGGAAAATTGAGATGACTATGACTGAAAGTTTAAATTTTTATATGTAAATTAATGTTTCCGCTACTCATATACATCATTAGGAATCATAATTTTCATAATTTTTCTGTGTAAGAAGGAAAAACACTGAACAATAAAACAGTGATCAACTCAATTATTGGTGAAAGTTTAATTATTGTTTATTTGAGGTATTTTATGGATTCCATTTTTTTGAATTGAGAGTAGTTCATATTTCAAATTTCTGTATTTAACGATGCAACTATTACTACTACACCACACCATACCACACCACATCACTGTGCCTAGAGCTGAGTTGCCCATTTACAATTTAGGACTAATGTGGGTGAGAAGTCTGACTAGGCTTTGTGATGCTCTACAGTCATATTAAACAGGGACCTACAGCTTAAAGTGGGTTCCGAACCACTACAAACATTCATGGTACCATACGAACCCGAAACCTGCGGCACCAAGCGCTAGACACTCGGCCATTCAAGCCCCTGTATTTCACGATAGCTAAATTTCGACACCATATTTCTAACGGTTTCTTATCAAATTAAAATTTTCAATTTTTATCAAACATTACAGGTATCCAATAATTACCAATCCCTATCCAAAAATACCATCCCATCCAATTTGATAACAAAACAAAATTAATTATTCTCCTCTTTTCCTTTTACAATCACAGAATCCCTCTTGATAAAATATTTTTCCAATGTCTAGTATCGATGTAGATGAAAACACTCTCTTTTCTGATCACGAGGCAATTTTAATCGAATCGAGTTACCTGTTAACGTAACTGTTGGGTGAAATGAATCAAAGGGGAATAAACACGTCTCATTCAAAGATAACGCAACCCATCCCTGCATGCATATTTCCAGAACCGAAGCCCCCTCTCTACGCCCACGCAGATCATGCCCCGCGCCACCACAGACTGTTCACGGAGACAAATCGCTGGAAAATCGCACGCATTTACAAAGGCTTTCTAAATAGAGCCAACAAGAGATCTTTCTCCGAACTGAATACATCAGGCTCATTACGATGGAAAAATTGATAGGACAAAAGCAGGCTCTAAACATCAACATAAGAATTCATTTTCACTGTGCTTTCTTGTCTACGAAATCTTTGAAGCGTTCATTCCAGATAAGGGAAGGCAAAAAAAAAACGGTCTTCTTTAAACTGAATACAACACGAATCTTGCATCAGGAAAGATAAACAAAGAAAGACGATTCATTCATCAGAATTTTTCCTCCTTATATTTTTTGTCTTCAGATGGAAATTCAAATACCTCTCTAGCATTTTTTATCCAAGATTTTTTCTGTTTTTTTGTTCCAAGAGATTAGATTTTCTGGAATCCATTCATAAATAAACTATATCTCGGATAAATTAGAAAATATTGGATTGTTACATTATATTTGGAAGTAAAGGAAAATCGATGCGTTTAAAATAAAAGAAATGTCATATCCATATAATGAAGTATCGTATCGTTTATAATTGATACAATTGATAAACTTAATTGAATCATTTATTTATAACAATAAGGCAATGTCATCATCGCTTCCACCAATGTTGGATTTTCTTCATATACGAGACTCACTAATGTAAAAAAAATCAAAAATAATTCTCGTTCTTTACAATCTTTTCTGGATTCTTACAATCAATTAAATATATTAATATCAAAAATTAGAGTTATTTGATTTCCAATTTGTCCCGTACATAATAAAAGTCGTCCTGGTAGACAATGACACGTTGCACTCTCCGTTGTTGGCTATTTTTGTCTTACGAGATCCACTGATGTAAACATAAAAAGAATAAATAAAAGGCATTAGAGACAATTATTTCCTTTTCAATCTTATATGTATTTGTATAATCTGTTTTAGTTCTAATGCAGCTCGAAATACAGAGACAGTTAATCTTTACGACATAAGCAAGGGCTGCACCACTGTCATTGCACACTACCCAGGTGACACGTGTAGTGGAAGATATGACACGGACGCGAGTCACACTACCTCCACAACGCTCTACGATCCTATTAGACCGGGGCTTACGCTTTAACGTGGATTCCGAACCGCTGCAAACATCTATGGTACCACCAAACCTCGAACCTGAAATCTGTAGTACTGGGCTCCAGAGCGGTCTGCAGACCCCTATTTTTATAATCTATGAAATCAAAAATTAATGGTATCCAATACGCATTTTGATAACAAAAAAAAATTTATTATCTTCCTCTTTTCTATGTTCAATTACAGAATCCCTCTTGTTATAATATTTTTCCAAAGTTTAGCATCGATGTAAATGAAAACACTCTTGAGGCAATTTTAATCGAAAAGAGTTACCTGTTAACGTAACTGTTGAGGGAAATGAATAAAAGGGAATTAACACGCATTATTCAAAGATAAGGCAACACATCCCTGCATGTATATTTAAAGAACCGATGCCCCCTCTCTACGCCCACACAGATCATGCATCGCGCCACCACAGACTGTTCACGGAGACAAATCGTTGGAAAATCCCACGCAGTTACAAAGGCTTTCTAAATACAGAAGCCAACAAGAGATCTTTCCACGAACTGAATGCACCAGGCTCATTACGATGGAAAAATGCATAGGACAAAAGCAGGCTCTGACACAAACATAGAGAAATTTATTTCACTGTGCTTTCTTGTCTACAAAATCTTCGAAGCGTTCATTCCAGATAAGGGAAGGCAAAAAGTGGTCTTCTTTAAACTGAATACGATACAAATCTTACATCCATCAAGAAAGGAAAAACAAAGAAAGAGGAGCCATTCATCAGAATTTTCCCTCCTTATGTTTTTTTTTTGCCTTCAGATGGAAATACAAATATCGCTTAGTATCATTTTTTATCTAAGATTTTCTCTTTATTTTTTACCAATAGATTAGATTTTCTGGAATCCATTCATAAATAAACTATATCTCTTTCGGTTAAATTAGAAAATATTTGACTGTGTTAGATTAGAATAAAAACTCATTTGGAACTAAAGGAAAATCGATTAGTTTAAAATGTAATTCATATAACGAAGTATCGTATCGGTCTTTGCTAAATTTCACCCACATTGTGTCACAGCAGTTGTGTGGAATATTCTCATTCAAACCACTTATATTTAAGGGATTTCAATCTTTTTCTTAAAGGCCAACGGTAGTGCAATCCAACCTACAAATTTATGGTGCATATCTCCCATATTGGTACAGAAGCTGTCTGTTCGGTGTCGCTTATCAAGTTTCCAAATCTCATTCATCAAAACCTATTCTTCATTTACACAAATGCAAAATAAGTATAGAAATTTGGAATTTGATTAACTTACTTTTGTCTAATATATATTGCTTTTTCTATTCTTAAAAAAGAAGATTGATTGAAAAAGCATACCTTAAAATATTCTGTATAAAATCATATATATTCTGTAATAGTTCTTTAAATACGCCATGCTGTTCGTGTGATTCGGATCTAGTGATAGGCTCGATTCAAGTAAAGGTGTATCATTTACTTGTGTTTAATTCTTATTAAAAAAACACTTGCTGAATTAAAATTAAATATTGTTTACTGATTATCTGAAAATTTTATTCAATGTTTTAATGTTTTGTATTCACATATTTTCATTTATAATTTTAATTATTATACATAAAAATTCACTACTATATGAAGAAAGTGTAGTAAACTATTTTAAATGTAGCTATCTGCACTATGGTGAAATTACCGTGCACATTTACATAAGCCATTCTTTAACAAAACGGCACGTTTGTAGCAAATTCAGTTATATCCAAGCAGCCTCGCCAGGGACTTGCAATGCTACACCCACAATTTGCCATCTAGTTCACTTAATTCACCAAACAGATATATCCTAGAATTATGAAATAAATATATTTATAGGTTTTTTCAAAGTTTCTTTTTAGATTTTGGATTATTTATAATATGTATTTTATAATGGATTATTCATCACAATTTCCTTTCTTGTGTGGAGTGTACGTGTCGAGTTTTCTCATAAACAGAAGCAGAGTAGTAGCTCCTGAACTAGCATTTCTTGAACTGCATCATTCACAGAGCCCACGTTAAGACAAAATTTTAAGTGTACGCCGCTGTTGAAATATAAAGTGGCTGAATGCTCCGAGTTTGATTTATAGGCGATGGTCTTTTTGTGGTTTTCTTTTCTTGGTACTTCACATAAATCTGCCACTTACATTGATGATACCATTTGTCATGGAAAATAATGAAACTAATCTATCAGAAATAAAATGGACGGTAAGCAATTTCATCTTAAGTTTCGTCACAAATAAGTTTAATAAAAATAGGATTACAATTATGGATTTCAATTAAAAAACTCCTACATATAACGATTATCGTTACATGCATAACGATTTAGAAAAAAAAAGGAATTTACTTATTTCAGAAATAGTGTTTTATTTTTAAATATCCACCTTTGTGTTTTGTATAATTTATCCTTCAATATAATGTTAAAATCAATACAATATTATATGAATGGACATATTTATCTAAAAAATTAGGACATATTTATATGACATATTTAAAAAAAAAATTAAATAATAAAATGCCTTAACAATTTTTTCTCTGTTAGGGTTAAATAATCTGATTATAATATACAAACATTGAATTCATTTAAAAAAAAATATTGTTCATGCTATTTAAAAGTTACGTGTGCTTTTATAACATGAAAACTTTCAGAAATTGATCTCTAAATGTTTTCGGAAGGGTCTCTTAATCAGTGTGTAAGTTGTTCTAAGTGGTAAACGAGGTCCAGCTGGCATAAAAAAGTATAACGCTGAGCGTTATTTATCATTGTCAAAGTCAATGGTGACAGGTGACAAACTATCAAATCAGATAGTAACAACTTATAGCTTTTAGGCTTTATTTATCAGAAGAAATATTTTCCATTTCTTCTAAAATTTTCAATTACTCTTTTTAAATAGAAATAGTTCTAATTTTTATTGTTTTATTCGATCAAATTATAGAAAAAAATATAAAGATTCGTAGACAATAAAGAAAAAGAAATGCATTTTTTTACTCTTTAAATAAATGAAAACATTATTACTATTTTGCTGTCAATTTCAGTTTTTGTAATGACTTTTTAAACTGGTAAAAATTTTCAAATATTTAAAAAATTATAAATTATAAAAAATATTTCATTTCAAAATGAATATGGAAATTCAATTATTGTCTTTAAAATATGTTATTGCATACTTACCAAGTAATCAAAATATTAACATAAAATTACATTAATTTTTTCATGTTTTTGCTTACATATATAGAAAGGTATAACGATATATTTTAAGGCTCTAGTATTGTAGTATTCTAATTTTAAATATTATTATCAATATTAACATTTTTGAGCAATTCAGGTGAATAATGAACACTCATAACAATTAATTTACGAACTTTATTTTATTATTCCAATTTCTCTTAAATTTATATTTTCTAAAAAAGTACAATCAGTACAATTTTTGACATGCTGATGCAACACTTAAATATTTTATATTCTATATAACATTAATTATTACATATTATTTTATAATTATTTTGAACATTCAAACACGAAATAATATCTCATTTATTAAAAAATTACATTTTCTTTAATTGGTTTGTTAAACTTTTGTTTTCCAAAGTATATATATACACTGAAGTGACAAAAGTCATAGGATAGCAATATGCAAATTTTCAGATGGCAGTAGCATCGCGTAGAACAGGTATAAATGCGCAGTGCTTTCGCAGAGCTTTCATTTCTGTTCAAGTTATTCATGTGAAGAGGTTTTGACGTGATGATGACCGCACGACGGGAATTAACAGACTTTGAACGCGGAATGTTAGTTGGAGCTAGACGCATGGGTCATGCCTTTTCGGAAATCGTTACGGAATTCAATATTCCCAGATCCACTGTGTCAAGAGTGTGCCGAGAGTATGAAATTTCAGGCATAACATCCCACCATGGACAGCGCAGTGGTCGACCGCCTGCACTTAACGACCGAGACCGGCGACGTCTGCAAAGAGTCGTAAAGTCTAACAGACAAGCAACACTGCGTCAAATAACCGCAGAAATCAATGTGGGACGTACAAGGGACTTGTCTGTTAGAACTGTGTGGAGAAATTTTGGCTTTCTTGGGCTATTCCAGCAGAAGACCGACTCGAGTGCCTTTACTGACAGAATGGCATCGCTTGCAGCGACTCTCGTGGGCACGTGAGCATATCGGTTGGTCCCTAGATGAATGGAAAACCGTGACCTGGTCCGATGAGTTACGATTTCAGTTGGTAAGAGCTGATGGTAGGGTTCGAGTGTGACGCAGACCCCACGAAGCCATAGATCCAAACTGTCAGCAAGGCACTGTTCAAGCTGGTGGTGGCTCCGTAATGGTGTGGGCTGTTTTTTCATGGCATGGACTTGGTCCTCTGGTGCGACTGGACCGAACATTGACTGGAAATGCTTATGTTCAGCTACTTGGAGATCACTTGCAGCCATTCATGGACTTTATGTACCCAAACAACGATGGGATTTTTATGGATGACAATGCGCCATGTCACCGGGCCACAACTGTTCGCGATTGGTTTGAAGAACATTCTGGACAATTCCAACGAATGATCTGGCCACCTAGATCGCCCGACATGAATCCCATCGAGCATTTATGGGACATCATCTAGAGGTCTGTTCGTGCCCAAAATCCTGCATCATCAACGCTTTCACAATTATGGACGTCTATCGAGACAGCATGGCTCAATATTCCTGCAGAAGACTTCCAACGACTTGTTGAGTCCATGCCACGTCGAGTTGCTGCACTTCGCCGGGCGAAATGTGGGCCGACACGATATTAAGAGGTATCCCATGACTTTTGTCACTTCAGTGTATATATGTATGCTAGTTCCTTGAAATTAACTAAGCAAAGCCTTATGTTTTTTAAAATATAAAACAGAACAACAAGATAAGGAAAAAAACAGTGAGAAAATTTTTTTTTCGGAATTCTCAGATGAGAATGATTGTTTCCATTAGTCAATTTACATTTTTTAAGATACATTGTATTACGTCCCAAACATTTAATACTGCTCCATTATTTTTTCCTAACAAAATTCCCTCAAGTATTATATATTTCATTTTCTGTAGCAGTCAATAATTGACTTAATTACCGCAGAGAAATAAACAAACCATTAAAAAAAATTTTTTTTGTTCTAATGCAACTGGCAAACACTTAGACAGTTGTCTTGGATGCCTTAAGGCAAAGGCTGCACAGATGTTACTCACTTTGCATTACCCAGGGGGCGCGTATAACTTGAAGATAAGCTACGGACGCGGAGTAACAACGCCCCCGCAACGCTCTACGATCCTATTAGGACCGAGATCTACGGTTTAAAGCGGATTCCGAACCACTACAAACATCCATGGCACCGCCGGGACTCGAACCCGAGACCTCTGGAACCGAGCGCCAGAGCGCTAGCCACTCCGCCGTTCAGGCCCAGCCATTAAAACATGTAAATAAAATATTAATGTATCGAATCTAAAGGGCCCAATTGATTTAACTACACATTATTCGTAAAAATAAAAATAAGCATAAATACAACGCGAGAATAGAGTATCAAACATATAATTAATTAACTGCTTTATTTTTTATGATACTTTTCCAAGTATACTATACTCCCAAGTATAACTTATGTGTACCTTTTCACAACAACATGAGTTAACTCGTCGAAAAATTCATTAAATTCCTACTATTAAGCTCAACACTCTCCCACTATATATCTTGTTCACATTTTCAATCGTTCATAAAATACTTTTTATTCATCCACTCAAGTTCAAATGCATTTTTTTGAACTTGTAGTGGATGACACTTGATTTTAATACAGTTTTTTCAAATATTCATTCATTCATTAAATTTAATTCGTTCATTTTAGTTTTTTTTAGATTTAAGTTGCGTATGTCTACCCATAGATGGCGCCAGATAAACTTAAAAAAATGAATGAAAATTATTTATTAGAACTTTCTGCAATATAGTGAAGAAAAAGTAGGAATTGACTTTAAGATTTTTTTTTTATATTGTTTATAATTTCATCAGAAGCCGAAAATCTGTAAAAAATAAATAGATAATTGAATTTTCTAAGTGAATTGGATATCGTTTACGTAAAATTGTAGCGGTGGACACTTGATTTTAATACAGTTTTTTCAAACATTAATTCATTCAATAAATTTAATTCATTCATTTTAGTTTTTTTTTTAGATTTAAGCTGCATGTATCTAATAATAGATGGCGCCAGATGTAAGAGGAAAATTTCAACTTTATTTGTCAGGGACTTTTCTGCAATAGAGTGAAAAAAAAAGTAGGAATTGACTTAATTTTTTTTAAATACATATTACTTGTTTTCTATTCAGAACAAAAACGAATAGTTTGGGGAACCTCTAACGCAAACACTCGTTATATCGTACATCTCCCAACATTGTGTTCAGCATCCAAAAGATGGGCTGGCTCTTATCCCAAGGGGCATCTAACATAGTGGAGGGCTGAGGTTCAAATCGAGGAGAATTGGGGGCTATTGTGATAATATTTGATAAGCATCACGCATTGGTATCAGGTTGCCTTTTGAGAGTTTTCCAGGGTTTCAACCCATATTTTTTTTTCTTCTAATGCAGCTGGCAAATAGACCGTGATCTTTCGCCATAATTGCTGCACCGATTTTACTCACTTTGCATTACCCAGGAGGCGCGTGTAACTTGATGGTAAAGCCATGGACGCGGAGTAACAATGCCCCCGCAGCGCTCTACGATCCTAATAGGACCGGGAACTACGGCTTAAAGTGGATTCCGAACCACTACAACACCCATGGGCAAAGCCGGGATTTGAACCCGATACCTGTGGTACCGAACGCCAGAGCGCTAGGCATTCGGCCATCAGGCCCCTTGTTTCAACCCATATAGATATCCTTAAAAGTTCTGCCGGAAGACTGTTCATCCCTCAACCGTCGTCGGGAGACTGTTCATTGTATACATGAGACCTACTCCTAACCCTAACCCTTTCTCCCTAACGCGCATGCTCATAGAAAATTGCGCAGGCGTATCTGTAATAATGTTTCCTATGAGCATGCGGGCTAGGGAGAAAAAGCTAACGGACGTCCAAAATACCGTATGCAAAAACTCTCAAATGTATCCAAGCAATCTTTAATACGTTAGGTTCCATCAGGACAGAGTTTGCAGTCATACCTCTAAATTTACTGTTTCACGTTTAGGAAAAAATGAGAAATGATACTGGAATGGAAGCTATTCCACTTAAATACCTCCTACACAAATTCTACGAAGTCTCTTCCATTAAATACTGTGCATTTCGGCAAAGGCAAAACTAACTCTGACTACTATTAGAAATATGTTTTAGCAACAATTTGTAAAGAAGACATCCCATCAATATATCCAAGCAATCTTTAATACGTTATTCCATCAGGACAGAGTTTGCAGTCATACCTCTAAATTTACTGTTTCACGTTTAGGAAAAATGAGAAATGATACTGGAATGGAAGCATTCCACTTTGAATACCTCCTACACAAATTCTACGAAGTCTCTTCCATTAAATACTGTGCATTTCGGCAAAGGCAAAACTAACTCTGACTACTATTAGAAATATGTTTTAGCAACAATTTGTAAAGAAGACATCCCATCAATATATCCAAGCAATCTTTAATACGTTAGTTCCATCAGGACAGAGTTTGCAGTCATACCTCTAAATTCACTGTTTCACGTTTAGGAAAAAATGAGAAATGATACTGGAATGGAAGCTATTCCACTTGAATACCTCCTACACAAATTCTACGAAGTCTCTTCCATTAAATACTGTGCATTTCGGCAAAGGCAAAACTAACTCTGACTACTATTAGAAATATGTTTTAGCAACAATTTGTAAAGAAGACATCCCATCAATATATCCAAGCAATCTTTAATACGTTAGGTTCCATCAGGACAGAGTTTGCAGTCATACCTCTAAATTTACTGTTTCACGTTTAGGAAAAAATGAGAAATGATACTGGAATGGAAGCTATTCCACTTGAATACCTCCTACACAAATTCTACGAAGTCTCTTCCATTAAATACTGTGCATTTCGGCAAAGGCAAAACTAACTCTGACTACTATTAGAAATATGTTTTAGCAACAATTTGTAAAGAAGACATCCCATCAATATATCCAAGCAATCTTTAATACGTTAGGTTCCATCAGGACAGAGTTTGCAGTCATACCTCTAAATTTACTGTTTCACGTTTAGGAAAAAATGAGAAATGATACTGGAATGGAAGCTATTCCACTTGAATACCTCCCACACAAATTCTGCGACGTCTCTTCCATGAAATACTGTGCTTTTCGGCTTTTAAAATAAGGTCTCTATGAACGACATACCAAGACATTGAATGGACGCTGGAAAAAGAGTGAACCAAAATCAAACTTAAGATTTTAAGGAAAGATCTTTTATTTGGGAAAGCAAGATGCTAAATGACAGTTCAACAAAAAAAGGAACATCAGACTAAGCAATTTAGACAATACAAATCTTGCCTTTTTTTTTTTTTTTTTTGGTAAATGCACTCTTTCAAAATCGAATTACAAAATGTAGTGGACACCTTTTATAACAGGGGTGGCCAACCCGCCGTAAATATTTTTCCGGCCCGCGAGATGTATCGAACTTTTACAAAATATATTTATTTTAGATTGGCCAAATCAGTGAAAACCAATGTATTAAAAAAATACATGATGTGTGCATCCCTATAGTCAAAAATGAATTGTCGAAATTATTAGAAAAAATAAACTTTGATTTTAAAATAATATTGTTGAGAATATATGGCAGATTGTGTCTGTTTTATGGATGAGTTTAAAGTTATGATTTCGTAGAATAATTAAATTATATTCTGCGAACTCATGAGGCGCACGGATATTGAAACATCTAATATAACAGGTTCTATGGTTCACTTTAAGTGACCTCAGTGACCATCCCTAGATACGGACAGTGGATTGTTGGCAGCAGGGCAAACCAGACTCTTAAATGAAGTTATTAGCGCTTTTCGTTCAACTTACACCTGCGATTCGTTTCTTTTTAAAATGAAATTGACCCAACACAAAACACACTCAAATATAACGGACGCAACACCCATTACGACGTGCCGATATCCAAACTGAGATCGATTTGCAAAAGTTAAGTGAAATAGTGGTATGGTTTGCCGCTCTACGGTCATCTTGTGCACACGACGGGTTAATCAGACCGGGTCCTACAGTTTAACGTGGATTCCGAACCACTCACAAATATCCATGCCACCGCCAGGGTTCGAACCTGAAGCCTGGTGTTGTAACTGGTAATTATCCTGTTGTGTGAGGGTAAGGGGTATTTCCTTTATTTTTTGTATGAATCCAGGAATGGTTGATAACCCATCCCGGTCACACGGTCAGGTCCAAAAGAACCGGTCGGTTTGGTGGGATCTATCCCTTTTTTGGAGGTTTTGCGGGCAGAAAGGAAGACCCGTTGAAAGCAGAGCGAACGATCCACGATAGTGCGTGAGCCTGGTGCACAATTTTTGCTGCGAGAATGGCTCGAGGGATAATTTGTAATGGAGAGTTATGTCCATCTTTGGAATTGTCGGTGAGCATTTTTTTTTGGTAAAAAGGATATGAGGCTACTGGTACCCCACTGCCCACACACTCAAAGGAATATTTTCGATTGAAGTATGCGTGCGAAATATTATGAATACTTCTCTGTAAACATTTCTCTGTAAACATTTGTCTGTAAACATTTCTCTATAAACATTCTCTATAAAACTTTTTTTATTTTATTTATTCTGCCAAATATTAAAAATCCTAAATTTTATTGTAATAGTATTTATTCGTATTCATTAAAGGGTAAAAGTAAATTAGTTGTTTTTCCTAGTATTTATTTTAATTGCTTTTTATTAATGTTAATTCATTTGGCCGTCCTACGAGTATACGTAGGCCAATGGCCCCATTTCTATGTCGGTATATTAACACCTGGTATACCAAAAGCCAAAGTGAAAGAGTGGAGAAACAAATATCGCACTAGACAAATAAATATTTTTTTAATGATTTCATTTTTTTTATTTCGTTTATATTTATATATATTTTATATATTTCATTTTGAGTGTTCTATATTTCTTTACAATTGGCGTTTAGTGTATTATTATATTATCTATATTTACATGTAAGAATGATAGTAAATACAATAATAAGGCATTATGTTTGAATTTATGTTTCTATAGTGGGTCTAAATCTATTATGGGGATATACAATTTTATATTTTATATTATGGAGCCTGAATGGCTGAGTGGCTAGAGCTCTGGCGCTCGGTGCCGCAGGGTTCGGGTTCGAATCCCGGCGGTGCCATGGATGTTTGTAGTGGTTAGGAATCCACTTTAAACCGTAGTTCCCGGTCTAATAGGATCGTAGAGCGTTGTGGGGGCATTGTTAATCCACGTCCGTGGCTTATCTTCAAGTTAGATGCGCCCCCTGGGTAATGCAAAGTGAGTCTGTGCAGCACTTGCTTTAAGGCATCCAAGACCAAACTGCCTGTTTTTGCCAGCTGAATTAGAAGGGGAAAAAAATTATAACTGCATTTACTCGCATTTACTTTTCGTAATGTGTTTTTCTCAATATGAGTCAATATGAATTTCAGTTATTTTATGTGATAAAAGAAGTGAAGTATAATAAAGAAAAGTAGGGGGAAAAAAAGGCAAAACTATCTCTGATTACTATTAGAAATATATTTTAAAACTGTTTGTAAAGAAGACATCCCATCAATACAGAGTTTTTGCATACGGTATTTTGGACGTCCGTTAGCTTTTTCTCCCTAACGCGCATGATCATAGGAAATTGCGCAGGTGGTGCGCAATTGTTTCCTATGAGCATGCGGGCTAGGGAGAAAAAGTTAATGGAAGTCCAAAATACCGTACGCAAAAACTCTCTAATGTATCCAAGCAATCTTTAATACGTGAGGTTCCATCAGGACAGAGTTTGCAGTCATACCTCTAAATTTACTGTTTCACGTTTAGGAAAAAATGAGAAATGATACTGGAATTGAAGCTATTATACTTGAATACCTCCCACACAAATTCTACGAAGTCTCTTCCATGAAATACTGTGCATTTCGGCAAAGGCAAACCTAACTCTGACTACCATTAGAAATATGTTTTAGCAACTATTTGTAAAGAAGACATCCCATCAATGTATCCAAGCAATCTTTAATACGTTAGGTTCCATCAGGACAGAGTTTGCAGTCATACCTCTAAATTTACTGTTTCACGTTTAGGAAAAAATGAGAAATGATACTGGAATTGAAGCTATTATACTTGAATACCTCCCACACAAATTCTACGAAGTCTCTTCCATGAAATACTGTGCATTTCGGCAAAGGCAAACCTAACTCTGACTACCATTAGAAATATGTTTTAGCAACTATTTGTAAAGAAGACATCCCATCAATGTATCCAAGCAATCTTTAATACGTTAGGTTCCATCAGGACAGAGTTTGCAGTCATACCTCTAAATTTACTGTTTCACGTTTAGGAAAAAATGAGAAATGATACTGGAATTGAAACTATTATACTTGAATACCTCCCACACAAATTCTACGAAGTCTCTTCCATGAAATACTGTGCATTTCGGCAAAGGCAAACCTAACTCTGACTACCATTAGAAATATGTTTTAGCAACTATTTGTAAAGAAGACATCCCATCAATGTATCCAAGCAATCTTTAATACGTTAGGTTCCATCAGGACAGAGTTTGCAGTCATACCTCTAAATTTACTGTTTCACGTTTAGGAAAAAATGAGAAATGATACTGGAATTGAAGCTATTATACTTGAATACCTCCCACACAAATTCTACGAAGTCTCTTCCATGAAATACTGTGCATTTCGGCAAAGGCAAACCTAACTCTGACTACCATTAGAAATATGTTTTAGCAACTATTTGTAAAGAAGACATCCCATCAATGTATCCAAGCAATCTTTAATACGTTGGGTTCCATCAGGACAGAGTTTGCAGTCATACCTCTAAATTTACTGTTTCACGTTAAGGAAAAATGAGAAATGATACTGGAATTGAAGCTATTCCACTTGAATACCTCCCACACAAATTCTGCGACGTCTCTTCCATGAAATACTGTGCTTTTCGGCTTTTAAAATAAGGTCTCTATGAACGACATACCAAGACATTGAATGGACGCTGGAAAAAGAGTGAACCAAAATCAAACTTAAGATTTTAAGGAAATATCTTTTATTTGGGAAAGCAAGATGCTAAATGACAGTTCAACAAAAAAAGGAACATCCGACTAAGCAATTTAGACAATAGAAATCTGGCTTTTTTTTTTTTTTTTTCTTTCAAAATCGAATTACAAAATTTAGTGGACACCTTTTTTAACAGGGGTGGCCAACCCGCCCTAAATAATTTTCCGGCCCGCGAGATGTATCGAACTTTTACAAAATATATTTATTTTAGATTGGCTAAATCAGTGAAAACCAATGTTTTAAAAAAATATATTTTGTGTGCATCCCTATATTCAAAAATGAATTGTCGAAATTATTAGAAAAAATTAACTTTGGTTTTATAATAATATTGTTGAGAATATATGACAAATATTGCCTGTTTTATGGATGAGTTGGCAAGTATGAGTTCGCAGAATAATTAAATTATATTCTGCGAACTCATGAGGCGCTTGGATATTCGAACATCTCATATAACAGGTTCTATGGTTCCCTTTAAGTGACCCCTGTGACCATCCCTAGATACGCACAGTTGATTGTTGGCAGCAGAGCAAACCAGACTCTTAGATGAAGTTATTAGCGGTTTTCGTTCAATTTACACTTGCGATTCGTTTCTTTTTAAAATGAAATTGACCCACACTCAAACATAACGGACTGCAACACCCATTACGATGCGCCAATATCCAAATTGTGATCGATTTGCAAAAACTAAGTGAAATAGTGGTATGGTTTGTCGCTCTACGGTCATCTTGTGCACACGAGGGCTAATAAGACCATGTCCTACAGTTTAACGTGGATTCCGAACCACTCACAAACATCCATGCCACCGCCAGGGTTCGAGCCAGAAGCCTGGGATACCAAAGGCCAAAGTGAAAGAGTGGAGAAACACATATCGCACTAGAGAAATAAATATTTTTTTAATGATTTCATTTTTTTTATTTCGTTTATATTTATATATATTTTATATATTTCATTTTGAGTGTTCTATATTTCTTTACAATTGGCGTTTAGTGTCATTATTATTATATTATCTATATTTACATGTAAGAATAATAGTAAATACAATAAGTCATTATGTTTGAATTTATGTTTCTATAGTGGGTCTAAATCTATTATGGGGATATACAATTTTATATTTTATATTATAGGGCCCTGATGGTCGAGTGACTAGTGCTCTGGAGCTCGGTGCCACAGGTTTCGGGTTTGAATCCCGGCCGTGCCATGGATGTTTGTAGTGGTTCGGAATCCACTTTAAACCGTAGGTTCCGGTCTAATAGGATCGTAGAACGTTGCGGGGGCATTGTTACTCCGCGTCAGTGGCTTATCTTCAAGTTACACGCGCCCCCTGGGTAATGTAAAGTGAGTAACGTCTGTGCACCGCTTGCCTTAAAGCATTCAAAACCAAGCTGTCTAAGTGTTTTCCAGCTGCATTAGAAAGAAAAAAAAATATTTTATATTATTATTATATTTAATATTATATTATGGATTTTATATTATTATATATATTGCGGATTTATGATGTAGTGGCCACAAGATCATTTGGGTTGGCCATTCCTGTAGACAAAAAAAATTCTTGTCTTTCTTAAAAATGCATTCTTTCAAAATCGAATTACAAAATTTAGTGAACACCCTCTACAACAATGCCTATTTTTGATTTCAATAAAAACAGAAATAAATGCTTATTTAACAAAACAACACTTCAATAAGTTTAGTTCTTATGTCTAACTATCAGTCCATTATCTAGATCTTGTGAGAGCAGGGGAGAACAACGCACCAATCATTTCACTATTACAGATATCGGCCCGGGAGCAAAGACGTCTTTTGCGGCGTTTTATATAGACCCGGGGCCAGAGATCATTAGAGGGCTGGAACACCTCATTCCGCGCCTAATTAATTGCAGAGAGCGGCCCCCGTCGCCCCCTGAATGCTTATCAGGGGGAATTTGAGGTTGCGCTCGAGGCCCTCAGATCGATACCCAGTCCCGACGCTTTTCAACAGAATTCTACTTTTAGAAGGGACAATCATTTGTATTCAGCGCAAAGCAAAATGCTCAAATTAATAAATGTGTGAATGTAAAGGTAGGGGGTAGCTTACATGCAATCAGTTAGAACAATTGTGTACAATAAACTGTAGATGGAAAATACTTGTATTGCTAAAGTCAAAATATAGAACTAAAATATTCACGGGTATGTGTTGTTGTTTGTTGTTGTTTCTTAATCCCACTTGGCTGGCCAAGCACACGAGCCCATACGTACTCATGATAGAAGGGGAAGGAAGCAGCTTCTGTTGTGATGGAGCACCCGTAGGTAGAAGTCTGACTTTGGCTCCGTGACGCTTTTACAGTCTTAGGAGACCGGGACCTACGGATTAAAGTGGATTCCGAACCACTACAAACATCCATGGCACCGCCGGGTTTCGAACCCGAAACCTGGGGCACCGAGCGCCAGAGCGCTAGACACTCGACCATTCAGGTCCCAAATGTGTGAATGCCAATGGCACACGGTGTTCCCAGGTGGTCACCCACCCAAGTACTGACCGTGCCCAATGATGCTTGACTTCGGTGATCTAACGAGAACCGGTATATTCAGCATGGTATGGCCGTTGGTATGTAAAATGTAAAATGAATAAATGAATTTTATTGACAAGTAACAACATATATATATTTTTTATATAAAGCAGCTGGTATACACTTAGGCAATTATCTTGGATGCCTTAAGGCAAACGCTGCACCGACGTTACCCACTTAGCACTACTGAGGAGGTGCGTGTAGCTTGAAGATAAGCTAAGGACGCGGAGTAATAATACCCGCAGCGCTCTAAGATCCTGTTAGACCGGGACCTACAGTGTAAAGTGGATTCCGAACCACTACAAACATGCATGGCACCGCCGGAACTCGAACCCGAAACCGGTGGTACAAAGCGTTAGCCACGCGGCCATTCAGGCGCACATGTAAAAATATAACTTACTTCATTTTGGGTAGAATATTTTTAAAATTATTTTCAGCTTAAATGTACATGAAGTTTTTGTTTACCAATATCTACAATTATTAGACAGTATATCATTATGAGTTGACCTTCTAGGTAAATTTTCAGCAAATATGAAGCAATAAGAAAATGAGTATACTACTGGGTCCAAAATGCAAAACCAGTTTTCCATTTAAAATTCCCTTGGCTTATGGAATTTCATTTATTTTCTTTATTAGGTTGCTGGCACTGTACTTGACATCTGTGGGAAATTTCACGTCAAAATATTCATTAGTGTTTGAGTTACGCTGGCTTTGTGAGATGCTAAAACTGCTTCCGGCGATTTTGGAAATGTCTGAATTAATTGAACAAAGAACTTGCGTTAAACGTTTGAGGAAATGTATAGAATATAGCAGAAGGCATTGGATGAGCTTTCCTATATCGGAAAGTAATGTTTAGAAGTGATATAAACAATTCAAAGAAGGGAACGCGTTGACGACGAAGAGCCTTCTGGTCGACTCTCCACCTCAACCGACGAAGCTCACGTCTAAAAAATCAAAGATTTGGTGCTTGCAAACGATTTACAATTGTGTCGATTTACAATTAGAGACCTTGCTGATGATGTTGAAGTTTCAAAAGGATGGGTCAATTCCATTTTAAAAGATGTTATGGGCATCAAACGCGTCAAATCTCTCCAAAATGCAAAACCAGTTTTCCATTTAAAATTCCCTGGGTTCCTGGAATTTCAATTTTTTTTTCTTTTTTAGGTTGCTGGCACTGTCCTTGACATCTGTGGGAAATTTCACGTCAAAATATTCATTAGTGTTTGAGTTACGCTTGGCTTTGTGAGTCACTTAAACTGATTATATGCCTGTTCATATATCTCTCTCTCTCTATATATATATTATTTTTTTACCCATACATAGCTCATGTGATTTGATTCATAAAAGTTTTTGAAATGTCTGAATTCATTGAGCAAAGTACTTGCATTCAATTTTGTTTTGCAGAAACGTATAGAATGTTTTTTTTTTCTTCTAATGCAGCTGGCAAATAGACCGCGATCTTTCGCCATAAGGGCTGCACCGATGTTACTCACTTTGCATTACCCGGGGGGCTCGTGTAACTTGATGGTAATCAACGGACGCGGAGTAGCAATGCCCCCGCAGCGCTCTACGATCCTATTAGGACCGGGACCTACGGCTTAAAGTGGATTCCGAACCACTACAAACACCCATGGGCATAGCCGGGAATTGAACCCGATACCTGTGGTACCGAACGCCAGAGCACTAGCCATTCGGCCATCAGGCCCCCACGTATAGAATGTTGCAGAAGGCATTCTGTGAGCATTCCTGTATCGGAAAGAAATGTTTACAAGTGGAATAAACAGTTCAAAGAAGACAGAGAACGAGAAATTAAAGGAAGACATAGTTTACATTGCATCAGTTAGAACAATTATGCACAATGAATTGTACATGGATAATACTTATATAGTTAAAGTTAAAATATAGCACTCAAATATTCAAGCGTATGTCTAAAATTAATAAATATTTTTTTTGTTCAAAAGTAAAAATACAAATTACTCCATTTTGGGTAAAATATTTCTTTTAATTTTATTTAGACTAATTACTCTGTGTCCCAAAAGTAAGACCAACTTGATTTGAATAAAACGATAAAAATTAAGATTATTTCTACACTATCTGGATGAAAGTCACGGGACACCCCACGAAAAGTAGAAAAGTCGACAATACAGCTCACGCATGCGCAATAATAGGTATCACGTGTCAGCATATCCTATAAATACTCTGTGGAGTCGACTAGAATTGTTTTTTGTCAAGATGCCGCCACGGGAAGAGTTCGAGAAAGGTGTGTTGGTTGGATTGCATCTTGCCAAGGTGTCAAATAGGGAGATATCCCGTCTCATGCTCAAAATCAACTGTAGCACGTGTTGTGCATCGCTACAAGACTGAGGGACACTGTCAGAACAAACCCCAAAGTCGACGACCTACAGTTCACACCAGCAGGGGACGGCGGGTGCTCGGCAGGGAGATTCGAAGTAACCGTCAAACATCCATGGATAACATCGCTAATGAGTTTAGACAAGCCACAGGTGTGGCCGTTTCGACCAAGACTCAGAGACTTTCGACCAAAGGAGGCCTTACCTCCTATTAATTTTAATAAATATGGGTTTATGTCGTTATAGTGTCGTGTCCCGTCACTTTCTTCCACATAGTGTATTTAATAAGAGAAACTGAAAACTGTGGAAAACATTTCTTCTGATAAAGCCTAAAAGCTGTAAGTTGTTACTATCTGATTAGATAGATAGTCTGATTAGATTTGTCAGTTGTCAACACTGACTTTGACAATGATAAATAACGCTCAGCGTTATACTTTTTGTGTTTGTTGAAAACTGATGGGCCTTGCTTTCCACTTATGTACAAGTTACCCACAGATTAAGAAGAATATTATGGGGTTTTTTTCGTATAAACTGCAGATGAAGAAATGTTTTGGTGACTGATATACTACTGTGTCCAAAAAAAAAGACCCATTTTCAATTTAAAATTCCAGGGGCGTATGGAATATCACTTTTTTTCCTTCTTTTTTTAGGTTGCAGGCACTGTCCTCGACATATGTGGGAAATGTGACGTCAAAATATTCATTGGTGTTCGAGTTAGGCTTGACTTTGTGGGTCCGGCTGAAACTGATTCCGGCGATTTTTGAAATGTCTGAATGAATTGAGCAAAGAACTTGCATTAGCATCTAGTTATACTTTTTTGATGTCTATAAATATTCATTGAGATTTAAATGTTTATATAAAACTTCTAAAGCCTGGTCTGAATTCTGTCAAATTAGATATTAATTACCTGAATGATTTACTTATTCAAATCCATATTATAAAGTTCATCAGTTTATACAAATTAAATTTTAAACTTGCATTCAATTTTGTTCTCGTAAACGTATAGAATTTTGCAGAAAGCATTCGGTGAGAATTCCTATATCGGAAAGAAAGGTTTGCAAGTGATAAAAACAGTTCAAAGCATGAAGAGAACGCAAATTTAAGGGAAGATGTGTGAATTTAAAGGAAGGGTTAGCTTACATGCAGTCAGTTAAAATCATTATGTACAGTAAACTGTAAATGGAAAATACTTATATTATTAAAGTTCAAATATTCACGGGTATGTCTAATATTAATAAATAAATTTTTTTATTGATAAGTAAAAATATAACTTATTTGATTTTGGGTAAAATATATATTTATATTTTTTAGTTTTATACTAATTATACGAAGTGAATATAATTATTGATATGCAACTCTACTTTGTAAATATGCAACTCTAATATTAATGATATGCAACTCTACTTTTCGAAGGGACAGTTATTTGAATTCTGCACAAAAGCAAAATTTTCTTATTATATTTTCTTATATTAACTTGCTCACAAAAGTTTTCGTATATGAGTATTCCTTTATACAAGAAATAATAATTAAAAATTTCAAATGACATAAAAAAAAAACGTTCTATATAATACAATACTGTTTATTAGATGTGCAATTTTTCACATATTGAAAAATTAAAAAGGAATATCTTTAAGCCTAACAAAATTTCACTAAATATTTCACGTATGATTTAGCATGAGAGGAAATATTAGTTTTATTCTAATTTTAATTACTAATTAAGAAATATTATTTCGGCCATGGTTTCTCACATTAATAATATTCATTAGTTTTATGTAGGTATTTATTTATGTAATTTGAACTTGCCATTGACTAAATATAAGGAAATTATACTTCATCAGAAATTCGCAAACCAATTATTATTTAAAAAAAAAAATCTTCAAACTGTTAGTTTAAGAGATTCTACTAATTTTTGTTAAACTAATTTTGTTCTACTAATTTGTTCTATTAATTTTTAAAGACAATAGATAGTTTTTGCATACCGTACGTTAGTTACCGTAGGACGTCCGTTAGCTTTTTCTCCCTAGCGCGCATGCTCAGTTTCCTATGAGCATGCGCGCTACGGTAACTAACGTACGGTATGCAAAAACTCTCTAATGACTGTTATGCAATAATTATTAATGTATATATAACCGTGCTTCATTAAATATGCGTTGTTGAGAGAAAACCAACGCTTCGTTGATGTGTTTGGAAATACACCCCTAGACACCCACTGCAAAAGTACAGCCACTGTTAGACTGGTAGAGAAGTCTAGCAAAACTGTAGGTTCCACCGGGATGCATCTATTGAAACCGGTGTAACTCTACAGAAATTGGGGGATGCATCTTTTGCAAGCGACTAACCCTACACATATATATATAACTTTTTACCCATACATACCTCATGTAATGCAAATTATACTAAAGGGAGCTTTTTTATATGTATCGGTAAAATTATTTTTTTATGCCAGTTTTAATTACAAAGAATTACCTTTTTTTTAAATTTTCAAAGGGGTTTGTAGTTAAAACAATTTTTAGAAATTGCTATAAATGTTTTTTAAAAGCTCATTTAGGTATAATATAAAAAATGTATGATATGTAGTGAAATTTTCTAGTTTAACGGATTGTCTAGTGAGGTTTTTTTTTTCTTTCTAATGCAGCTGGCAAACACAGACAGCTTAGTCTTAGATGCCTTAAGGCAAGTGCTGCACAGACGTACTCACTTTGTATTACCCAGGGGGCGCGTGTCACTTGAAGATAAGCCACGGACGCGGAGTAACAATGCCCCAGCAACGCTCTACGATGCTATTAGACCGGGACCTACTTTTTAAAGTGTATTCCGAACCACTACAAACAACCATGGCACCGCCGGGACTCGAACCCGAAACCTGTTGTTTAGTGAGGTAAAACATCCAATACATGGTATTCCTAAAATTCCATTACATTCCGGACATGGCTTTAACTTCATCCACAGAAACTACTTTGCGTGAAACTAGATCGTCGGCTTTGTCATTTTCCGTGCTATATACCGGTTACTTCCTATAACCTAAGAAGAAACAACCAAAGCATGATAAGTCTGGCGATCGAGTAAACCAATATCCTCTATCACGTCCAAATCATTGTTGCCAAAATGGGAAATGTAAGTTGTTACAATATTATGGCTAGAATGGGTGAAGGCATATAAAAAATAGAGAGTTCAAAGTAGGCATTATCGATTTTGTTCCTCGAATAAATGGTATTCATTATATTTTACAACCTCGTATACTAGATGTACATCGGTTAACTCCCCGTTCGTATTATCCGTTACCTGTAACCATTTCGTTCAGCGTGTGAAATGAATGATCTGCGAGAAAGTTTACAATTTCTACTCTAGTGCAATAGTATCTACTTCATTCTGTTAACATTTCATACTGCTACTACTGTGTCCGAAAAGTAAGACCCATTTTCAATTTAAAATTCCCGGGTTTTATGGAGTTTCAATTTCTTTTTGTTTTCTTTTTAGGTTGCTGGTATTGTCTTCGACATCTGTGTGAAATTTCACGACAAAGTATTCATCAGTGATTGAGTTACGCCTGGCTTTGTGAGACGCTAAAAGTGATTCCGGCGATTTTTGAAATGTCTGAATTCATTGAGTAAAGAACTTGCGTTCAATTTTGTTTGCGGAAACGTATAGAATGTTGCAAAAGGCATTCGGTGAGCATACCTATATCAGAAGGAAATGTTTACAAGTGGTATAAAGAGTTCAAAGAAAGCAGAGAACGCGTTGAAGACGAAGAGCCCTCTGATCGACCCTCAACCTCAACCGACGAAGCTCACGTTCCAAAAATTAAAGATTGGGTGCTTGCAAACCGTCGATTTACAATTAGAGACCTGGCTGAGGATGTTGGAATTTCAAAAGGATCGGTCCATTCCATTTTGGGCCTCAAACGCGTCCAATCTCGATGGTATCGAAAACACTGAATGCGCCAGCTCACACTGCATTGCCTTTTCTCCAAAATGAAAGTCATATCGATCCAGGGGTCAGTATTATTATTATTTACAAATAATTAATTCCACTTTAGATAAAAAAAATTATTATTTGTTTGCAATATATTCTTTGACGACTACAAAAAAATAATATTTGCAGTCATAGTTTTGTATTGCCATGTATATTTGTAGTCATTGTAATTCTTGCATAATATGTAATTCGTGTCATAACATTTTCTGCGAAAGAAGCAATTTCTTGCAATACAATTTATGTACATAAATTAATATTTTAGTCAATATACTAGATTGCGCTAATATATTTGGCTGATTGATTTAGATTAATTTTATTCATACTGCTTTGTTTATACAAAAATAAGTAATATATCCATAAACTAGCAGTTTTACACGAAAGCTGAGCAAACTTACGAATTCTTTGAAACAAACTTCAAAGGCAAACAAATAATTAACCTTTCCAATAAATTGAAAATCCTTTTTTTAATGTATTTCTTAACGAATTTAAAATACTAATTTCTTTAAGAGAATCCACTTTAAACCGTAGGTATAAAAAAGACATAAGATCGTTTACTGCAAAGTTTACTCAGTGGTATGTCGTCAAACAATTAGTATCAACAGAAAATGAGAATTAATCTAATTTTATGAGCAGTAATCGCCTATGGCAAACGTGATCTTAATTTTTCTCTCAAATAAAAGGGATTTTGCATATCCTAGGTGGAAATTGTAATTTATTCTAATATCAGTAACAATCAGGATTAAATAAATTGTGAGAAAAATATAATTTAAAGTAATAAAGGTTTAAATATTTTTTTTTTTAATTTTCTTGAATTTTATTAGATCTAGAACTAGACCGTTCGATAAGAAAGATTACAAATAAAATGCAATCGTAAATAAGATAATGACTTTCAATAACTTTATCTCATTATTATATATGAAATAAAAAAAGGAATAATTTATACAATGATAGATTTTGAAACTCACTGTGGATAATAAGAATTTTTAAGGATGAGTATTTTCAATAATTATATATTTCCAGTTTTCAATTATAATTTTGTTAAATTTTCAATTATAATTTATTTTAAAAGTCACCCTTTACAGTTTATATTTTAGACTTTAAATGATGCAGATGAATGATTTGTTAATAATGTTGACGAAAACGAAACAGATTTTTGTAATGAATTCAGGTAGTTTTGAATTTTTAAAAATTTGTCTTAAATTATAAAAATTATTATTATTATTAAAAATTATTATTAAATTATTATTAAAAATTATTATTAAATTATTATTAAAAATTATAGATGCTATTCTATGTTCATTTTTTTATTAATATCATTAAAAAAATAATGTTACTCTATGTTCATTTTTTATTAACAAAATAAAAATTTTAAATTCATTTATTATTTAAATTTGCCTTTACAAAATGTTATATTATGTGTATGTATATAGGGTTATTATAAAAAAAAATATTTCTCTATATATGAGTCCCTAACGATTTCTTTAGCATTTCTTCGTTAGTTTTATTAATATCAATATATCAGTCACAATTTATGGGTTATTTTTTTTCTAATATGTATAAAAGTTCTATCAAAATAATAGATCACAAGCAGAGTTTAAAAAAAAAATTATATTTTATGTTTTTCACGAATACTATAAATTAAATATTTTCGTATTCTCAAAATCAAATTTTACAAAATTTCAAAACATTTGTTGTGATTTTTATCATTTAATTTTTTTACTATTTAAAAGAAATATTCAAATAGCAAATTTTATCATTAATTAACATAAATATTATACAGAGTGGTCATAAGAAAACCATTTAGATATATAAACCCCTGGCTATCATACCGATCACAGAAACTGAATCAGCTCTTAATTTAAGGTATTTTGAGTTATGCGCTCAAGAATCACACGAAAGCAAACAACTAAACTCTAACAGTTCTAATGCAGCTGGCAAACACTTAGCCAATTGTCTTGGAGGCCTTAAAGTAAGCGCTGCACCGATGTTACTCACTGAGCACTACCCAGGAAGAGCCTGCAGTTTGAAGATAAGCCACGGACACCAGTCACACTACCTCCGCAATACTCTACGATCCTATTAGACCGGGACCTACGATTTAAAGGGGATTCCGAACCACTGCAAACATCCATGGCACCGCAGGGACTCGAAACCTGTGGTACCGGGAGCCACAGCGCTAGCCACTCGGCCATTCAGGCCCTCATAAAACTTATTTAGAAATAATAAATTCTGTCTAGCCAATTTATACGTTTCCCCAATCTAATTTACCTTGTAAGGCATTTTTTGACTACAAATATGAAAGTTTTAGGATTTTAAATCTCATTTTGCAAACTTTTTTAAAAAATTCAGAATGTCTTTTAATTTTTTTAAAGGAAGTTATTTAAAGATGCATTTGAAGTTCTATTTTTTTTAAAAATCCTAACATGTTCATTCGTATAGAATTTTTTTCTTTAAATAAGCAAAAGCGATTTTCATCTTCTAAATTTAGAAATAAGTTGCGGAAAAACTTCCGATTTCTTCCCATTCAAACTGAGTTTATCAAGATACCGAACAATTCTTTCGGTGGTTCTTAAAAGGACGTTTTTGTATTTTTTTACGGGAAAAAAATTGAGCCTCTTCCTTAGAGCTCGTGCCATCACCTGATGGCTTCTTCGAGAAGTCTCTAAGCCACCCGCCTATTTTATAATGAGGAATCAATATTTTACAGAGCTGCTTTCTATTCTTTCGCTTATCCTTCATTTTTCTAGTTTTTAGTGCTTGCTTTTCCTTTAAATTGAGTTTCGAGAAATTTTTAAGAAAGCTTTTTATGTTTTTGATGGGACATCAGTGATATAATAAAGTTACATTCTTAGAGGAGTTTGGCAATTTTCATTTTGTTTTTGTTGCTCTTACGTTATATATATATATAATATAAGAGCAGCAAATATATACAATAAACAGTCTGTACTGATGGCCCAGTATAACTAAGGTATAAAATATGATATCATGGAATTTTGTTTTATTTGCAAAATTTCTTTATTAGTGTTGTAAAGTAAAATTTGTATAATTAAAATGAATCTGTGGTCAGTCAGTATTTTATACAGTTTCACGGTTTTCAACAGGAGCTTTTATATTAAGCACGTACATAGCCTATGGCTTACGTAAGATCGTAAGTTGCTTATAAGCCTGGAAGTCTCCTCTCTTACCTTGATTTCCAGTCCTTAATTCCCTTTGGTAAATGAGATTTTAATTGATCCTAAGCCTCAGTCCAATAGTAATTTCAACTAGCTTCTAGGACCAATATAAACGAGTTTTAAAAAAGGGCTAAAGTTAGGGGGCAAAAATTTAAAAATTTAAAAAAAGGGATGAAATATGAAATGCAAAAATGTATAAATAGGTTAGGTAAGATATTAGAAAAAAATTTAAGGAATGTAATACAATAAATATTACACAGGAGAATATACAAATCCGATAGCTGAAGAAATATTTATCAAATCAATTATTATAGAAATTAGAAAAAGAGTAATAGCTAATAAATAAATAGACAGTAGAAGCAGTTGCTGCGAAATTAGGAACAAGGGAAATAAAAAGGCAGGAAGATATTACATAAGAGATAATATGCTAGATACAAAACGAGATAAATGGTATTCGCATAAAAATTAGGATTTCGCCATTTAGAATCTATATGAAATAGAATAACGAATTGTTTCAAATTTAGTGTACCCTAGAAATACGTTCATTTAGTTCTGCAATTGCTTAAACGAGAATGCACTTCTATATAATAGTCATTATGTAAAATACTAAATGTTTTCCTATTTTAGTCTTTTGTGTTGGTCGCACACAAATTAATAAGTATCATATAAAAAGTCAAGTTTTGCATGTCAAATCACAAAACTCAATTTGTGTAAAATAAATTTAATAAGTCATTATTTTAATATATTTTTAAATCACATGCTCAAACATATTGGTAGTGTGATAGCATTATAACACTTATTTCATAATCATCCTCAGTGTCGCAACAGACCCATGATAGGCCAAGGCCTTCTGCCTGCTGGCAGATTTCTAGACAGGAGGTGTTTCCTTTTTACGGGGTAGAGTTTTCAGCACTACACCCAACGCGTTACAGCCATATTAGACCTTGACATACGGTTTAAAGTGGATTATGAACCATTAAAAACTACCATGGCACCGCTGGGACTCGAACCCGAAACCTGTGGCACCGACCACCAGAGAGTTAATCACTCGGCCATCAGGCCCCTTAAACTTAATTTGAAGTATTAAATTTTGCTAATTTCCCGACCCCAATTTATCTTGCAAGGCATTTTTTGACTACAAATATGAAAGTTTTAGGATTTTAAATCTCATTTTGCAAACTTTTTTTAAAAAATTCAGAATGTCTTTTGATTTTTTTAAAGGAAGTTATTTAAAGATGCATTTGAAGTTCTATTTTTTTTAAAAATCCTAACATGTTCATTCGTATAGAATTTTTTTCTTTAAATAAGCGAAAGCGATTTTCATCTTCTAAATTTAGAAATAAGTTGCGGAAAAACTTCCGATTTCTTCCCATTCAAACTGAGTTTATCAAGATACCAAACAATTCTTTCGGTGGTTCTTAAAAGGACGTTTTTGTATTTTTTTACGGGAAAAATAATGAGGAACAGGGTGATTATATTTAAAGTCCCACTTTTAAAATGCTGTAAAAAAAGAACCATTCGTCACAATGAGTTCAAATTTGAGCAGGAAATACTTGAAGAGGGGGAAACGGTATGGTTTAAAAAAATGTCCAAAAAAATATTCCACTATTTTTTCTCATTCAATGCGGTATGACTATGCCGTGGTGGATGGGCTGTCACTAACAGTTTCACAACTGTTGAATGACTTGGAAGTCGTAATTTCCGTCAAAAAACCGAAACAACAAAGCATATTGAACACTACGGTTGGTTTAATGTGCAACTCATGGCAAATAAGTGGTTATTCTGATTCAAAATATCACTTGCAGCCGAATTCACTTTTTTATGCCACTTACAGCTCCATCCATCAATACACTTTGGAACGTTTTTGATGTCGTACCGTTTTCCCCTTTTTCAAGTATCTTCAGTTAGACTTGAACTCATTGCGACGAGTGACGATATCTTTTTTTTACAGAATTTTGAAAGTGGCACCCTCGAAAAAAATTTTAAATTTTATTCCAAAAAAATTTAAAAATTATATTCATCATCATCGGCACAATAGTTCAATTTTAGGCCAAGGTCGTCTGCCTACTGGCAGATTACCAGACGGGAGATGTTTCTCTTTTTACGGGGTAAGGTTGTCAGCCCTATGCCCAACAGCCATATTAGACAGGGACCTACGGATTAAAGTGGATGTTGAACCACTATAAACATCCACGGCGCTGAGCGCCAGAGCGCTTATTACTAGGCCATTCATAAATTATATTATTTCTTATAAATACATATTTCTCAGAAACTGATTTTTTCATTTCTAATCTACTACATTAAATTATATTTGTGAGCACACTATAAATGCATATCGTGTGTATGAAAATTAATTTAAACTAAATCGGTGGATTGAAAAGCTACATACATAAATCCGATCTTCATTTACTAAATCAATACCTTAGCGCCATTACTTTTTTTTAAAGTTCAATAAAAATGCCTCAGAAAAAAGACTGCAACGACGCCTAGGTGCCTCTAAAACAGGATATCACAGCTCCTAGCATTCCAATAAAAATAAATAACCCGCATTTATTTTGTTAATGGGAAAAGAAAACAGGAGTCTTCTCATTATTTGTACAAATCAGCTACATGTGAGCGAAAAGGCGAATACAATAACCGAAAAAATACACCTTCCGTAGGAAATAAAAGTAAAATATCAGCTCCCTACATATTTTGCTGGGTGTTTTATGCGTCTTTTTTTTCGATCTCTAAAATAAAATATCGCACCCAATATTGTTTTCACAAGAGCTTTTTCAGTTCGAAATTAAAAAAAATTTTTTTTTTTACTTATATATAAAAAGTTGCGATTTATCTTTCTTTCTTTCTATTTTTGTGCGTCAAGTTACATGTTTTATTCCTGACACTTTCAGTTCTTCAAACTCTTACGATGCGAAATGTCGTTTGAATAAGTAATTTAAATCCTTTTTTTTTCGCCCAAACACCGACGATTTTGCAATCGTCAAGGGGTCAGAAGAACGTGTGTCTGCTCGGCGGCTTGTTAAAATTTGAAGGCACTCCCATCCCCACCCCTTTCTTTTTTGCAACAATAAAATAAAATAAAATAAACTCTCTTTTATCGGAACATTTTTAGTGTTCACTCCCAGAGTGGAGCTTAGGCCAATTTGAATATTTATTTGAATTGGAAGATAGTTGCATTACAGAAAAAGATTTTATTTTCAATAAATGTTGCTGAAAAGTTTTAACTGCAGAAATGCAGAAATTTACTTGAAGTACTGGATGCTTTATTATGCCACATATACTTTTTCTATTGTTTGACATAAAAGGAGGAGGAGTTTTAACTTACTCTTGACCTTTTTTTTGGACTCCGTTTGCCAGTAAAATTAAGATCACTTTCTATCTAAGAATGCTAATTATTTTGTAAATTTATAATATAAAAATAATTTCATTTACTTCAGATATAATAATAACAATAATAACAAACTGTATTGAAAAATAAAGGATAATTTACTTTTTATTACTAAAAACGTGACATTGTACAGCATTCTTTAAAATATGTATTGCTCTTTAATGCATAGCTCTCTCTGTTTCTATTTCTCGCTTTTAGGTTCGAATGCTGAATAATGTTATATTTAGCCAAATTTCAATACCACTGTTATTAAAAATATATATATATATAATGAACATGAAGCTCTTTTAAAAACAATAGTAACCACATTACTTTTAAGTCTCACATGATTTTAAAAAAAATACACACTCACACCCATAAAAAAAAAAATGCCATTACGAAAAAATTAAAAAATTATATTATTTCTTATACTTATACTTCAGAAATTACATATTTTTTTTCATTTCTATGAACTTCTATCATTTCTAAACTTCTATATTCAATTATATTTGTCAACACACTATAAATATATATGATTTATATGAAAATTAATTTAAACTAAATCGGTGGATTGAAAAGGTACGTACATAAACCCGATTTCTTTTCAACTAAATCAATACTTTAACACTCTTACTTTTTTAAAAGTTCAATAAAAATGCCTCAGAAAAATCGCATGGGTGCCTCTAAAACAGGATGTCACAGTTCCGAGCATTACACTAAAAATAAATAACCCGCATTTATTTTGCTTGTGGGAAAAGAAAACAGGAGTCTGCTCATTATTTGTACAAATCACCTACATGTGAAAAGGCCAAAAAATGAAGGCCAAAACAATACAAAAGTGCCAATACAAAAAGTTGACCAATACACTAAAAGTTGAAAAAAGGCCAATACAATAGCCGACAAAAATACACCTTTCATGGAAAATAAAAGTACAATATCAGCTCCCTACAGCTTCGCTGGGTATTTTATGAGTGTTTTTTTTTTCGATCGCTAAAATAAAATAAAGCATTCAATATTGTTTTTACAAGAGCTTTTTCAGTTCCTGTTTTTTTTTTTACTTGCATATAAAAAGTTGCGACTTATCTTTGTTTCTGTCTATTTTTTTTCCGTCAAGTTACTACATGTTTTATTCCTGACACTTTCAGTTCTTCAAGCTCTTACGATGCGAAACATCGTTTGAATAAGTAATTTAAATCCTTTTTTTTTTCGCCCCAACACCGACGATTTTGCAATCTTCAGGGGTCAGGAGAACGTGTGTCTGCTCCGTGGCTTGTTAAAATTTGAAGGCATTCCCATCCCCACCCCTTCCCTTTTTCTCAACAGAAAAAAAAAATTAATAAATAAAATAAAATAAACTCTCTTTCATCGGAACACTTTTAGTGTTAACTCCCAGAGTGGAACTTAGGCCAATTTGAATATTTATTTGAATTGGAAGATGGTTGCATTACAGAAAAAGATTTTATTTTTCAATAAATGTTGCTGAAAAGTTTTATCTGCAGAAATGCAGAAATTTATATCAAATACTCGATGCTTTATTATACCACATACACCTTTTTTTATAGTTTGGTATAAAAGGAGGGGAAGTACTCTTAACCGGTTTTTGGACTCCGTTTGCTCGTAAAATTAAGTAAAGTAAAATTAAGATTATTAAAATCATCATAAGAAATTAAAAATAAGATTCTAAGAAAGCATTCTAGCTTAGAATGCTATTTATTTTTTAAGTTCATAATATGCAAACAATATCATTTACTTCAGATATAACAATAGCAATAATAACAAAATATATTGCTTTTTTTTTGTTCTAATGCAGCTGGCAAATACTTAGACGGTTTCCTGGATGCCTTAAGGCAAGCGCTATACCGACGTTACTCACTTAACACTACCCGGGATGTGCGTGTAGCGAAGCTACGAACGCGAGTAACAATAATCCCGCAACGCTCTACGATCATATTAGACCAGGACCTACGATTTAAAGTTTTTCAGAACCACTATACACCTCAATGACACTGCCGGGACTCGAACCCGAAACATGAGGTATCAAAGGACAGAACGCTAGCCACTCGGACATTAAGGTCCTATATAATTTAATATAGAAGATTAGAAATGAAAGAAGTTCGAATTATAGAAGATTAGAAATTAGAACTTCTTTCATTTCTTATCTTCTATATTAAATTATACTAATATTTGCAAGCACACTATAGATGTATATCGTTTGTATTAAAATTAATATAAACTAAATCGGTGGATTGCAAAGGCACACACATAAATCCGATTTCCTTTTACTAACTCAATAGAGAGTTTTTACATACCGTAGTTTGGACGTCCGTTAGCTTTTTCTCCCTAGCGCGCATGCTCATAGGAAATTGCGCTTGCGTATCTGTAATAATGTTTCCTATGAGCATGCGCGCTAGGGAGAAAAAGCTAACGGACGTCCAAAATACGGTATGCAAAAACTCTCTAATATCTCAGCACCCTCACTTTTTTAAAAGTTCAATAAAAACGCCTCAGAAAAAAGACTGCAACGACGCCTGGGTGCCTCTAACACAGGATATCACAGTTCCGGGAGCACTACAATGAAAATAAATAACCCGCATTTATTTTGTTTATGGGAAAGGGAAACAGGAGTCTCCTCATTATTTGTACAAATCACCTACATGTGAGTGAAAAGGCTGATACAATAGCCGAAAAAATACACCTTTCATTGGAAATAAAAGTAAAATATCAGCTCCCTACAGCTGCGCTGGCTGTTTTATAACGGTTTTTTTTTTCGATAGCTAAACTAAAATAGCGCACTCAATATTGTTTTTACAAGAGGTTTTTCAGTTCCAGTTTTTTTTCTTTTTACTTATACATAAAAAGTTGCGATTTATCTTTCTTTCTTTCTTTTTTTGTGCGTCAAGTTACATGTTTTATTCCTGACACTTTCAGTTCTTCAAACTCTTACGATGCGAAATGTCGTTTGAATAAGTAATTTAAATCCTTTTTTTTTCGCCCAAACACCGACGATTTTGCAATCTTCAGGGGTTAGGAGAACGTGTGTCTGTTCGGTGGCTTGTTAAAATTTGAAGGCATTCCCATCCCCACCCCTTCCCTTTTTCTCAACAGGAAAAAAACTAAATAAATAAAATAAAATAAGCTCTCTTTTATCGGAACATTTTTAGTGTTAACTCCCAGAGTGCAGCTTAGGCAATTTTGAATATTTTATTAGAATTGAGAGATAGTTGCATTACAGAAAAAGATTTTATTTTTCAATAAATGTTGTTGAAGAGTTTTATCTGCAGAAATGAAGAAATTTATTTTAAATACTCGATTCTTTATTATACCACATACACCTTTTTTTATAGTTTGGTATAAAAGGAGGGGAAGTTTTAACCTACTCTTAACCGTTTTTTGGACTCCGTTTGCTAGTAAAATTAAGTAAAGTAAAATTAAGATCATTAAAATCATCATAAGAAATTAAAAATAAGATTCTAAGATAGCATTCTAGCTTAGAATGTTATTTATTTTGTAAATTCATAATATGCAAACAATATCATTTACTTCAAATATAATAATAGCAATAATAACAAATTATATTGCTTTTTTTTGTTCCAATGCAGCAGGCAAAGACTTAGACGGTTTCCTGGATGCCTTAAGGCATCTCTCCCTCCATGGCATGCCTCAAACACCTACTTTGCCTTAACTTTGCTCTCTCAAGGCATGCCTTGAGGCTCTTTCCTAGATGCCTTAAGGCATGCGCTACACCGACGTTACTCACTTAACACTACCCGGGATGTGCGTGTAGCGAAGCTACGGACGCGAGTAACAATACCCCCGCAACGCTCTACAATCATTTTAGACCGGAACCTACAATGTAGAGTTTTTCCGAACCACTATAGACCTCAATGACACCGCCGGGACTCGAACTCGAAACATGCGGTATCAAAGGCCAGAACGCTAGCCACTCGGACATTCAGGTCCTATATAATTTAATATAGAAGATTAGAAATGAAAGAAGTTCGAATTATAGAAGATTAGAAATTAGAACTTCTTTCATTTCTTATCTTCTATATTAAATTATACTAATATTTGCAAGCACACTATAGATGTATATCGTTTGTATTAAAATTAATATAAACTAAATCGGTGGATTGCAAAGGCACACACATAAATCCGATTTCCTTTTACTAAATCAATATCTTAGCACCCTCACTTTTTTTAAAGTTCAATAAAAGTGCCTCAGAAAAAAGACTGCAACGACGCCTGGGTGCCTCTGTAACAGGATATCACAGTTCCGGGAGCATTACAATGAAAATAAATAACCCGCATTTATTTTGCTTATGGGAAAAGAAAACAGGAGTCTCCACATTATTTGTACAAATCACCTACATGTGAGTGAAACGGCTGATACAATAGCCGAAAAAAATACTCCTTTCATGGGAAATAAAAGTAAAATATCAGCTCCCTACAGCTTTTATAACGGTTTTTTTTTTCTATCGCTGAAATAAAATAGGGCACTCAATATTGTTTTATTGTTTTTACAAGAGGTTTTATAGTTCTTGTTTTTTTTTTTTTTTTTTTACTTATACGTAAAAAAGGTGCGATTTCTTTCTTTTTTCAATTCCTACTAATTGTTCACACTCTCCCTATATATATTTATATATCTTGTACACATTTTCAATCGTTCTTAAAATACTTTTTATGCATTCACACATGTTCCAATACATTTTTTGGACTTGTAGTGGGCGACACTTGCTTTTATATTATGAACTTAGAAAGTAAATAGCATTCTAAAATAGAGAGTTATCTTAATTTTACTAGCGAAGGGAGTCCCAAAAAAGGTTAAGATTAAGTTAAAACTCCTCCTTCCTTTATGTCAAACGATAAAAAAAGTATATGGGGCATAATTAAGCATCCAGTATTTGAAATAAATTTCTGCTGATAAAACTCTTCAACAACATTTATTGAAAAAATAGAATCAACTCTGTTCTTTTTTCTGTAATGCAACTTATATGTCAATGCAAATAAAATATTCAAATTTGCCTAAGCTCCGCTCTGAGAGTTTCACTAAAAATATTCTGATAAAAGAAAGTTTATTTTATTTTATTTTTTGTTGAAAGAAAGGGGTGGGGATGGGAGTGCCTTCAAATTTTAACAAGCCACCGAGCAAACACACGTTCTCCTAACCCCTGACGATTGCAAAATCGTCGGTGTTTGTGCAAAAAACAGGATTTAAATTACTTATTCAAACGACGTTTCGCATCGTAAGAGTTTGAAGAACTGAAAGTGTCAGGAATAAAACATGTACTAACTTGAAGCACTAAAAAAGAAAGAAAAAAAGATAAATCGCAACTTTTTATATATAAGTAAAAAAAAAAAAAAAAATCTCGAACTGAAAAAGCTCTTGTAAAAACAATATTGAGTGCGCTATTTTAGTTTACCTATCGAAAAAAAAAACAGTTATAAAACAGCAAGTGAAGCTGTAGGGAGCAGATATTTCACTTTCATTTCCCGTGAAAGGTGTATTTTTTTCGGCTATTGTATCAGCCCTTTCGCTCACATGTAGGTGATTTGTACAAATAATGAGGAGACTCCTGTTTTCTTTTCCCATAAACAAAATAAATGCGGGTTATTTATTTTTAGTGTAATGCTAGGAGCTATGATATCCTGTTTTAGAGGCACCCATGTGTCGTTACAGTATTTTTTCTGAGGCATTTTTATTGAACTTTAAAAAAAAGTAATGGCGCTAGATATTGACTTGGTAAAAGGACATCGGATTTATGTATGTACCTTTTCAATCCACCGATTTAATTGAAATTAATTTTCATATAAATCATATACATTTATATTGTGCAGACAAATATAATGGAATATAGAAGATTAGAAATGAAATAAGTTCATAGAAATAAAAATAAATGCCATTTCTGAGGAAAAAGCATTTCGAAGAAATAATATAATGTTCAAAATATTTCGTAATGAAATTTCTATTTCTTTATTTTGGGTGTGTGGGTGCATATTTTTTTAAAAAATTATACAAGTTTTAAAAGTAATGATGTTCCTACTGATTTCAAAAGAGTTTCATGTTTATTATATAATTTTTTAATAACAATGGTATTTAAATTTGTCTAAATATAAAATTATGCATTATTTGAACCTAAAGGCCAGAAATAGAGAGAGAGCTATGCATTAAAGAACAATACATATTTTAGAGAATGCTGCAGAATGTCACGTTTTTAATAATAAAATGTAAATTATCCTTTATTTTACAATATATTTTGTTATTATTAGTATTATTACATCTGACATAAATAGAATTATTTTTACGTTATGAATTTAAAAAATTAAATGGCTTTCTAAGACAGCGTAAGATCTTAATTTTACTAGCAAAGGGAGTCGAAAAAAAGTTTAAGAGTAAGTTAAAACTCCTTCTCCTTTTATATCAAACTATAAAAAAAGTATATGCGGCATAATAAAGCATCCAGTATTTGAAATAAACTTCTGCATTTCTGCAGATAAAACTCTTCAACAACATTTATTGAAAAATGAAATCAACTCTGTTTTTTTTTCCTGTAATGCAACTGTCTTTCAATTCAAATAAAATATTCACATTTCCCTAAACTACACTCTGGAAGTTACACTAAAAATGTTCCGATAAAAGAGAGTTTATTTTATTTTATTACTATTATTATTTATTTATTTTTTTTGCTTAAAAAAAAGGAAGGAGTGAGGGTGGGAATGCCTTCAAATTTTAACAAGCCACCGAGCCAACACACGTTCTTCTAACCCCTGACGATTAAAAAATCGTCGCGGTTTGGGCGAAAAAACAGGATTAAAATTACTTATGCAAACGACGTTTCACTTCGTAAGAGTTTGAAGAACAGAAATAAAAATGTCAGAAATAAAACATGCAGTAACTTGACGCAAAAAATAGAAAGAAAGAAAGATAAATCGCAACTTTTTTATATATAAGTAAAAAAAAGATAAAAAATCTCGAACTGAAAAAGCTCTTGTAAAAACAATATTGAGTGCGCTATTTTATTTTAGCAATAGAAAAAAAAACCGTTATAAAACAGCCAGCGAAGCTGTAGGGAGCTGATATTTCACTTTTATTTCCCATGAAAGGTATATTTTCTCGGCTATTGTATCAGCCCTTTCTCTCACATGTAGGTGATTTGTACAAATAATGAGGAGACTCCTGTTTTCTTTTGCCATAAACAAAATAAATGCGGGTTATTTTTAGTGTAATGCTCGGAGCTGTGATATCCTGTTTTAGAGGCACCCATGCGTCGTTGCCGCAGTCTTTTTTTCTGAGGCGTTTTTATTGTACTTTTAAAAAAAGTAAGGGTACTAAGGTATTGATTTAGTTAGAAGGAAACCGGATTTATGTATGTACCTTTTCAGCCACCAATTTAGTTTAAATTAATTTTCATACACACGATATACATTTATATTGTGCCGGCAAATTTAATATAATATAGAAGATTAGAAATGAAAGAAGTTTATAGAGATGAAAAAATATACAGTTTGTGAGGAATAAGTATTTGTAAGAAATAATGTCATTTTCAATTTTTTTCGTAATGGCATTTTTAATTTTTTTTTTCGAAGGTGTGTGTTATTTTTTAAAATATCCTATGGTTTCCTATCCTATGGATGTTCCTATTGGTTTCAAAAGAGCTTCATGTTTATTATATATTATTTTTAAATAAAAGTGGTATTTAAATTTATCTAAACATAAAATTATTCAGCATGCGAACCTAAAGGCCAGAAATAGAGAGAGATATATATATGCATGAATTAAAGAGCAATACATATTTTAGAGAATGCTGTACAATGTCACGTTTTTAATAACAAAATGTAAATTATCCTTTATTTTACACTAGATACAATACATCCATATCTGAAGTATGACATAACTTTTATATTATGAATTTAGAAAATAAATACTATTCTAAGATAGCGAATGATATTAATTTTAACAGCAGAGGGAGTCCAAAAAAAAAAAAAAAAAAAAAAAAAGGACAAGAGTAAGACTCCTCCTACTTTTAAGTCAAATTAAAAAGTATATGTGGCAAAATAATGCATCGAGAATTTGAAATAAATTTCTGCATTTCTACAGATCAAACTCTTCAACAACATTCATTGAAAAAAATAAAATCAACTCTGTTCTTTTTTCTGTAATGCAACTTATATGTCAATGCAAATAAAATATTCAAATTTGCCTAAGCTCCGCTCTGAAAGTTTCACTAAAAATATTCCGATATTTATTTTATTTTATTTTTTTGTTGAAAAAAAAAGAAAGGGGTGGGGATGGGAGTGCCTTCAAATTTTAACAAGCCACCGAGCAAACACACGTTCTTCTAACCCCTGACGATTGCAGGGGTTAACAGGATAAACATAACGATAACAGGATTTAAATTACTTATTCAAACGACGTTTCACATCGTAAGAGTTTGAAGAACTGAAAGTGTCAGAAATAAAACATGTAGCAATTTGACGCAAAAAATAGAAAGAAAGAAAGATAAATCTCAACTTTTTATATATAAGTATATAAAAAAACAGAACTGAAAAACCTCTTATAAAATCAATAATGAGTGCGCTATTTTATATTAGCGATCGAAAAAAAAACGCCGTATAAAACAACGAGCAAAGCTGTAGGGAGCAGATATTTTACTTTTATTTCCCTTGAAAGGTGTATTTTGTCACCTATTGTATCGGCCTTTTCTCTCACATGTAGGTGATTTGTACAAATAATGAGGAGACTCCTGTTTTCTTTTCCCATAAACAAAATAAATGCGGGTTATTTATTTTTATTGTAATGCTAGGAGTTGCGATATCCTGTTTTAGAGGCCCCATGCATCGTTGCAGTATTTTTTGTGAGGCATTTTTATTGAACTTTAAAAGTAGTAATGGTGTTAAGGTATTGATTTAGTAACCAGAAAATCGGATTTTTGTATGTGCCTTTTCAATCCACTGATTTAGTTTAAATTAATTTGTATACAAGTTCTATGCATTTGATATGTTGACAAATATCATTTAGTCATAAGTCGTATTGGAGAAATAACTGTATCACTTTCACAAGCTGCTTTACTGCCATGAATTTTCTTTGTTTCTGAAAGCTGAGACATACACGGAAACCGCGAGTCGATTCGAACCTCCACTCTCCTGAACACAAACAGCACACTGTTACTGGGCCACAAGAGAAGAACCACTGGTCACAATTAGTTCAAATTTGAACTTATTCTTGAACAGATTCTTAAAGAAGGGGAAAACTGTGCAGCATCAAAAACAGTTCCAAAGTGTATGAAAAAATGGCTGTAATTGGCATAACGAAATTGAATTTTTCTGCAAGTGATATTTAGATTCGGAATGACAACGCATTTGACATGAGTTGCACATTAAGCCAACTGTAGTGTTCAATGTGCTTGCTTGCTTCGGTGTTTTACGGCAAAAATGACTTCCAAGGCCCATCCACCACGGCAAGGTCAAATCACATTGGATAGGATTTTTTTTATGCCATATCATTTCCCCCTTCTTCAAGTATCTTCAATTTAAATTTGAACTCATTGTGACGAGTGGTTCTTTTTTACAGCATTTTAAAAGTGGAACTTTAAATATAATTACCCTGTATATATATGTATATATATTGTTGTCTTGTTGTTCTTACATTATATATATAACTTAAGAGCAAACGAAAAAAATGAAAATTGCCCAACTCTAAGAATGTAACTTTATTATATCACTGATGTCCCATCAAAAACATAAAAAGCTTTCTTAAAAATTTCTCGAAACTCAATTTAAAGGAAAAGCAAGCACTAAAAACTAGAAAAATGAAGGATAAGCGAAAGAATAGAGAGCAGCTCTGTAAAATATTGATTCCTCATTATAAAATAGGCGGGTGGCTTAGAGACTTCTCGAAGAAGCCATCAGGTGATGGCACGAGCTCTAAGGAAGAGGCTCAATTTTTTTCCCGTAAAAAAATACAAAAACGTCCTTTTAAGAACCACCGAAAGAATTGTTCGGTATCTTGATAAACTCAGTTTGAATGGGAAGAAATCGGAAGTTTTTCCGCAACTTATTTCTGAATTTAGAAGATGAAAATCGCTTTTGCTTATTTAAAGAAGAAAATTCCATACGAATGAACATGTGAGGATTTTTAAAAAAAATAGAACTTCAAATGCATCTTTAAATAACTTCCTTTAAAAAAATTAAAAGACATTCTGAATTTTTTAAAAAAAGTTTGCAAAATGAGATTTAAAATCCTAAAACTTTCATATTTGTAGTCAAAAAATGCCTTGCAAGATAAATTGGGGTCGGGAAATTAGCAAAATTTAATACTTCAAATTAAATTTAAGGGGCCTGATGGCCGAGTGATTAACTCTCTGGTGGTCGGTGCCACAGGTTTCGGGTTCGAGTCCCAGCGGTGCCATGGTAGTTTTTAATGGTTCATAATCCACTTTAAACCGTATGTCCAGGTCTAATATGGCTGTAACGCGTTGGGTGTAGTGCTGAAAACTCTACCCCGTAAAAAGGAAACACCTCCTGTCTAGAAATCTGCCAGCAGGCAGAAGGCCTTGGCCTATCATGGGGCTGTTGCGACACTGAGGATGATTATGAAATAAGTGTTATAATGGTATCACACTACCAATATGTTTGAGCATGTGATTTAAAAATATATTAAAATAATGACTTATTAAATTTATTTTACACAAATTGAGTTTTGTGATTTGACATGCAAAACTTGACTTTTTATATGATACTTATTAATTTGTGTGCGACCAACACAAAAGACTAAAATAGGAAAACATTTAGTATTTTACATAATGACTATTATATAGAAGTGCATTCTCGTTTAAGCAATTGCAGAACTAAATGAACGTATTTCTAGGGTACACTAAATTTGAAACAATTCGTTATTCTATTTGATATAGATTCTAAATGGCGAAATCCTAATTTTTATGTGAATACCATTTATCTCTTTTTGTATCTAGCATATTATCTCTTATGTAATATCTTCCTGCCTTTTTATTTCCCTTGTTCCTAATTTCGCAGCAACTGCTTCTACTGTCTATTTATTTATTAGCTATTACTCTTTTTCTAATTTCTATAATAATTGATTTGATAAATATTTCTTCAGCTATCGGATTTGTATATTCTCCTGTGTAATATTTATTGTATTACATTCCTTAAATTTTTTCTAATATCTTACCTAACCTATTTATACATTTTTGCATTTCATATTTCATCCCTTTTTTTAAATTTTTAAATTTTTGCCCCCTAACTTTAGCCCTTTTTTAAAACTCGTTTATATTGGTCCTAGAAGCTAGTTGAAATTACTATTGGACTGAGGCTTAGGATCAATTAAAATCTCATTTACCAAAGGGAATTAAGGACTGGAAATCAAGGTAAGAGAGGAGACTTCCAGGCTTATAAGCAACTTACGATCTTACGTAAGCCATAGGCTATGTACGTGTTTAATATAAAAGCTCCTGTTGAAAACCGTGAAACTGTATAAAATACTGATTGACCACAGATTCATTTTAATTATACAAATTTTACTTTACAACACTAATAAAGAAATTTTGCAAATAAAACAAAATTCCATGATATCATATTTTATACCTTAGTTATACTAGGCCATCAGTACAGACTGTTTATTGTATATATTTGCTGCTCTTATATTATATATATATATAACGTAAGAGGAACAAAAACAAAATGAAAATTGCCAAACTCCTCTAAGAATGTAACTTTATTATATTACTGATGTCCCATCAAAATCATAAAAAGCTTTCTTAAAAATTTCTCGAAACTCAATTTAGAGGAAAAGCAAGCACTAAAAACTAGAAACATGGAGGATAAGTGAAAGAATAGAGAGCAGCTCTGTAAAATATTGATTCCTCATTATAAAATAGGCGGGTGGCTTAGAAACTTGTCGAAGGAGCCATCAGGAGATGGCACGAGCTCTAAGGAAGAGGTTCAAATTTTTTTTCCGTAAAAAAATACAGAAATGCAGTTTTAAGAACCACCTATGTAGCATCAAAAAGAATTGTTTGGTATCTTACTAGACTCAGTTTGAATGGAAGGGTATTGGAATTTTTTCCGTAACTTATTTCTAAATTTAGAAAATAAAAATTGCCTTTGCTTGAAGAAAAAAAAATTCTGTGCCAATGAACATGGTAGGACTTCCGAAAAATAGAATTTCAAATGCATCCTTAAATAACTTCCATAAAAAATTAACAAAAAATCGTATATTGAGATTTAAAATCCTAAAAATTTCATATTTGTAGTAAAAAAAATGTCTTGCAAGATAAATTGGGGTGGGGAGATTGCATATGAAGAATTTATTATTTCTATATAAATTTTATAATTATATTACAGTATGTATATGTTTCATCATCTGATTTAAAAACACATTAAAATATCTTTTTATTCAATTCTTCTATTAGATCACACTCTCCCTATGTATATCTTGTTCAAAGTTTCAATCGTTCATAAAATACTTTTTAAACATCCACTCGAGTTCAAATAGATTTTTTTTTTAACTTTTAGTGGATGACACTGGATGTTGATACAGTTTTTTCAAATATTCATTCATTCATTCAATTTAGTTTTTTTTAGATTTAAGTTGCCTATATCTACCAATAGATGGCGCCCGATAAACTTAAAAAAATGTGAATAAAAATTATTTGTAAAGAACTATATAGAGCAATATAGAGCAAAAAAGTAGGAATTGACTTAAAAAAAATGTTTTTATATTACTTGTTAGAATATATTTTACACAAATTCAGAGTTTTGTGAGTTGAGATGCAAAAAATGATTTTTTACATGGTATTTATTAATTCGTATGCGGCCAACCCAATAGGCTAAAGTAGTAAAATGCTCGCTCATACTGGAGGTTAAATAGACAGGGACCTACAGTTTAACGGGGATTTCGAACCACTCACAAACATACATGCCCCTGCCCGGATTCAAAACTGAAGCCTGTGGGTCCGAATGCCAGAGTGCTGGCCAGTTGACCATCAGGCCGTTGGTAAGACATCTAGAATTATAGATAATGACTATTATGTATTTATTGCATTCTCTGTCAAACGATTGCAGAAGTAATTTCTTCGAATCATACTACTGTGTCCAAAATGTAAGACCAATTTTCAATTCAAAACTCCCAGGGCTTATGGAATTTCTAAAAAACGCAATTAAACATTTCTGGTGCGGCATTCGTCCGCATACTACTGTGTCCTTGCGGAAACGTATAGAATGTTGCAGAAGGCATTCGGGCAGCATTCCTATATCGGAAAGAAATGTTTAGAAGGGTTTAAAGAAGGCAGAGGACGCGTTGAAAACGAAAAGCCCTCTGGACGACCACCAATCGCAACCGACGAAGCTCACGTCCAAAAAATTAAAGATATGGTGCTTGCAAACCGTCAATTTACGATTAGAAATCTTGCTGATGATGTTGGAACTTCAAAAGGATCTCGTCAATTCCATTTTTCCAATCTCGATGGGTACCGAAAACACTGAATACGCCAGCTCTCAGAGTTTTCGGAATTGAATTGATTACATTGATTCTTCGTGAATTTTTTGCCAAAAATCAAGCCCATATTGTTCCACAACCACCGTATTCACACCGTGCGACTTCTGGATATTCCCTAAACTCAAAAACCATTTCGGGGACACCGTTTTGAGTGGATTGGAGAGATTCAACGTAAAAATGTGTCGCGTGGAAAATGTGTGATGCACATTAATTTTTTTTTCTTTCTGTTGCTTCTGTGTCTTTGTTAGCAGTTTTCAATTTTTCTTCTTAGTCTGGCTTGTACCGTTAAAACACTTTTGAGGGTTTTTCAATATGGAGAACACATTTCAATAAGAAAGTTGGTGTTGTGATTAAAATTTTTCGAAATTATGTCACTGTGACACAAATTGTTTGAGTTTAGCGGTTCGCTTTCATGTGATTCTTGAACGTATACTTCAAAATACCTTAAACTAAAATGTCACTCAGTTTCTGTGAATGATAGCCAGGGACTGATATATCTAAATAGGTTTTTTTATATAACCACTCTGTATAATATTTATATGCCAACGGCCATACCATGCTGAATATACCGGGTCTCGTTAGATCACCGAAGTCAAGCATCATTGGGCGCGGTCAGTACTTGGGTGGGTGACCACCTGGGAACACCGCGTGCCGTTGGCATTCACAAATTTGGGACCTGAATGGTGGGTTCGAATCCCGGCGGTGCCATGGATGTGTGCAGTGGTTCGGAATCCACTTTAAGCCGTAGGTCCCGGTCTCCTATGACTGTAAGGGCGTCACGGAGCCGAAGTCAGACTTCTACCTACGGGTGCTCCATCACAACAGAAGCTGCTTTCTTCCCCTTCAATCATGAGTACGTATGGGCTCGTGGGTTTGGCCAGCCAAGTGGGATAAGAAACAACAACAAACATAATATTTATGTTAACTATTGATAAGAATTGTTCATTGAATACTTTTTTAAATGGTCAAAAAATAAATTATAAAAACCACAACAATTATTTTGAAATTTCGTACAGTTCCATTTTGAGAATAGGAAAAAATGTAATTTATAGTATTAGAAAAAAAATATAAATTATAATTTTTTTAAAGTTCTACTCTGATCTATTATTTTGAAAGAACTTTTATGCATATTAAAAAAAAACCCCATAAATTGAGGCTGATATATTGGCATTAATAAAACAAGCGAAGAAATGTCGGGAGAAAACGCTAGGGACTCATAAACTACGGGAAAGTTTTTTTTTAATAACACAATAATTTTTTTTATTACATATATATATATATATATATATAACATATAAAAATATATACATATATAACGTTTTGTAAAGGCAATTTTAAATGATAAATGAATTTAAAATTTTTATTTTTTTAATAATGTTAATAAAAAATAAATATAGAGTAATATCTAAAATTTGACAAATTTTTAAAAGTTCAAAATCATCTGAATTCATTACAAAAATCAATGTTTCATTTTCATTAACATGATTAACAAAATATTCATCAGCATCATTTAAAGTCTAAAATATAAAATGAAAAGGGTGACTTCTAAAACGAATTAAAATTCAAAATTTAACTGAATTATAATATATAATTATTGAAATTGGATATATATAAATAAATATAAAAATTATTATTATATATTAAATGATTATTATACATTAAATTTTTATTATAGATTAAATTATCATTATATATTAAATTATGATTATATATTAAATTATTATTATATATTAAATAAATTGAAAATATATAATGATTGAAAATTACTTATTAGAATTATTGGAAATTTACTACTTATTAGAATCCACAACAAGCTTCAAGACTTTTCAATGTATAAATCATTAGTATTTTATTTCATGTATAATAATAAGATAAAGTTATTCACTTTTAACCTTATTTACGATTGCATTTTATTTAAATCTTTCTTATCCAACATTCTAATTATAGACATAAATTCAAACATTCTTCAGCAAACCTAATGAAATTCAAGAAAATAAAAAATATATATATATTTAAACCTTTATTACTTTGAATTATATTTTTCTCACAGTGTGTTTAATTCTAATTGTTACTGATATTAGAATAAGTTACAGCAATTTCTGCCTAGGGTATGCAAAATCCTTTTTATTGACGAAAAAATTAAGATCTGTTTGCCGTAGGCGATGACTCTTCATAAAATTAGATTAATTCTCATTTTGTGTGGATACTGATTGTTTGACGACATATACCATTGAGTAAACTTTGCAGTAAATGATCTTATGTCCTTTTTGTACAGTTAACACGATTCTCTTAAAGTAATTAGTAATTTAAACTCGTTGAGAAATACATTAAAAAAAAGGATTTTCAATTTATTGGAAAGGTTAATTATTTGTTTGCCTTGAGACCTTTTGAAGTATGTTTCAAAGGAACTCGTAAGTTTGCTCAGCTTTCGTGTAAAACTACTAGTTTATGGATAATTTACTTATTTTTGTATAAACAACGCAGAATGAATAAAATTAGTCTAAATTAGTGTAGTCTAATGACTACAATATTAATATGTGTACATAATATATTATTCTAGTACAATAAATATTATTATATTTATAATGATTACAAATATACATGTGAATAAAAAAACCATGACTGCAAATATTATTATTTGTAGTAATCGAAGAATGTATTTTCAACAAATACCAATATTTGTAAACATAGTGGAATTAATTATCTGTAAATAATAATATTTGTAGTTATTGAAGAATGTATTGTGTACAAATAATTATATTTATAGTAATGGTGGAATAGATTATCTACAAATACTAATATTTGTATATATAGCATATGGTCTACAAATTACAATATTTTTTTTTCTTTATCAAATGTTATTAAACGTTATTTATTTATGGGGGGACGTGATGGGCAAATGGCTAGCGCTTAAGGCGCTCGGCACCACTGATTTCGGGCTCGAGTCCTGGTGGTGCCATGGATGTTTATGGTGGTTCGGAATCCACTTTAAGCCGTAGGTCCCGGTCTAATAGGATCGTAGAGCACTGTGGTGGTAGTGTGACTCGCGTTCGTAACCTATCTTCAAGCTACACGTGCCTCCTGGGTAGTGCTAAATGAGTAACAGCGGTGCAGCCCTTGCTTATGGCATAAAGATTAACTTTCTCTGTATTCCCAGCTGTAATAGAAAAGAAAAACTTTATTAAACATTACTGGAATGTCCACCATTTCTATAGAGGTTATTTTTAATGCTTTAAAGTTCCTGTTATTGTTTGGATCTCCAGAAGTAATAAATGTATAAGAAAATACACTCAAGAGCCAAAACATTATGACCATCTGCCAATGACGAGTTGGCGCACCTTTGGCGCTCAACAGAGTTTCAACCCGCCTTGGCATGGATTAATACCACCACTTAATACCCGTTAAATACCACTTCCACCTGATCACGTGCCTTCCACGTCATCCAGGCGAGTTCATTGCAAAATGTAGGGGTGGTCATAATGTTTCTGCTCTTGAGTGTAAAAGCGTTCGTTTTTAATAATTTTTCCTAATTGGGTTATAATTTATATTACATATGTAACAACATAGTAGACGATCCATTTCAGTTTCGAAACTCGAAAATCTTTGTTAAAAACCTGACAAGTGAAATCAAAAGCTCTCAATTTTTTTTAAAATTTTATTTTATATATTTATTGTTTTTTGTCGAGGATGGGCACTATAAATCTATAGGCCGGCAGACTTTTCCGTCGAGCTTGAAGTAAAAAATCTAGGAAGAAGTTGGGAAACTCTGAGATTCCTCTCCTGTGCAGTTGGTGGTAGCATGGTTTGGGACTGTGCAGAAGATTCACATGGCGCGTTTTGATAACACTGCATCTTTTGTCACTACGACTATCGTTTTTCTTTCTTTCGGTGGTTCAATTTTTCTTGTTAACCGCAGCTTTCTGATGGTCCGAGAAGTATTGATCAATCCATACAAACCTGTATGGAATCTTCATTTATTTACAAGCAATATTTACAAAGATATACAGGTTTGGTGGTAACAATCCGAAGGCAAAAGCTCAACTGGAAGAATAATGTTCTTTTTAGAATAAAATAACTCGTTTCCACAGCAACAGCTGGTCTCCACGGCAACAGCCCGTTTCCACAGCAACCAACACCCCGTTTCCACGTCAACAGCGCAATTCTGAATCGGTTCCAAACGATTTCTATAAAACTACCACGTGACGCTGAGTGGCGCGAATAGAAGCATAAGAATTCCAACATTTTTTACATTGACTTAAGCAACAATCCATTTGTATACAATATAGTAGATAGAAACAATATAAAACTACGCTTAACAATATAAAATACTATAAAAAATTGATAACATATAATAAATGCTATAAATAATTGATAATATATAATAAATACTATAAATAATTGATAATATATAATAAATACTATAAATAATTGATAATATATAATAAATACTATACACTCAAGAGCCAAAACATTATGAGCACCCCTACATTTTGCAATGAACTCGCCTGGATGACGTAGAAGGCACGTGATCAGGTGGAAGTGGTATTTAACTGGTATTAATGCATGCCAAGCTGTGTTGCGCGCCAAAGGTGGGCCAACTCGTTATTGACAGGTGGTCATAATGTTTTGACTCTTTAGTGTAAATAATTGATAATATATACTAAATACTATAAATAATTAATAATATATAATAAATACTATATAATAATTAACTATATAAGAATACGCTACAATATAGTTTAAGGTTAAGCGTAATTTTTTTTCTTCAATTACAACAAATTCTAAACGCTGGGCCTGGTAGATAGCCTATTTAAAACCGAGTTTGAGGGGCCTGAATGGCCGAGTGGCTAGCATTCTGGCGCTCGATACCACAGGTGTCGGGTTCGAGTCCCGGCGGTGCCATGAATGTTTGTAGTGGTTCGGAATCCGCTTTAAACTGTAGATCCGGGTCTAATAGGATCGTAGAGCGTTGCGGGGGCATTGTTGCTCCTCTTCCGTGGCTTATCTTCAAGTGACACGCGCCCCATAGGTAATGTAAAGTAAGTAACGTCTGTGCAGCGCTTGCCTTAAGGAATCCAAACCAAGCTGTCTAAGTGTTTGCCAGCTGCATTAGAAAGGAAAACCGAGTTTGAAAAAAAAAATCTACTGAAGTTGATAGAAAAGAACGATGAAGATGATGATCCGAAAACTCCCGTGACTGTGACGGGGGTGGACGAGATAAATTCAAAGGTTGGAATGTGTGCCCTCTAGTGGCCTCGGGAAAGAGATGTAGGAGATGCGAATAACATCAGATGCCACTTTTGTGGATGTTTGTTTACAGTTGAGTGATACAGTATGGGTACTATATAGCAACACCCATACCAGGTAGGCCCTAGATCTGGGGGTGGCCAACCCAAATGATCTTGCGGGCCGCTTTGGAAATGCATCCTAACTCCGCGGGCCACATATAAACTTGTATGTCCCCCTATTAGAATAAGTGCCACTATAGACGTTTATTTGGAGTGAAAAATTGAAACAGAATGAGTTACAAATTTTGTGTTGACTATTATTCTTGCATGTAAACATTTTTTTTTCTTTCTAATACAGCTGGCAAATACTTAGACAGCTTGGTCACCTTAAGACAGGCGCTGCACAGACGTACTCACTTTGCATTACCCAAGGGGGCGCGTGTAACTTGAAAATAAGCCACGGACGCGGAGTAACAATGCCCCCGCAACGTTTTACGATCCTATTAGACCGGGACCTACAGTTTAAAGTGGATTCCGAACCACTACAAACACCCATGGCACCGCTGGGGCTCGAACCCGAAACCTGTCGTACCGAGCACCAGAGCGCTAGCTACTCGGCCATTCAGGCCCTGCATACAAACAAAGATAATACAATAATAAAGATATACTAAACGCACAGTGTAAAGCAATATAGAACACTAAAAGTGAAATACAAAAAATATATAAATATAAAAAAATGAAATCGTTCAAAAATATTTATTTGACTAGTGCGATATTTTTTTCCCCCACTCTTTCACTTAGCTTTTGCAAATCGATCTCAATTTAAATATTTGCACATCGTAATGGTTGTTGCGTCCTTTATATTTGAGCTGGTGTTGTGTTGGGTCGATTTCATTTTCGGAAAAGGTAGGTGTCAATTGAACCAAAAGCGCTAACAACTTGAACTAAGAATTTGATTTGCTGTGCTATCAACAATCCACTGTGCGTATCCAGGTATAGTCATCACTGAGGTCGCTTAAAGTGAAACACAAAACCTGTTTTATTAGATGTTCCAAGATGCGCGCGTATCATGTGTTCGCAGAATATAATTTAATTATTCTGCGAACTCATAGCTGTAAACTCATCAATAAAACAAGCAGTATCTGTCATATATTCACTGGGGAAATATTCAAGACGGGCAACAGACTGCCCACGGGCCTCGGTTTGGGCACCTCTGCCCTAGATAATACTTTTCCATTCTACAGCGAATAACGCCAATTCGATGTAACGATATTCCAGTACATTGCAACATAATAAGGAAATTCAAAATTCTTCTAAGAAATAGAATCAAATAGAAGACTAACAGATAATTCGCAGCAACTACACGTCGACCTGTTCGCCTGCTCCTGAAAAGACCTTCAGGCAACATCATACGCACAGCCTTGACATGTTTTCTTTAGAGCAACATTCAAATTAAATTATCGATCTATTCCCAACTAGTGCCAAATAAAAAAGTTCGATCACCGAAATTTTTTTTCTATCTGCATCAGCATCATTGGAATTTCTGATGATAGATGGCGCTTCGCAAATATATCGTCTGAAATTTCATTTCAAGAACCCCTAATTTTTTTAAATTTTTTTTATTTAATGCTTCGAAGGGGCATCTAAGATACACGAACAACATGGCTAGCTCTAGATAGTACCTCTAAGAATAAAAATTTTCAAATCATCTTCTTTTTTCTTTCAACATTATCTTGTTTTCTCCTTATAAATTCTGTTTTCCTAGTTCTTCAATCATTTTTAAGCGAACGCAACAATGTTTATTCAAAACATATTAAAACCTTCCGGATTATTTTCTTTGATGTAATAAGAAACAGCTACATTATTTTCGTTTTTTTTAAAATGGGCACTATAGTTGGGTTTTTTCCCACAAAGAAATAAGAATTAAATTATAATACATTTGAATATATTGTCATTACTTAGTGTGAATGACTTTCTTAAAGAAATTTACAGATTTAATTTGTTTAACATAACAGAGACTAAAAAGTTAAAAAGAGAAAAAAAAAATAAACAACGAATTTGAATGTATCATGCTTTGAACATAAAATAATTAAAAATAAATAAATAAAAAAAACTATAATGTACTCAAAAAATAAAGTAAAATAGTAAAATGCATAATGAAATATTCATAAAAGCATGTTTCTAAAGCAAGAGTAGGATAGTTGAGAAAAATTTTCAATTAAAAAAACAAAGGCTTAAAACCAATTTTGGGGAAAAAAAATCACTCATAAATTCAATAAGTTTTTACTCCTGTAATGTAAATAAAATATTCAAGTGAAATTTGTTTTTTTACTAACACTACTTTTGCCTTCGCTTAAGAATTCATTTAGGAATTTTTATTTCACCTAATGTGGAGTCGTTAAATGTAAAAAGTTATAAAAGTATATAATTATTATATTATATGTTTTTTCTAGTTCAGCAGGCAATATAAAGACAGTTAAAATGTATGCCATGAGCAAGGGCTGCACCGCTGCTACTCATTTAGCACTACCAAGGGGTACGTGTAGCTTGAAGATACGCTACGAACAACGTAACACCACCCCCCACAACTCTCTACGATCCTATTAGACCGGGACCTACGGTTTAAAGTAGATTCCGAACCCCTACTCACATCCATGGCATCGCCGGGATGTGATATCGAGTCCCACAGCGCTATCCACTCGGCCATCAGGTCCCTTTATATGATTATGGAAAATACAGACATTGACTCAAGTATTAGTATTTGTAGACAATATATTCTTCAATGACTACAATAAATAATATGCACTACTGTCAATAACTTCTGATAAACGCTGATGTATTATTTCACTTCACTTCATCCCGTCCGTGGCCTCTCGGCCATTGGACGCCGTGTCGTCCAGTAAAGACTTTCCATCCCCTCGTAGCCTGTGTCGTGGTCGACATAGTCTTGGTTGCACTTCAAGATGGGAGGTGGTCTGCAGTGTCGTTAGAGGTGGAGCAAAGTGGGCAGGTTGGCGAGTCAGCGATTCCGAGGCGGCTAAGATGCTCTTGTAGGTAATCGAGCCCCGTAGCCATTCGAAAGGTGGCAACTGCTGCCAACTGGTGTACCGATTACGGAGTACCCATTAATTTTAATTTTTTTATTTCCTATGGCAGATTATGAACAGTTAAAGCAATAAAAAGAACAACTAAAAAACAGAACAGAGAATACAACAAAACATGCTGCAACAGAGTTCATTCATCTAACATGTCTCCCAATATCGCTCAGCGAGAAAAGACTTGCTCAGAGCAGGACAGTGAAGTAGATGCGTGGAGTCCATGGCCTCTCCAGAGCTGCATATCGGGGAAGGAACAATTTTGAGACTGTAGAGAGGATTTCGCAGGCAGACATGTCCGGTGGCTAGTCGGTAACGAGCGACTGCTCTACGCCTTGGAACATTACATAGATTTGGGATGGCATTCTTCCAGGATTTTTGGGAAACGCGGTTATAGAGGTCTTCTTGAGCGTGGCCATAAAATGATCTTTTGATGAGTTATTTGGAGGAAGACATAAGGCCAAGTTGTAGATCTTTTAGCCACTAAAAAGTGTTACCAGGTGCACCACGGGGAGGTAGATCTACTGCGCACCCATATTATATCCTTGATTAGCCTTTTCGTTTCCCTGCACGTTGTGGCATTGAGTGAAAAAGGCTTTGAATTTGTTGGCAAATGGTAAAACATACTGCTTCCACGTGTAATCAAGGTTCATCTCGTGCGGCATGTTGGACTATCATGCAGGTGTGGCATGTTGGACTAGGCGTTCTCCAATCATTCATCAGACATGTTCAATAGACCTGGAGAATGGGCAGGCCAAGGTAATGCAATAGGATGGGCTAAGGATAAATCTTAAGCATTGCTTGCTGTGTGTGGTCGCGCATTGTCCTTTTGAAACGTGGCGGCAGGCAAGGCCTGAAGGTGAAGAAGGAGAACAGGTAACAAAACCTCAGGGATTTAGCATATATATATATATATATATGCATATATATTAGTTAAAACTTTCTGGTAGGTACAGTGGGTGTTTTTTTTTTGTTTGTAGTGGTTCGGAATCCACTTTAAGCCGCAGGTCCCGGTCTGCCATGACTGTAAGCCAAAGTCAGATTTCTACCTACGGATGCTCCATCACAACAAAAGCTGCTTCCTTCCCCTTCAACCATGAGTACGTATGGGCTCGTGGTCTTGCCAGCCAAGTGGGATAAGAAACAACAACAACAAAACTTACTGGAACCACATTTTGATATAAAATAACATATTTTACTTTTAATTTCTGACTTAAAGTTTATTTCATTTTTTAAAAATATTAAGGAAATATTATCATGTATTTTCAAAAAAGATGACACAATTTATTATAAATACAATAGAAAAATGTGTTGATTCTTTGTTGTTTTTGAAGTCTGAGGCCTTCAACTTAAGCTATTCATTTTTATAAAGGCAAATATATAGAAAATTCAGCTTTACCAAGTGAAGCCTGTTATATTGCATCCACAATTTGAAAGATTCTTAGACGATTTTTTGGGAAGTACAATCTGTTGTGTAATCTACACGTGAAATCTCAGAGGTTTACACCTTTTTCTATTGAACTCAAGAGAAGGACTTTACGGTATATGGATTTATAGTATCCATCTACATTTTAGATAGAGGAGATTTTATTTATGCTATTTTATTATGCGTGTTTCCAACTAATATTCGAAATCTCAACGTACTTTACTTCGACAGTTCCTCTCAACAACTTTCAGTATAGAACGATTTATCTTATAAATTTAGAATCCTTCCAAAAAATATGCCGCAACAAATCGCGAACCAGTTAGAACTGTTTTAAAAACGTATAATTCTCAAAAACTAAAAGCTGCTTTTATTGAAAAATTAAGGTGTTACTTAAAAGCAAACTACAGCGCTCTTTTAAATATTTGCAGCTCCAATATTTTATCCAGTTTTCTGTTCCTGCCATAGGATGGGAAAAAGATTAAAATTTTCCAGTTTTTTGTTTTTGTGCCATTAGTACTAATAAGATTATTGTAGTAATTATTTGCTGAGTTATATAAATATGCAAGGAACGAGGATACAATCCATGACATAATTTAATCAGTTACGTTTGTATATATATTTAAAATAATCATTAAATGAATAAATACAGATGAACAAATAATTTAATATATATTTTTTTATTTTATCTATTTTTTCCTCTAATGCAGCTGGCAAACACTTAGACAGTTGCCTTGGATGCCTTAAGGCAAGCGCTGCACCGACGTTACTCACTTAGTACTACCCAGAAGGTGCGTGCAGCATGAAGATAAGCTACAGACGCGGAGTAACAATGCCCCCGCAACACTCTACTATTGTGACAGACTGGGACCTACAGTTTAAAGTGGATTCCGAACCACTCACAAACATCCATGGCACCGCCGGGAAACGAACCCGAAACCTGTGGTACCGAGCGACAGAGCGCTAGCCATTCTGGTATAATTCCACATTTTATATTGAGAAGTTTTTAATTATGCTACTCTTATTGGGTTTCGAACCAGGCACCCATTATTCCCAAATCTCAACATATCTTACTCTGGCCAGTTCCTGCCATCAGCTTTCAGTACAGAATGATTTATTTTATAAATTTAAAATCCTTCCAAAAAATATGCCGCAACAAATCGCGAACCAGTTAGAACTGTTTTAAAAACGTATATTTCTCAAAAAGTAAAGGCTGCTTTTATTTTTGGATTGAAAAATGACGGTTTTACGTAAAGCAAACTGCAACGTGCTGGCAAATATTTGCAGCTTCAATATTTTATCCAGTTTTCTGTCCCTGCCATGGGATGAGAAAAAGATAGATTAAAATTTTCCAGTTTTTTTTTTTTTTTGTGCCATTAGTACTAATAAGATTATTGTAGTAATTATTTGCTGAGTTATATAAATATGCAAGGAACGAGGATACAATCCATGAAATCTTTTAATCAACTACGTTTGTATATATTTAAAGAAATTATTAAATAAAAACATACAAATTAATAAATAATTTAACATTTATTTATTTTTATTTTATCTATTTTTTCCTGAGTAGAAGTAGTTTGAATTTTCCTATATAGAATAATACGATTGTAATCTAAGTTGCAATATTTATGAATGCAATTAAAGCTTAAAATTTTGCGCTTAAATATTTTTTTTTGTTCCAATGCAGCTGGCAAACACTTAGACAGTTGTCTTTGATGCCTTAAGACAAACGTTACACCGACGTTACTCACTTAACATTACCCAGGAGGTGCGCGTAGCTTGAAGATAAGCTAGGAACGCGGAGTAACAATGCCTCGCAACGTTCTACGGTTCTGTTAAACCGGGACCTACAGTTAAAAGTGGAATCCGAAATACTGCAAACATGCATGGCACAGCCGAGATTCGAACCCGAAATCTATGGTACCGTGCGCAGACCGCTAGCCAGAGTATAAGCCTGAGTATAAGTAGTTTGAATTGTCCTATATAGAATAATACGACTTTTTTAATAACTTATTTTCTGTATTTAGTTGAACATTTGTTTGTAATCTAAGTTGTAAAATTTATAAATGCCATTAAACTTTAAACTTTTGTGCTTAAATATAGATTAAATAATGAAGAAAACGACTAAAGAAATATTTTTCAAAATTAAAAAAAAGATTGTTGATTTAAAAAGATATATATATTCTCAAAATTGGACAAAAAAGGGAAAAGATTATTGTTTATCACTAATCTACTTTGTTTAACATACCTTTTAAACTCGATTTTTTTTAATCATATTCTTTACAAGGATTGTTTTAGATAAAAATAATACTGTTGTTCTAATGCAGCTGGCAATACAGAGACTATTAATCTGTATGCCATAAGCAAGGGCATCATTTGCTCATTTAGCACTACCCAGCGGCCACGTGTAGATATGCTACGGACGCGAGTCGCACTACCCCTACAACGAGACTATCCTATTAGACCGGGACCTACGTTAATTACGGTTAAAATTGGATCCCGAATCACTGCAAACATCCATAGCCCCACCGGGATTCGAACTAGAAACCTGTGGTACCGAGCTCCAGATCGCTAGCCACTCATCCATCAATCCCCGATATAAAAGTCAGTAGTAACTACAATTTCTTTGAATGCCTTATCGAATACTGATAATTAAAAACACAATATAACATGTACAACATACTAGACAATGGGACACTATGTGGATAATACACTATATAATATACTGGAATACAATGTACCGGTATTTCCTTCTGAAATTGTGGTACAATACAATTGAGTGAAACTTGCGATAAAAGGAAAAACCCTCAAGAGAAAATGAGAGATTTTAGGAATTAACTTTAAGAAGTCTTTTGGGTAATCAATAAATCAGAATCGAATCCAGAAGAAAAGGAACTGCATTACGAAATGAGAGGAAGGGGTTTAGAGGATGGATGGAAGAATAGTTTTTAAGTACAATCCCTTGAGCTAAGAATTATTTACTAAAAAAACATCCTCAGTACGAATCAGAAGATAGAAATTCTACACAAAGTCTATATCCAAAAAAAAAAAAAAATCATTCATGACCTTCCAACCTAAAATTAGCAGCAGAAAAATGTAAAATAATAATTAATAATTATTATTATTATTAAACATGGCGAATCCAAACCGGAAAATCCTATATACAGAGATCCCTCTACGCTTGTACCACTTGCTTGATTAAAGTCCCACTTTCAAAATACTGTAAAAAACAAGAACCATTCGCCTCAATGAGTTCAAATTTGAATTGAAGATACCTGAATAAGGGGGGAACGGTATGTCATCAAAAAAAAATTCCACCATCCACCTTGCCGTGGTGGATGGACTTTCCACTCACAGTGTCACAACTGTTAAATGACTTCGAAGTAATTTTTTTCCGTCAAAAAGCCCGAAACAATCAAGCACATTGAACACTACAGTTGATTGAATGTCCAACTCATGCCAAATACTTTTTCATTTTGATTCAAATTATCATTTGTAGCCGAATGCAACAAAATGCGGATGAAGTGATTGGACTTTTTTAAAAAATTAAATTGTTTTAGCTCAGAATCCTGGGAAGTGAAATAAACAATACCAACCTATATGGTAACAAGTTACGAACATTAATTAATTCTGCCAAGAATAATTAATTGCAAGAAGTTTTCCTTTAAACCAGTGTTTTTTTCGAATTCAGAATCGAAATTTTTGTTTTCCACTACGAAATATTTGCTGCCTTTTTCACGTTGGCTCATTAACAAACCAATCTTTTTGAATATGCTAAATGAGCATTACTTCTCAGAAGTCAGGTTCTCCTATAGGAGTTCAAGACAAGACTGTACCGTCATCTGTGTGTTGTAAGTGAAAACCTGTAAAACACCCACCAGTCACTAAGATAACTAATATTAAAAATCTGCTGCAATATTCACTAAATTTATTTGTCTTTCTAGGAAGTGACTGTCGCAAATGCTACCACTGGCATATGGTCCTTGCTTCTGTACGCAAAACATAGTGCAGGACACATTTATTTAAACCTAAATCAATCTCCGCATGCGCATAGGAGTTCCGGACAAAGCACAAACCCACAGAGATAAACAATAAACAAATTAGTATAAAAATTTCATGCATGTAAATATAAAAAAAACTGAATATCTACATGCATATTTATCTCTCTCTCTCTCACTTTATATATATATATATAAATACATTATGATATAAATACATACATAAACACAAAAATCAAAGAAAAAGTTAAGAAATATTGTATATTTGAATCACAACAATTTGACATAAGAGGCAAAAAAATATTTGCTACAAGAAAATTGTATAATAAAACCATCATGGCATTTACAATTCAAAACAACTGAAAAGTCTCATATTCACAGTTCTCAAAAAAAAAGTTTAAAAGAAATAAATCAAAGGTGAAGATGCAATAAATAAAGACAAGAAGTTGGTTTTAAAATTGTCAAAAATGCTAAGATACGATGTGAATTTCTTGAATCATGAAAATTCAATCACTGAAAATTGATATGTGATGAATTTTAAATATTATCAAATTAACTTATTAGTTAATTTTTTTTCAGAGTTTTTCAAGTTTTCCGGTTTATTGGAATGTTCACTTGTTCTTCTGAACCTTGATCGCTGGATCGAAAGTCCAGAGTTCTGAGCAGTTTTTAGAAGAATGATTAATTTATCTTGATCTGTTGTTATTCTTTGTTTTGCCTTTACAGGATGTATGTTATATAGTTCATGTGGGAATGCAATGGTACGGTCGATGTTAAGTCGATTCTTACAAATATAAACATAAATGCATATCGACAGTTGAAAAACTTGTGCTTAATTTTTGTGTGCAAGTTGCTCTCATTGATTGTCTGATGAAATGAATTCAATTTTTATGAACACGGTAGGAAAAAAAGCATGGTAAATCTTGTCTAGTTTGACTTTGAGTTTGACTTTCTAAAAACTAATACAATTGGGCACACCTGGTCTAAATGACCACACTTGGAGGGACCGATATGAATTGTTTAATTAATGAAATTTCGCACATAGCGAAGAATATACGTTATTACGTATGATATTATTAAGATAAGATAAGAATACACTGAAGTGACAAAAGTCATGGGACAGTAATATGCAAATTTTCAGATGGCAGTAGCATCGCGTAGAACAGGTATAAATGCGCAGTGCTTTCGCAGAGCTTTCATTTCTGTTCAAGTTATTCATGTGAAGAGGTTTTGACGTGATGATGACCGCACGACGAGAATTAACAGACTTTGAACGCGGAATGTTAGTTGGAGCTGGACGCATGGGTCATGCCATTTCGGAAATCGTTAGGGAATTCAACATTCCCAGATCCACTGTGTCAAGAGTATGAAATTTCAGGCATAACATCCCACCATGGACAGCGCAGTGGTCGACCGCCTGCACTTAACGACCGAGACCGGCGACGTCTGCAAAGAGTCGTAAATTCTAACAGACAAGCAACACTGCGTCAAATAACCGCAGAAATCAATGTGGGACGTACAAGGGACTTGTCTGTTAGAACTGTGCGGAGAAATTTGGCATTCTTGGGCTATTCCAGCAGAAGACCGACTCGAGTGCCTTTACTGACAGAACGACATCGCTTGCAGCGACTCTCGTGGGCACGTGAGCATATCGATTGGTCCCTAGATGAATGGAAAACCGTGGCCTGGTCCGATGAGTCACGATTTCAGTTGGTAAGAGCTGATGGTAGGGTTCGAGTGTGGCGCAGACCCCACGAAGCCATGGACCCAAACTGTCAGCAAGGCACTGTTCAAGCTGGTGGTGGCTCCCTAATGGTGTGGGCTGTTTTTTCATGGCATGGACTTGGCCCTCTGGTGCGACTGGACCGAATATTGACTGGAAATGCTTATGTTCAGCTACTAGGAGATCACTTGCAGCCATTCATGGACTTCATGTACCCAAACAACGATGGGATTTTTATGGATGACAATGCGCCATGTCACCGGGCCACAACTGTTCGCGATTGGTTTGAAGAACATTCTCGACAATTCCAACGAATTATCTGGCCACCTAGATCGCCCGACATGAATCCCATCGAGCATTTATGGGACATCATCGAGAGGTCTGTTCGTGCCCAAAATCGTGCACCATCAACGCTTTCACAATTATGGATGTCTATCGAGACAGCATGGCTCAATATTCCTGCAGAAGACTTCCAACGACTTGTTGAGTCCATGCCACGTCGAGTTGCTGCACTGCGCCTGGCGAAAGGAGGGCCGACACGATATTAAGAGGTATCCCATGACTTTTGTCACTTCAGTGTATACATACTACGTACATTGATACTTGATACTACTAATTTAAGATAAGGATATATAATATTACATATAACGATATTATATTGCTAGATTCTATGCTATATGCTATATTACATTGCTAGAACCAAGAATATATAAGATGTATAGAATATATAACATTAAATATTTTTGCTTAATTGTTAATGTTAAAGGAAACTTGTTCAAATAAATTACTATCTTTATTCTAACCTCGAGTAATTTGAAATGCTTTAACCTCTTAAAGAATTTTTTAAATGCAGTTTTGATTCAGATCCCATTGTTTTACTAAAATCAGAAATTTGCATTGTTTAGAAATAGAATCAATAAATGTTTTCATGCTTTACTTATTTTTTATTTTTGAAGTTCACAGATAAATTTAGCCATTTCAAGCGCTCACTAAAATCAGAACTTATGTCCTCTGACTAATCGCCATGCTTATCGAGACCATCCAATGATACAATATTGCTATTATCATTCAAAATATCTTCACTTTAAAAGTAACGAAAAAATTAATTTCAACTTGTCATCAGCAGTGGATAACACTTAACTCCTCGTCCATCTTTTGGACACCAATGGATAAAAATAACATGAAGTAGCGATGACAGGACAGTCGCGAAAGATACATTATATCAAGCAAACTCGTGTTTACCTCAAAGCAATAAAATGAAGGAAAGCAACTTGTTTTAATAAATTTAAAAAAAAAAAATTTTTAGCATGAATTAATTTGTGCTTCGAAAATCTAATTTACAAGAATCTCTGGATCATGCGTTAAAGTATTAATATGGAAAAACAATTTACCTTTAAAATATGTACTGCCTAATTAGTTTTCGTTACTTAAAGTCAGAAGTAGCCAACCAAAATGATCTTGCGGGACACTTTGGAAATGCATCCTAACTCCGCGGGCCGCATATAAAATTATATATCAACTTATTAGATTTAAACCCCCTATTGGCATTTTTTTGGAGTGAAAAATGGAAACATAATGAGTGATTGTTATTGTGCTAACTATTAATCATACAGGTAAAATTAGATTATAGAATAATAATGATACTAAACGTACATTGTAAAGAAATATATAACACTCAAAATGAAATAAAAAAATATATATAAACTTAACGGAACAAAAAAATGAAGTCATTAAAAATATTCATTTTACTAATACGATATGTGTTTCTAAACTCATCCTGAGTTCGCATAATATAATTTAATTATTCTGCGAACTCATAATTGTAAACTCATCAATAAAACAGGCAATATCTGTCCTATGTTTGCAAGAATATTATTTTTAACTCAAAGTTAATTTTTGAATGTATGGATGCTTATATAATGTATTGTTTTAATACATTGATTTTCACTACTTTGACCATTAAGAAATAAAAATGTTATGTGAAAGTGTGATAAATCTCATGGGCTGGAAAAATATTCAAGGAGGTCCGTAGGGTGGCCACCCCTGGCGTTACTTTTAATATTAGTACAAACTTAATAAAATACACTAGTAAGAAAGTAAGTTTAGTTAGTAATAAAAATTCTTATGTAGTATCATAGTTGTTTTATAGAGTATTTGAAGAAAACTTCACCTTAACATAAAGTACATAAGTTATGCCGAGACATAAAATTCATACAGATTTTTAAATAAACATAAGGTAGTTTTTACCTGTTATATATTACCCTAAAGAATGAATTCTATTAAAAACTAACGTTGAGATTCAAAAAATTATTTCTATTAAACTATATTGCATAAAACTTCAATTTAACATAAAGTCATGACTTATGCCAATCAAAGAATTCATACACATTTTTAAATAAACATGAGGTAATTTTTACCTAATTTAGTGTTAAATATTACCATAAAGAATGAATTCTAACGTTCAGATTCGAAAAATTATTTCTAACTACCTCATTTAAAATTGAAATAAGATTTTCTTAAGACGCAGACCGCAATTGTTCTGAGAGACATTTAATGAATGGTTCTCATTCTTTATCTATGTTAATTTAGCAGGTGTGTTTAACAGGACGGTGCTTGCAAGAATTACAGTCCATTCTTTTACCGAAACTTTAAGTGAAAATGTCTGAAAAATAGTTTTGATCATTTTAAATGATTGATTAAACATATTATTAAAGATCTTTTTCTTTAATAGAGAGTTTAGTACATGATTTCAAACATTTGCTAAGAAGGTAAAACTTCTTATTAATAATGAAATTGGTATGCCTTAAAAGTTAAAATAAATCCTACATTTTGTGATGATTTATCTAATTAAAAATAATTGGAATATTAAAACTTATGCTAATATATGGAATGGATATAAAATAGTATGCCAAATGGATATAAAATAGAGATAATTTTATTAATTTCACGTGGTGTCTTGAAATATTTTTATGCAAAGATAATACATATATAGAAGCAAAATAATTAATAAAATAATATATGCATAAATATATATTCACATACAGAAAACAAAGTAATATATGCATATATAGAAATAAAGTAATATATATAGAATTAAAATAATTTAATTTAGAATTAAACTAATTTTCTTTTAGTTAAAAAGTATTTGTGCGATGAAATTAAAACTTTTAAAAAATTCTATTTGGCATAATATACATATTTATGAAAAGTTCGTTTTATCTGCAAAATTCATTCTCCAAAATAAAATAGTTATTCTATCATTCATTATTTATCGACCTACTTATATAAAGCGTTTTAAATACTATTCTTAAAATGCATAGTAAAAATATATATAAAATATTATACTCTTGAAAACTGTAACTGTGAACTCTGTAATTATTGCCAATATTTTCTATTCCAGTTGCATTATAGCTTCAAAAATATTATTGAAAAATAATAGCTCTGAACATGGTCATTTATCTTAAATACTATATTAACTAACTGTTTTATAAATATTGTTACAACGATTCTTTCTTTTATATTGTAATTGAAATAATCAAAAAAACCTTTTTCAAATAGAGAAAAAAACAATCCAATTTTTTAAATAATATTGTATTACGAATTTTTAACGAAATACAATAATTATAAATGCCTGTCGGCATTGAGTAGTCTAAAGCATAGCTTTTCCTGAAATGGTCAACGGTATATATAAAATTCAGACACAAACTATCTACTTCACGGAACAAAAATATATATATAACACTCTACAAAAATAATCGAAGGAAAACAGCTGTTGTCATTTATATTTTACGGCTATACAACTTATAAAAAAATATTATAAAAAAAGTTTGCTATTTTCCTGGAAAAACTTCTTAAGAAACGAATTTAAACCACTTAAAAGAGGAAACACTCGTTCAAGCGCGCTCTCATAATCTGTATCAAAGTGCTTTTTGGGAAGGGCTTTAAAAAAACAAATTTATTTTTATTTAAAAAAGAAAATACGAACAATAGTAAACAGGGAAATTTCACAACTGAGAGCACGCACCTGAAAAGAAGGTTCTATTGAAACTTGCAGCCCTGAAGAAGGTTCGTCTTCACGAAGAAAAAGGTGATAAATAAAACGCCGAACAAACGCATCCTAAAGTTAAATTTCCTGTAAAAATAGAGCTATCGTAGAAAGGAGCATAAATGGTGCTGTTTCTTTTACTTTTTTTTACATATGTGTGTTCCTGTGTTGTCAAAATAGAGAAATAGTTATTCAATATACGAACAATATATGTCAAAAACTAAAGAAAAATGGCTCTTATGAATGGCCAAAATATCAATATTGTTCTATTCCATTTTTTTCGCCTTCAAATAGTTTGTTACAACTTAACTAATGATGTTTGTAACAATAAATAATACGTTTTATTGTTTTCAACACAACATATAAACATTTTCTCAGTTTTTCCTTTTGCATGATAAGTTGTATTTGAATCACTTTTTTCCTATAATTAATGAATGTAGGCATTTGAAATTTTTTGTTGTCACATTTTAACAAAATAATACATATAGTTTGTGTATATATATATATGTATATATTAACTGTAATTCTTGCCAATATTTTCTCATCTAATTGAATTATAGCTTTAAAAACATTATTTAAAAATGTTAGCTCTGAACATGGTCAATTATCTTAAATATCATATTAACTAACTGTTTTATACATATTGTTACAACAATTCTTCCTTTTATATTCTTTTATTGTAATTGTAATAATTAAAAAAATTAATTTTCAATTTGAGAAAAAACAATCCAATTTCATGAATAATACAGTCTTACGAATTTTTAACGAAATATAACATTTATAAATGCCTATCGACATTAAATACTCAAATGCATAGATTTTCCTGAAACAACCAACGGTATATAAAAAACTCAGATCTATAGTAACTCAGATATATAAAAAACTCAAAATATATATAAAACTCAGATAAAAACTATATCTACCTCACTAAACAAAAATATATCCAGCTCTCTACAAAAATAATCGAAGGAAAACAGC